>JAOUZG010027119.1:125307-168885 GCA_026289955.1 Argiope argentata
ACACACACACACACACACACACACACACACACACACACACACACACATTCCTTCCCTTCCTAAACCTATTGAAAATTTTCTGCATAGAAATGATGAATAATTTAATAAACATCTGTAATTAATGGAAAATTGTAACTGTAAACGAGCATTTGTCTGAGAGAAGTTATTTGTGGAATTGCGCAAATATCAGTAGATAAAATAGGTGAGGAAATATAATACTATTGATTGAAACATAATGAATGTGCTAAAATGGAAAAGTTGAGCTCCTTTTCGACCAAACTATCGATTTCTACTTTGCAGTTTAGGATTGCGAGAAACTTTTATAATTGTGAAAAACTTCGAATAGATTATGACAAATCCCCACGTTTCTGATGTCCCTAAATAAGAAGAACATCCCCTTTATCAAAGTTTAAGTGTCTATCAAAATTTGAACGAGATGCATTTAATCCGTTTGGATGTATATTAGCACTATGACTGTAAAATAAAGAAAACTATAATTGTGTATGTAAATTTAACGTCTAACTTGCAGATTCATATCATATGCTAAGTCAAATCTAACAAGAGTTTAACCTCTGACAATACACTTCTTCACTAAAATAAAAACACAATGATTAAAATATATAACTTAATTTTAAATTCATAATTTTATGACTGAATATAATGAAAAAATAATTTAGTAACATTTTAATTTAAATCGAAAATGCATTCAACACAAAAAATCCCCTCTGTAACATCTAGTGAAACTATTTCGAAATCATTGATTCATAAATTGCTAATATTAATTATTCTTTCGAAATCATTTAATTATTTAATATGTATGTAGCATGTACTCGGAATGAAAGTCAGGTATTCAAAAATGTATTAGATACAAAAGAAATTCTTATCAATTAGCTACTAGAAACTTTAAGTAAATCTTTCCAAAAAGATTTGCCTTATAAATCAGAAAAAAAAGTAAAGTGTGACCGTATTTGATTTCAGAAAGTTATTGAAGACAATTATGCCATGAAAATAACTCATTTATTAGCGGCCATTTTCGAATGTTACCTCTGGGCACTCACTGTGTTACTCTGCTCTTTATCATTAATAAATATAAACTATATTAACAAAGATATTAGCTATTTGACTAACTATTAGAAACCCAGAGGGTAGAAAAGTAGTATGCGACTAAAAATAATAAAATAATTGAAATAATTTTTGAGAAAACAGCATAGACATAACCGAACATGTTTTTAATCGAGCAACTATATTTCAATAATTTAATTAAGACGGATATTAATTTTCTCAATAATAAACAACTTCAATATAAACATTAATTTAGGTTCAGATTGCAATTTTATATAGTCTGTATAGCAAATAAAAACTTTTATTTATATATATATACTCTATTTTATATATATATATTCTAAAAGTATACTAATAAAAGTTAATTAAATTAAATTTTATAATTTAGTCGCTTAATATGTAAGCGTAAAACAATTCGACGCTTTCACATCAGGTTCCAACTATTAATATTCTTCCGCATTCTGAGTGCCGCAGAAACTTGGAAGGCTTTAATAAAAAACTCCTGGCAGAAAATGTAACAATATCAGCTCAGGAGATGGGTGAGGTCATTTTCTCCCGAGTTTTCTCATGTCAGACTGCAAAGGAGGGTTTTATTAATACAGACAGGGAAATTTGCATAGAAATTGGACTGATGGAAGCCAAAGAAATCACCCGACAAGCTTTTGATTTAATTTGTTGAGAAATTTTTGACAGACGTTATATTGTTTAGTCAATTAACTTCTTATAGTATCATGTCAAATAGCTTTATGTTTGGAAATAGATTTAAGCAAACCAGAATTTTGACTTAATAAGATAAAAAAAGCTTTAAGGCATAATTCTCATACATATTTTAGAATATTATTATAGTATTGTTATATTTAAAGTAACAACCAGAATGAAATTTTTTTTTCATTTTTGAACATTAAAATAAATTAAAATGAAATATTTGGAGGAAAGCTTCTATATTTTTAATATGGCATAAATCATTAATAAGATGAGTTCATACATACGTATTAAACATGTTTCATTGTTATCATTACTTTACGTTAAATATTTTTTAGAAAGATTCTGATAAGTTGGAAATTATAAAAAGAAAAAAAAACGTAAAGAATTTTAGACGCTCATATAAAATTTCTTTCAATTCCTAATTTCCTTGTAACGCCGAGAAAGTGTCGTTTTTTTATTACTAAGTGGCTAGTCCCCGATACGTTGCTGTTGCAGAAGAAATGATTTGTTTGTCTTGCTTAATTGAGAATTATAGATAGAATGATATTTATTTTTCATTGTCTACAATGAATGCATTCATTGAAATTTAATAATACATTAATCATTTTTTAATCATTAAAATAATTTAATTAATTAAATTAATAATAAAAACATTTTAATAAAGTTCTAGTTGATATTTTCTATTTATATTGGAAACACGTTCTTCGGGTTCTTTAAAATACCGTTCGAAAAAACAATCATATCGTGAAGATATCAGCCGAATTTAAATGATACTTTAAAGTACTGCTTGTAAATAAAGGGTTACGAAGAAGCTTAAATAATATTCATTTTATTTTAGATATAATAAATGTAGTATGCCTATAATCTTTGTGCAAACACAAGCAATAAGTTGGGAAAGTTTTATCGCAATCGGATGAATGGTACAGTAGCTTATAAAATAAGACCAAACAAGAATTCATTTTCATATATTATAAATGTAATTATACAAATATTCATTATAAATCATTTTCATCAGACTTGCACGTAATTCAAATGAGTTGAACGAAATTTCTCTGATAATCGCTTGCATTAATCTTACTACTGTTTTTGCATATCTTTTTTGGTAACAATTTTATTCCTCTGCCCAGTTAATTCTCTTAAATAAAGTAATTTTTAAGAATTGCGCGAATTACAAAAAGATCAAAAGAACCTGATCATAATCAGCGAGAAATTGCAAATGAGTTAATTCGAGGGAAATTCCCTGAAGTCAAATAAATGAACGCCTTAATGACCGCATGACGAGAACGCCATTCCAACATTCGTCAGCATTCATTCGTCAATAATGCAAGGGGGTCATTAAAAGTTATTTATCATTTACGGCTCTTTCAGCTGTGAAAGAATGAATTATGTGGCGGAAATAATTCCAAAATTGTTGACTTTAGCTATTGTTTCAAAGTTTTTTGACATCTTATTCCTTTTTTTAACTATATTTCTATATTTAAAAAAATAGAAGAATTTTCTTTATTTATTTATGAATAAAGTGTTTGAAATAAATAATATAAATATTAAAAAATACTTTTATTACTATATTAAAAGTACCATCAATAAAGATATTAAAAAATATATCGAAGAACTATTGTAAGTTTTCAAAGTGTTGAAATTCTAATCACTTATATATTTTAAATTTTTTTATGAATGCTTATGAATTACATTTTTATAATAAAAAGATTACATAGAAGCTATATTTTTACACTATAATCAATACACATATATCAATACAAGGCACTTTACATTACAACACTATATACTCATTTTGAGATTTTTTCTGTGTTCATGTTTTTGATCAAAGAAAATATTTATTTGGTAGAACAAGAAAAAAATACTTCAAAACCTTTTATTTTTTTATTATATTTAAACTTTATTACATTTTGGTTTTCAATAATACAAATATAATTTAATTTTAAAACAAATTGTTTCATTGCTTTGACGCTAACTAACATTTAAAAGACATTTAATTTTAGTTAAAACCAATCCATTTCCTGACAATTTATGAATAAAAATATTAAATATTGTATAGACATAGGTATAAATGTGGTATAGTTCTCTGCTGCTCAATTTTTCAAATCTGAATGAATACGTAATTTTCATAACGAAATGACAGAAATAACAACCTACAATATTCTATTTTAACAAACATGAAAATAATCAAATTGTACGAAAACATATTATAACAGCTCACGTTTATTTTTCAGATGATTTCTCTATCTTTTTTGGACTAATATTTTGGTTTTTGACAGTTCAAGAGCTATTCCCGAACGACATCGCAGTTTTAGGTATTTGACATGCAAAAGAATATAAATTGCAACCTAAAGATCAAGCTATCCCCAGTTCCGTAATTTAATATTTTTATAATTTAGACCTATGGACTGAAAATGTTCCATCTCACGTTAATTGCTGATTTTCGGAGGAAACGTACCTATAATTCGACTCAATTAAATTGAAATCTCTTCAGATAGGGCAGCTTTTACTTCTTAAAAGAACAAAACATAAAATGTTAATTGAATAAAATGCCAAAATAAATCTCTCTCTTTTTTTAAAGAGTTTATTAGTTTTTTAAAAAAAAATTAATCTGCTATATAGTAGATCATGGCATGAAATGACTGTTCAAATTGTAAGTCTGTGTTGTAAATCTTTTCAGCGTGTGTGATAGTAAAAAAAGAGTTTTTAATTTAGGTGAGATAAATTAATAATTTCCTTTCCATTTTCCCCTTTATTTTGACTGTTTTAAAAACATGGTCATAGTTTCAACGTTTTGATGAATAATAATTTTTTGAATATTATTTAGAAGATTCAATGTCATTATTCTTAAATTGATCGTGTTATAAGTTCATGTATAACTTTGGATAGAATAAAAAATACATATAAATATTGTTTATGATAATAAATATTTGTAAAATATCAAGATGGAGTACAAATCGGTTTCCCGATTGTATTTGATTATCCTTTACAGATTTATAAAATTTAAAGGCATCGCAATAGCAGAATGAGGAATATGTTGACTAAAAACTCGAGGTTGATCAAATTTAGATCTTTCAAATGCATTTCTGGTAATTTAAAAAATTAATCTATTCTTAGAGTATCTAATTATCTACAAAATCAAATTAATGATAATATTTGGTCATTTACTTACTTATTTTTTAAAACTGTTTAATATTTAATTAAAACTATTCAGACATCTTCGATACTTAAAATGAATCGAAATAAGTTATATTGCTCATAACAGATTTAGCATTTAACATTCAATACAATATATCTGAATGTATCTGGTGAGCGATCCTATTTGGTTTCTTTAGAAATCTGCAAAATAATCTAAAACTTATATCCATTAATTTCTCCGCAGGAGGGGAAAGGAAATTGCTGCTACTATTATGATTACGGTCCTCAGCACCATCTGTGCAGTTGGAAATTTTTCAAGAAAGGAAACAAAAGTAGGGGAAAAAAGCGGGATAAAGGATACCAATTACTTAGAAGAATAGTTTTGTGATTTCGATTTGAAATAATGCATCCGAGATCTTTGTTTCTAAGATTGAAAGAAACGATTTGCTTCTTGGCATATATAATTCCGCGCTAATTTTTAATCTATAACTGGTAACCGACACAGTAGAAAAATCAAAGTAATATTGTGGAGATATCCGCTGATGGTAATTTGTTTTTTTTTTTTGTGTATAACAATAAAAAAATTTGCCGAAAATTGAAGCAATTTTTTAAAGGCAGAATCGGATATAGATTTTAATGATAAGGGATTGTATTTACGTATTTCTTTTTCATAATTATAAAAGGTCACAATCGACATAGGAAAAGTTAAGCAAATTAATATTTTGTGCCACTTTGGCCGATTGGTAATGTCACGAAATATTGTAACAAAACTTGTTCTAACTTGGCGGGGACTGAATGGCTTAGTAGTAGAATGTAATGAACTGGAAGTCACAGTTCGCAAGCTCATATCTATCTAGACAAGTATCCTAAAAATTTATTTTTTATTAATTTACTTTAGGTTGTTCTCGTTTGTTCCAGAAGGTTCTTATAATTTCTGTATCTTTCTAAATCTGGAAGATTCGAGTCATCTTGTATTGTAGATAAAAATAGGTGTTAGGTTTAATTCTTTAAATAGAATGTCGAGTTGAAATTACCGAGAGTTATCTTTGAATTTAATTAACATACTATTACACTACAATTTCATAATACTGTCTTTATGACAGTATTATGAAATTGTTAACTGTGCAAGATATTCTATTTATGTTATATTGACACATTTTTCTTCATTTAGAAAAAAGTACCTACATTTTACTATGATATTAAAAGATCTTAAAAGTATTATTTTTTCAAAATAAGTTGGGAACCAAAAGAGATTCTAGTGTGTCTATCTAACAAAACATTTTAATAGGAACAGGAAAAATTTTAAAAGTTTCTTATTTGCCTCTCTCTCACTATTGCCACCAAATTAGGAAATGTCAAAAAAAAATCGAGATATCTTTTTCCTAATGAATGTAAGTTACCCCAATACCCAATTAAAAACAAAACATTAAAAAAACAATTAGTTAGTCATTATACAATTAAAAATATAGAAATTGTATTTAAATATCCGTTGATTAAACTTATTAATGTTGATAACAATATTACCAGAATTATTAAATACAAATGCGTTTTAACTATTAAACTCAGATTTACAGAAGAAATTTAAATTTTACCTGCACCTAAATTCTACATTTTATAATGTTTTAAATATCTGGGATCTGCAATTAAGAATGTTGTCGATAGAAATCATTGATACGGTTACTAATTTGAAACTTGTTTTTCGATCCTGAAAAATGTATTTGGTAATATTTTATATACTAATTGGTATTAAAATGTTTATATGTCTGAGCAACTAAATTTATATATGAATGCTGAAGATTTAAATATTTTCATGCATTATATTTTTACGTACATATTTTTTAAAAAAATCATTATAATTCCTCAACCATTTACGGTTTTTAAAAGCATACATGTATAAAATATTTTTTTAAAAATAATGCAAAACTCAAATTAAAAAAAAAAAAGAAATAATGCAGATAATAACATTCGCCTTTGCCTAGTAATGGGAAATTTATAAATTTTCTTCTTTCAAAATCATCTATGATCTATTCATGTTGAAATTGGTTAAAAATGTAAAGAAAAAATTAAATATTAAATTTAAATTTAAAAAATTAAAAGTGTGAAAATTAAAAATGGGGAAAAAAAATTAAAAAAATATTACAAAAAATTTATTGAAAGGAGAAAACCATAAAACCATAAAAATAATTTTTTTTCGTGAAATAAATTTTTCCGAAGTTACTAATGGAAGGCATCACATTTCCGTCTAATTTCTAATTAATTGAAGGCTTAATTGCCTTTTGTACTTTGAAAATCGGTATTAAATTTTTCTTTAGTCTTTAATATTCAATGTAGAATTTTGCTTGATTTTTTATTTGAAAGAGATATACAACGTATATGCATAAATACATAACACTAACAGTTTTCATGAAGATTAGTGTATGAAAAATTTAGCACAGTTATCATAGTAACAAAGGAAATTATTATTCCCTTCAAAATGAATATATTATATTTTACAGATATGAAATAAGCATAAGATGGCCCAATATCTGCACCTTTGTCAACAGGCTGTTTATAATTAACTCTTCAGTAATGAAATAAGTGGCTTTGAACTGGAGAAACGGCCCCCCTCAGCTGGTTGGCCTCACTGAATCCATTAACCACAGGTTTGGTCAGATCGGCCATTCCCACTCGTGGAATCCTTACAGTTAACAGCTGCCCCAACAGATGTCACGTGCTCCTGCTCCTCAAATTCCTATTCGTGTATGGTTAAGCAGGACGGGGGGTCGTAATGGTGGGTAACAAATTGTAAGAAGCCTCATTTAAATGATATATTAACATTTCTTGTATGTAACAGTCTCTTCTTCCCAGGAATTGAAGCAAAAAATGGAATTACACAGAATTAATATGATACATTCCATTTTCTTCTTCTTTTTTATATATTCTTATTAAGTATATTTGATATTGTATTTCACTCCATTTTATTGAAGAATATGATTAATCGATATGAAGCAGAGGAAAGATTCCTTATTTTTATACGTTATTCTTGAAATATCATAATCTTGCACATTAGAAATATTGAATTAAGAGTTTTTAACAAAGTTTTATCACCATAGATTTTTTTAAAATTATTATTTCTGTAAAATAAAAATTATAAAAATTCACTTGAATAAGAAATTTTTTAAAATAATAGTTATAAATTTAAAAGATTCCCTTTAATAAGAAAAAAAATTCTAAGAAACCATCTGCTTTGAATTTTCGTAAATTATATATTCATACTTGTACCGTATAGTAAAAAATAAAATACCTTCATTTAAACATTGAAGCGAAATACAAATTATTCTTTAGTTTACTAGGTGTTTTTCGTAAACTTACTTCTAAATTAAAAATATTTAATTCCATTCAGAGATATTTTTAATACGATATAAAAGTTCATTCAGCAAGTAAATATTTTTCACGTTTTAATTACATGGGATTTTTTTTTTTGCCTTCTTAGTTCTAAGTTCCGATTATATTCTTTTGCAATAAAGAATAATTCTAAATGATAGAAGGATACCTTACTAAGCCAACCGGACTGTTTCATGCTAAGGAACTAAAATGGTTGTTTGTTTCGTCATGTAAGCTCTCTTTTGTATAGAAACAGTAAGTATGCAAAAGTTATTATAATGATGGCTTTCAATTATTTTTAAACGCACTAATACGATAAGATAATTATGAAAGAAAAATATTTTATTTACGTACTCATTCAATTATACTTTTAGATATTCTGCTTTATAAAAGCCTTAAGGATTGTTATAGTTTGAAAAAAGGCAAGCAATTATTTTGATATAGTTATTATTTAATTTAAGGATTTTTAAAATAATGCAATTTATTAGCATCAAGAGAGTATGCGTTTTTCAGCGTTATCACTAAACACTAATATTAAACAATAATTAGCCAAAGGTTTAAAATTGGTACTCAAGCATTTGCTGTTATTTTAAACAGTTTTCCATAGTAAAACCTATCATTAAAAAAGATCAATATTAAAATATTTGCGATGAAATTCCTATGAGCACCTCTTTTAATAGATACAATGTTTAACATTACATCATTTTTAAAACGATCTGTCATATTTGAAATCACTTATTCTAAATATAATATTATGTAGAAAATAGTTAAAAATTAAAATATTCTTTTTTGGAAAGACTTTTATTCAGAAGGGGGATATATTTTTAATAAAATGCCATCACTTTTAACAGCTGTTGCGTCTGCACAAAGTTCAATAATATTTCTTTATTGATTTTAGCTTCAGTATGAAATTAATTGTAGATAAATTAATGGCTACGAGAAATTATTTATTTTTACTAAAAACCTCCATATTTTAGGCAATGCCAATTCAAAAGAAAAAGGAAAAACAAATATTTGAATTCAGCATTTTTTGCTTGCATTAGAGACTTTCTATATTTAAACAGATTTCCGTCAGCTAATTATTCCTAAAATATTATTTATTGTCAGAATTCAGAAAAACTGATTTTCTTTATTTAACGAATTTTATGTTACGTAATTCATTTAATGTTTAATTTTTGACAGAATTGTAAACCATCAGCAATCAAACAATTTATTATTGCTTTCTGTTCCACAAAATGATTTAATAGTTCTTTTCGTTTCATCCTTCCTTAGCTCAAATTTACTAGAGATAAAAAAAGTTAAGCAAAACGGATCTATTTTCTTTTTCTACTTTAGCCCAATATAATTGTATTTTTAATCAAGAATATCTATTTAAATTTTCATAAGTGATATTTATCATAGTTATAAAAGTAAAATTAATGAAACTAGATGAATATATCATTCGATAAAATTTATATATGACTAACCCTCTTTAGTGACCAGTTGGTTTGTCGGAAAGATTTGTGACTTAAATTTTCAGTTGACTCTTTTGCATGCAACAATCGTCAATTGGAGTCCTCAACAAAACGTGTTTATGCTTCAGATTTTGATAGTCATTTTATATTTATTACTATAGAAACTTGTTGTATGTTCATTTTATGAAATTCCTTAATTGTTCGTAAAAAAGTTATTAAGCTTTACCAATCCAGGAACATACTCCCTGAATTGAAGTCATTTCCAGAAAATTTAAAAACAGAAAGAAAAATTATCCAATTCTGAATCTGTGAATATTAAGAATTTATTTAATTATGTCTCTAAACTAATATCTCAGATTTAATAAAAAACTATGTTCCGTGTACAACAACAAGAAAGCACGACGTCAAATTAAAATATTTAAAATTGATTTGCAAAACTCTAAAAGCATCTCAAAATATGTGAATATTAAAAATATTCACCGTTGCTCACTTCATTAGCATTATTTATCACATTATTCAAAAGGTTTACTGTAAGCAAGTTTCATAGTGAGACATCCATGGAAAAATAAGTCGAATCTTTGTACCTTGATTATCAACTAAGGAAGAAAGCGAAGATAAGAAGTAGCAGCGAGAAGGTAAACGATTTGAATTTTAATTAAACATTCAAATAAATTTCAACAAAAAAAGTATAGTTAAAAATTAAATAAAAATGATTCAGCAAAAAGTAGATGTTTTAAGAACTTACTGACTATTTAAAGAGCTGTGATGTGACATTTTCGGATGTTAGAGTGGAAAAGCCTAAAAGCTAGCATTAATTTTAGTTAATTAAAATTACAAAAACATCTCTCCGAGGTGCCCATTTCAACCCTGAAATGTGCGTACGTGTTGGATTCGAAGCTCTAAATCGAACTACCTGTTCTAAAAAATTCTCGCTCCTACATAGTTCATATCTAATTTATAGATTTATTTGGGCATATTTTCAATTAAAGTTTCATGTTCAGGGATATAAGTTGATAAATTTCTTTTGCATTACACTTTGTCTGATACAAGTTTATGGATATAATAAAGTGAATTTCATACTCAGTATATTCCCACTCAGGGAATCATCATTATAATTCTGCTATTCTGCGCTTCTAACTGTTGCTTTCTTGTTGTGTGATGTGAGTAAAATAAATAAACTATATTCAATTTGTCGTTTTTAAATTTAATAATGTATTTTTATTAATCTGACTAATCAATAAAAATACAAAAGTAGATTTCCTAATAAGAAGTTTTAAATAATGAAATTATTTTAAAACGTCGATTACAGGACTACACGCTTCATTGTTTACAGGTGAATATTTTTATTCAATATTTTTAATGTATGAACAGTTTTATAAATGAAAGTGTCAGAATATTTTTAGAACGTTAGTGTTTAGCTTTAAAGTAAAATGTTTCATGTTTGGGGATTATTTTTAAAATGTTATATTAATTTTTATCTTTGCTAAGTTTATATTTTAATACCATTTATATTTTGCGCTATTTCCTTAAATTTTAAATACTATGATTCCTCAAGAGAAATAAGAGAAATTAAATACAAAATTATTTAGTTATGTTCAAAATTGTTATTATAATTTCAAAATAAGTTTTGCACTTCCTGTATTAAAATATGTTTTTTTTTTAAATTATGTGTCTCTCTAATTTTTTATAATAGGAATAGAAATTGAAAATTCGAAGTTAAATGTCAGCTAAACCTCAATTTTTAAAGATATGATAGAAATAAAATATATATCTTTAAACAAACGCTAGAAAATATCGGAAAGATTTTGGTAAAATCATTTGATAAACTTCTAAACTTAAAAATGCTAGATTTTTACTTACAGCAGTGAAACTTCCACAATCCAATTCCCAGTTTAGTTCAATTTTTAAAATATTTTTAATTTTTAATCTTTATATTTTTATTTCATATTTACTTTTTTAGTATTTTTGGTTAAAAATGTATCGATTTGAAAAATGTAAAAAGAGCAAAATTTCATGTAATAAAGTTATGAAATGAAAAATATACAGATTTAATCATGATTTAAATTAAATTAAACATTGTATCAATATATTTTTCAAACACATGTCACATCGATATAAATAGTGAAAGTAATAAAGAAATAATATATATTATTGTTGTTATTTTTATTAGAGAATAATAAAAATGTAAGGATACATTTTTTGCCATGATTATACTAGATTAAGCGAAATTAACGTTTCCTCTAGTATAATTTAGCTAATTTCTTTTAATATCTCAAAATTGAAGTAAGTTATTGCACTCTTACCAGCTAATTTTAGCATACTAATTAGGCAGTATTTTTCATATGCTTTGAATTTTAATAAAATTTATTTAAAAAAATAAATCCCAATATACAAAATATTTTTTTAATTAGAAAATACTTTTGATAAATATAATTTCAAATATCATTTTAGTTAATAAATTCGCACTTATTTTCACCTTGAAAACCGAATAAATTTACTGCAAACAATTATATTTTGTGAAACATTTATTCAATCAAAATGCATAAAAATGGGTTAGAATTAAAATTCGTACAAAACTTTGTTTACTGATAGATTTTCAGAGGAATATTTAATAATCAAAAGGGTTTTTCTATTGATGTTTTGAAGTAAAGTTGTAATTAAGGCTACGTTATTAAACAATACTCAAAAAAGCAGATCCTAAAAATTATTCTCATCCATTCTTTTCCAAAGTTTTATGCAAAATAAGAATAGTTTAGCTTTTTTTTTCGCTCTGCGCGAATGCCTCAGCATTCGATATTCACTTGCATAACCGATATTTAACGGCATTGGTGGAAAAGTTGCTGTTCATCGATTTCCGACATTAAGCTCTGAGGACGTGCAAACAAGAAGAGGAAAGAGCACAAAAATCAAAATTCGAGTTCGATAGGAAGGTAATCGATTCAAGAAAAAGTATCGAAAACATACTGCATTGATTTCTTTGCCCATCAGTTCACTTCCATGCAGTGAAATTATAGCAATTATTTTCAGATTTTAGGAGAAAAGGACATCATTATATGAGCGACTTAATGGCTTTTTGCCTTATGTGTGCACGTCATGTATTCGAAGTTTACATTGATTTCCGTAATTACTAAATAACGAAGAAGAGATTTTTGTGATAAATCTCAGTAAATTTTCAGAAAATAATTGCTTAGCAAATGCTGAAGAATTTATTAAAATACAACATATTAAATATTACATTAAAAATTGCAACACATGTGAGTGCTATTTAAATTTTATTGAAAAATTAATCTGGGATTGAGAAACTTGCTAAGTTCTTCATGTTATAGGTCATTATCTTTAGGTCATTATCTGATAAATAATACAAGTTAAATTCATAGAGAGTGCCTAGAGTATGAATCAAATTTTGACAGTATTTTAAAGCCTAAGATGAACATTAGGATTAAATGTTTTAAACTGGAATATGGAGGAGGAGCTCTCATTCTATACTATTTTGACATTATCTCTTTTTAGAGCAATCCCGTTTTCCCACTGACGTTAAACTAGTGCATTGTATACAGTGATAGAATTCCTTAGTGAAGGAAAAGGATATTACTAGTAGGTAATATTTATAATGGTGATCCAAGCTCTTGACATATTACCAATTAACTGAGTACTAATTAATATTTTAAACTTATTGGCAATACCTTTGTACAATTTCAATCACAGAGAGAAAATATTTGTTGATTGAATTGTAAGCTCCCGCCTATAAAGCAAAATTAAATAAATTTTTTTCAATCAATATTTCATTTCGAACGTGATCAAAAAACAAGAGAATAAATTTTGTTTCTTCTTATACTTTGAAGTCATGAGAGAAAGATATATAATTATTACCTCAATAGCACACAATTGTATAGCTTATAGTACGCTATTTTCAGATATTAAACCATATTCACAATAGGGTATATTACTGTTAAATATTTAATAATATAATAACATATCGGACAATATTGAGCGAAATTGTGCAACATCTATATGCTATCTGAATAGAATGGCTTTCACATCAGTGTAATATGGATGTTTCAATATACTTAATTATCATTATACTGATGCGTTGCGTGTGACAGATATCCGATGAAATCGTGATAGGACTCTTCTAAAATGCCATTACTTTACAAATATATTCGTGAGTATATATTGACGTTCTTAAAATGTTTAAAGTTTCTTCTGCTTAATTCTTCCAATATAAAATTCTGCACTGAAAATAAACAATAATTTTTCTATGGCGAATAAACCCATTGAAAGTCTTCCTATTTTTGAAACATTTAGACACATTTTGTTCTACTTTGAAATTTAACGATCGGATAATAATTTTCATAATTTTTTTCAATTATTTTAAACTTAAATCTAGTGTTAAAGATATAGAAATTTTTACATTATCATTTTTTAACGTCGGAATTAAGTTGTAAGTTTAATTTAACAGAAACGTTAAGAGTAATATTTTTAAACTTACGAATGAAAGAAAAGGCAGACTTTAAAGAAATCATAATACCAAAATTAAAATATTGGAAAGTGATTGTCTCTCGATGTCAGAACTACTCTACTGGTCAAAAGTATTGCAAGTTTGAGAAATTTCAAGTTTTTCAATAGTAAGACCCTCCCCCAAGAATATATATTTTTTTAAAAATTGATATTATCTAGTCTATATAAGTTTTGAGCTTTTGTGTCACCCATTGTTAACTAATCGTCTGCTACGATTGTGTCATCCGGGTAATTTATTATAAAATAGTTCCGATTGTAAAAGATTCAATTTTGTTTTTTGCGCTATCAAAATGCGTTCGTTGTATATTGCTTTTTAATTTAAGCTATTTTTTTAAAAAAAATATTTGAATAAACTCATGAAAAGCGCCAGCCTATTATTTTAAAATACCGAGAAAACCTTTCAAATGTGAGGATTACTAATCGATATGACTGCAATGAGTTGATTGATTCACGCCTTATAAAGAAATTCCAAACCGAAGGAACTTTAGATAAAATGAAGAAGTGCCATAAGACGGTACCTTTTAAACATTCTGATGCTACACTGACACGATTATGCCTTAAAAATAGATTTGCAAGTTCTGCTACATTTGCAAGAGAATGGAAAGAGTTCTCATCTGTCATTACCCCCGTCCCAAAACAGTTCACAGAAAGCTCTGTGAAAGTTAAAAGGCACAGATACTAAGAAAAATGCTAGCACTGAAGAATGAAGTAAAATTATTGGAGAGGGCCAAAGTGCCAAAAATTAGAGCATTTCAGAATGTAGATAAGTAATATTCAGTGACGAAAGTCTCTTTTCCTTAATATTTAACAATCCTGGTTCCGTTTTTAGTAAATCAGAGGGAGAGCACGGGGCCCGAATGCCTGGGTCGTACATTAAGATACCCAGAATATTGGTGTGGGGTTGCATTTCATAATCAACTGGAAGACTACATTTGTGCAGGGAATCGCGAATGGCAACAAGAATATTGGTGTGCCGAAGGATCAATTGCTTCGTAGCGCTTGCTAACATGTTTCCAAGGCAGAAATGGATACTTTAGCAATATTGGCACCCTGCTAAACATCGAAAAACGTAAGACACATTTTACAATTAATTTTAAGTTTCATTTTAGTTCATTTCTGACCTCTGTATCAAATCATACTTTATTTTACGTTAAGATCGCATTTACAAAACAGGGTGTTAATATTCTCGCATGACTAGAAAACTTGCCAGAATTTGGTGATTATAATTGGAAAAAGTATAAATGCGAATCTTCCCAGAACAAATTGAGAACTTCCACAAACAATAATTCAAGTTTGGCACCATGAAATACGCAAAAAGTATTGTAAAACCAAGAGGCATCCATACCTAACATAGTGATTAGAGATGACCAGCATATATTAAATGCTTTTCAGAAAAATTGAAGTTTTTAAAAAAATCGTTTCTGATTAAGAGAACGAATTTTTTCTTTGCGTTATTCCATTTAGGATAATCAAAATAAATCCATATTCTGAAAATTTGTATGTTTTGTTTGTATGTTATTCTTTTTGAAATTATTTTTTTATCTAATAACTTAATTACATCTTGCATTTATACTAATATAACATATTGATAAAGAATATGATTTTAAATAAAAAAATTGTTCATATTTTAAGGAGACGTATTCTTGAAAAAACGCGAAATTTCTCAAACTCGCAATACTTTTTAATAGTAGCATATTTTCAATCTTTAGAAAAAACAATTCTTCGGATCAGTTGATTCAAACTAAAACATGATTACTATTTAATCCCTTAATCTTCTTCGCTATTGAAATGAATTATTCTTTAAAAAGCATGATACTAACCTTGTTCTGAGCATTTATGTTGAAGGTCATCAGCATGTCTAGCATCTGAGGGAGAAAAAAAGGAATTAGTAAGGAAAAGATCTTTTGGTGAATAGCATATCTTTAGTCATGCATTTGATAATGAAGTTATATTAGAAGTATTTTGGAAAAATTTATTTCTAAGAGATTTTACTCTTTATGAAAAAAATCCTATCAATTCTTTCTAGAACATTTATTAATATATTACATAAATTTATCATAATGCATTAAAAACATTTTGATGTTAACTCTTTCGACTTTCTTATATATACATTGAGAAAACACTGAATTCCTCAAAAATTTCGAGGACGAGTTAGAAGAATCTCAAAGTTTTAGCTCTACTTCGCTCCGAAAAATACATTTTTGGAAATATTTCTGTCTATCGGTCCACTCATTCCACTGTCTATCTGTATACTTGATCTTTATACTTTGTGTTAGGCAGCTAATATTTGATATATTGTTTTTAAATTAGATTAATAAAATTGTGTAACATTTGGAATGAAATCCATTCAGAGGAAGTCTGTCTACCTGATAGTCAGAACATAAATTAACGCAACATTTACAAAACAAAGAAAAATTAAATTAAAAAAAAACACAATGATACATAGATTTAAAATCTAACCGAAGTTCGTATCGAATTTTGGAATTTTGAATGGCAGTAAAATAAACTTAAAGAAAGAAACTGAAGGAAAAAAAGACATCCCATCTATAAAAAAATAATTTTTATTTTACACATTAGTAAACTCTATACTACATTATAAATTTTGTCTGAAACAGCCAATAATTTTGTAAAGAAGCTGTTGAATGTCTCAAAGTGATGGAAAAATGCGATTGTTTATAAAGACTGTTGATTTAAATGATTAATGAACTAGAATTTCAAGTTTAATTCTTTGATATGTTTACTACTTTTAGAATATATTTTGTCAATTTCCAAATAAAATATCGAGCTATAATTCAAAACTGATTGCATTGCTAAATTTCGTTACAAGGGAGCATTTTGTATACAATTCTTCTTAGAAATTAAAAATGCCAAATATAAAACAATTTTTTTTAAATATGAGTTTCGTTCAATATTTTGTGTCGTATTACCTCTTAGACATCAATTATAACCTTATATATACTTCTAAAAAGATTAAATTATACTTAAATCTTTTCTCATTAATTATTATATTTGAAAATTTATTTCTAAAGAGTTTTTATTTACTTTTAAATAAATGATAATAATGTACACAGACCTATTTTCTTTTTGATATTCTGACATATTTGTACGAATACATATCTCCTTCATAGCGCGGGTTACGTATTAATAATTTCTTGGTAACATCTCTTATATCAAAGGAAACTTAATAATACTTCTTATAAAATATTTTTAATTCTTATTAAAAACAAGTAATATATAAAAAAATTAAGTGGATTATTACTTAAAACAACAAAGAATAATTTTATTTCAGCAACTTTTTATTAAATAATTGCAATTAATATAAATAATTGATGAAAAAATTATAACTTTCCAAAACAAAATAAAATTCGGCAAAGCCAAACTCAACAAATCAAAATAAATCGGAGCACACTCAAATGGCGTTGAGTTTTCAACGCCAAATGAGTATTTAAACCCAAAAGAGGCAACGCTAATGGGTGAACTTTCCGGCGGTTGGGATAACGCAATACAGATGAGATATTTTTAATTTTCTTTATTTTCTATTATTTTAATTCGAAAGTACTTCAAAATGAATAAAAAAATCAATTAATTAACATTATTTAATTTTAAATGCACCAAACATTAAGAAAACATACAAAATCCTATGAAATAATTGGCCGAAAACATCACTAGCGTGGAAAAAAACAAACTGAAGTGTTACGCGTTTGTAGTAAATAAAGTAGGAAATAAAGACTTTATTTTTGAGAAATTTAGTTTTTAATTAATTACTAAGAAATATAAAGGAATTAATATTTGAAGAAAAACTATAAACATCAAATGTCATCTCATAAATGTCCATCTTAAATGGGTGAATAAGAAGTATTTTATTAACGATTTAAAACTTAAAAAACTCCCACACCAGAGCAGAGGGTGGCTATTTGTTCGAGAAGAAATTATGTTCTTCGATGGAATCAGGTCTCGGATCTAAAACCCTTCCTTTCAGGGATGAGTTGAATTCTCCGAGCAAGTGGCAACTCTCACGTAAATAAAAAATGGAGTACAAAATGATTCTGTTCCCTTTGGAATTGAGTCCCTCTCTCTTGAAGTTAAGTCATCGTATTCGTTAATACCCGGCTCTCCACAACAAGCGACTGAAGCGATGAAAACTTTGGTCGACTCAACTCTCGATCTCTCTCCGACAGGGAGGCAAGGAGTTGTGGGCAGACAGGCAGTTGTCCTTGTCATTTAATAACCTGGATGGTAAGACAGAGCAGAGTGTCTTTTTATGATTCCTTTTGAATGTTGCTGAAAGTTCTTGGTATAGCATATTTACATAAATGTAAAGAATATTTTAAAGACAGCTCCATAAATGTAAATAATATTTTAAAGTGGGAATATAACATCCTTCGTTAGTGCAATCTTCCAATCAATGGGAGCAATTTTCTATTTTCTTTTCGTTTTTCTTTTTTGAGTAAATTCAGAATTAAATGGTCCGTATTCCTGCATTTCCGGAAGAAAAATTTAAGAGACAATAAACTTCAGCTAATTTATAAGATTACTTTATCCTATTAGTATTTCTGTCTTCCCAACCTTCATTCAGTATTCTTTTAAATACACTTTGTTTTTATACACTCTCTTGACGCTCTTATCCTATTTGTGCTTTAAGAATATCAATCAATATTTTGATTTTTCCTAAAAAGCTATCTTTTGGGCACCAATCTGTTTGATTCAACTTTTTTTATTTGAGTTTTCAAAAGATTTCGTGTTTTATACTATACAAAGCATTTTGATTTGTATGAAAATTTTAAATCACAGATTTATTTAATAAATGTTCGTATATCTTGCAAAGTCATTATCCATATAAAACTCGAAAAATAAAGGCTTAAGGTTAAAGGGCATTAAGATTAAAAACTGAGCATTATTTTCAGATTTCTGAAAGAAAAGTCATATACTTTATTTCATTTTTAATAAAAATCTGAATTTCCAAGTTTTTGAAAAGTTGTTCTTAATAATTCTTTCATCGGTATTTCCTGTGTTTTAGAGGGCTCATTAAATTGTGCAAAGATATTTGAGTGCAGAGTGAGCAAATAAGAATGCAGTGATAAAAATTTCCTATACAACTAATGAGTATACTAATTATTTTATTCTTAATTTAAATATTATGTATCAGTTATATTTTGTCTTCTTAAGTAAGAGCAACAAGAGAAGATTTCCCTATTTTTACAACAATGCTGTAAAAGTTACAACTAAAGCTCTTATAATACTTTAGGATAGGAAAAAAAATTTCAAGTTGAATGAAGATTTGTAATTGTAACTTAACTGTCTTTTAGTACTCTCTTTATAGTTCTTTTTATTTCGAATAGTGTCAAATGATTCAAATGAAATGTTTTGTCTTTCATAATAAACTAATTTATTTATAATTCCTATTTATCTTATATTTATGCATCTTTTTTTGTTTTTAAAAACATCACGTTCTTGACAATCACAGGCTAATGTGAGATCTAAATATAAAAGGAATTTTAAAGGTTAAAACAGAATCTGAATAAGTATTTTTTATTCATGACATTTTCCTTCATTAATTTCAGAAATGGGTAAATATGAAAATTTCAAAGTGTAAAATATGAATTGTTTAATTCAAATAAATGTTCTTTTTCATGAATACTTTTCTTAAACCTGTGATGGATCTACTTTTTTCATTATTTTTCACCTTTTACTATGGAGTATTTTTACAAGTGAAATAATTCATTTGAAAATGAATAAAATAAAAGACAACCTCGAAACTGCAGTTTCAGTAATTAAGCATTTCAAAAGAAATTTTTTCAGGTTTTCCATAATAATTAGTGGTTTATTTCGCTGAAGAATTTCAGTAAAGAATTGATGCAATTTTTCTTTTTCCTTTGTATTCACCAATTTATGTTTCTTTCAATAATTAGAATTCAAATTCGCAAGATTCAAATATGCTGTTCCATTTAAAATACTATCGATTCTACATTTAAAACACAGAGCACGCCTTGAGTGATGCAGGTGAATGGTAACATTTACTTTCTTTAGAATTCTATTAAATAATACCACACTTATACTTTTCGATTCTCCTGACAAAGAAAAAGGAAATTGCAGAGGCTGTTATCATTTCTTGCACGAGCCTAAGCACCACCTGAGATGCATGAAATTTTTCAAGAAAGAAGAAAAAAAGTTCCATAAATGATACCAATTACTTAGGGGAATTGATTCCAGTTAGAAATAATGCATTTGGAGACTCTGTTTCTAATATTGAAAGAAAAGATTTGTTTCCAGGCATACATTATAGGACGCTAATTCTTAGTCGATAACTTGACAACCGAGGTGAAAGATAGGCTAATGCAATCTTGGTGCAATATTCGCGAAACCTGTGTTTCTGGGTAAGTAACAAAAAAGTTATTGCTAGAAAATTAAAGAAATTTTAAAAAGATAGTTTTCCATCCCAAATATGGAAATTGCTATTATTTCTTTTTCACTGACAGTAAAATATGTCAGTGCACTAGTAAGCAGATTCCTAATCTTTGGTGCATGTTCAAAAAAATAAAATAGTAGAAATTGCATAGAATTGCATACTTGAATTTCTTACTTTTGCCAGTTAGTTTTATTTAATTTGATTTGTTTGAAATGAATAGGATTTTGTAACTCTCTTCTTGATTTATCAAAGTTCTCCAATTATACATATACATGCTATCTTAAGGCAATATATTTTTTTAAAATTTCATTTGCAAGTTAAAGGATTAATTTGATTCAGTTTCATTTCTGCTCAAGTAAAGATAATAATGAATTTTTGAAGATTTTTTTAAATGTTCTAGTATTTATAAAAATTATTACAAATTTACAAATAGAGAATTACTACAATAAAATAGTTTATGAAACTAATAATAAAAGCTTTAAAAAAATTTTCCTCCCATTTGCCCTTAAATTTTATTATTTTTCATTTTTCATTTGTTGGTTTTCATAAAATTTTTGTAAAAAAATAAAAATTTTGTAAAAATTGTATTAAAATGTTCATATTTAATCGAATAATAGATTATTTTATCCCGTTATGCTTAAAATTACTGTCAACGGAATATTTTGTGACATATACGATACAGAAACGATACGGCAGAGCACTTTTATACTGATTATTAATCTTTAACTCAGATAAAAATAATGATGGTGTTTGTAGGTCGACGTTTTTCTTCTTCTTACGGGGTCAACCATTTGAACTATTTCTATCAGGTTTGGTACAAATACAACAATGTAAAGGAAGCTGTAAACATCTCATTTATTTTTTGAAATTAAAAAGAAAATTGCAATTAAGCTGAATAGGGATATATTATTATTATTATTATTATTGCAGAAACAATTTCCAACAATATTATTACAGAAAAACTAATTTCATACTATTTTGAAATTCAGAAATTGTTTTTTTAACAATATAAATTTATTAATCATGCAAAAAATTTTAAATTTTAACAATAATCTAAATTTTTTTTCTTTACCTAATTTCAAAACATATTTTTCCTACTTTTTTGCCTTGAAATTCAAAAAATTCTAGCTACTGTTTTTTAAAAAACAAAAAGCAAATAAGATGAACTTTACTTAATTATGTGTATTCTATGTATTTTGTGTAGAGAAATAAAATAAATTGATGTGACAACAACTCTGCGTAGAACAAAAATTAATTTTTACATTCCATTTTTAGTGGTGCCATGATCTTAAGGGACTGTTCTCATCAGAAAGGCTCGTGTATGCATTAAGCAAATTCTATAAAAGGTGATAAAAAATAACATGGTTAGAATGTCAAAAAATTTAGTGGTTTCATGTACTTTAAGTTTTATTAAAACCATTTATATAAAATTGAATGAAACCGATATTGTTGAACTGGCGAAGTTAATAATAAAACAGAATAGATACTTGTATTTTAAAGCTATTAATCAAAGCGCATATATATTTTTAAAGTGAAAATGTTGTACCTTGAAGTGTTTTCTTAAAAAAATTAGTCAGTATTTTTATTAATTAAAAATTGAGTTGAATTTTTGTTTCTTTTTTTTTCTATAAGATATGCAGCTTAAATTATTTTTTTTACATCTTCTTAAAATTGAAAGAAATTTCTCTTCAATTGTGCCAATAGTTTGGTATAAGGTTTTCTATTTTAAATTAATTTTAAAAAACTGTTTTAGTGAATTTCACAACAATAAATTTCGTCATTATAGAAAATTTCAAAAAAGTTTTTTTTTCTTCTTGGCCTTTCTTTCATTGCTAATGATCCAGATATAAATATTCGACTTCTATTTCTATGCCAATTACCTTTCGGTAGAAAATTGCAAGCTTTTAATAAAATTTTGATTTTTTTTTTGAGATTTAATTTTAAAGTCAGGCAAGAATGGAGTCTATTCAAGTAAATAAACGTCAGTTTTAAACATTGTACTCGGATATAGATTTAAATATAAAATTCGGGTAATATATAGCAAACTGAACAGAATGGCGTAAATATTCTAAACCATAATTAGTTAGATATCTACTAAGATTAAATATTTTGATAGGGAAATCATTAATCCCAAGTGCTAATAAATATTCCACTGGGAATTTTTGCAATCAGCAATCCCGGCAAACCAACTACCAACTAAAATGAATGTGATAAGTGAAGAAATAAGTTTGATTATTTTGCTAACAAACGTCCATGTAATGTGCACAAAGGAATTTACTGCACATCAATGCCAATTATGGCTTTTCTCAGATCTAAAGTGGAATATAACAATGTACTGACATTTTCTTGAGAAAATTGGATAAAACTTCTACATTTCTAGACATTTCGTAATTGGGTTTTAAGGATGATGATAATAGAGGGTATTTATTAACTACTATTACTATACTATTTTTAACTAGTTTTATTACTACTTTGTAAACATAAATTTTATAGAATTAATTTTATGCCACTTATTCTGATGTATTTATAGATATAAATTGCATAAAGTGTGGATCAAATCTTCTCGTATGAAGGGCGAGCAAATTGTCGGTTAATCTCCATATCCGCTATGAAATACGAATAGATGGGGTCAAGAAATAGCTCTTCAACTGACCGGTCAGAATGAAGTCATAAACTAGAGCTTTTGCCTTACTGCCCAGCGTTGACCCTTGCAACGATTAATCGCCCCATTCTGCCACCTCCTCATTTACATTCACATATCATTAACTTGGAATGAAGGGGCATCATAAAGCATCGCAACTATTACAAAGTGTTAGACAGATTTGCGTTAGAAAGTTAACTTCCCATCCTTGGCTTCTCGACACTTATAAATAAATGTATAGATAATACTTATATTTCATTATTTCAATTTCTGGCATCGAATTACAAGCTATTAATTTGGCAATTTTTATGGCATTGCTTTATACCCTGTATTATATAATGAAATGGATAATATAATCCTTCTATAAAGCATCTTATAAAATTATTTAGAAAGAAACAAAATGAAGGGATAACGAAATATTTAAATACAGCGCAATTCTTCCTAATAAATTAGAATAATAAATTATTATTTAATATTGCAATACTTAGAAAAGATATTTTTATTATTTTGGGGCATTTCAGCTTGCGTAAACGAACTTAGTTTTTAATTCATTCATTTAACTTGATTTTTTTCTTATATTCTAAACGTTTTCCGATTCATGTGATCATCTTACATAAGATACTCTTTAGCTGGGAATTATGAACTATTCGGCATTCAAGATGTAAATAAAATTTATTGAAGATATTTTGAAGTTTTAATCTAACGTCGAATTCATTTTTTAAAATGTTTGGATATGAGTAACTAAATATTGGTAGAAATTCCTTTCTGTTATCTCTATATACATAATAAGGACACCTATTCCCAAACAAAACATTAATCCAGTGCATTCACTAAAGAATGTAAAATTTTCTTTCATTCTTTTTCTTCTTCTTTTGAAGAATCTTTTGAAAGTCAGCCCATTAACCTACTCCTTTATTGGTTCCCATACCTTTCTTAGCAAAAAAGTAAAAACAAAAATTTCTCATATATAGATTTATTCATCATATTAAAAATTGTTTCAAGAAAATAATGGGGTAGTCACGAGGAAAATTTTTTTTCAAAAAGAAAGTATAAATTGAAAGAAATTAGTATTTAAATTATTTTTTTCATTGAAATGTAACCACTTTTAGGATAGTTATTTCTTCATACATTTTTATACTTTCCACCTATTGATTTTAGCTGCTGAATAGAATGAATTATTTGTAAAGAGCAACATAATGCCAAAGAAAAATTATTCATTTTAATTAGCAGTTTCCTGTCTAAGGTAATGAAAAAAGAAAGGCACTAAATATCTTCCGCATTTGTAAAAGATTTTTTTCTCTATTATGGCGAATTCATAAAATTAATTACTCCGCCATTAATTGTAACCTACAGGAAGACAATACAGGTTTGTTTGCGTCGTAAAATTGTTGATATATATTTTAATTACTTTATTTTCTTTCGTTCTCTATAGGTAATTGCTTACATTCGTAGATTAATTTGTATACTAAACAATCTAACTAAAAATGGCTTTCTCTTGTTTTTAATACCTAGTGTCATTTAAAACTTGATTTGATTTTAAAATATAAATTTGTGTCCACTTTCATATTTTTGATTTTTTTAAACTTAAAATAAACGAATGATTGTAAGTTTTATTGCTAGTAGTGCCCATCCAGTAAACTGTAAGTTAATAATAATTGTAATTTGTAGAAAACTAAATATGTACCATTAAGTAGATTTTTCTTTCTAGATAAGAAATAAACCCTCGGGAAGGTCATCCGTCAGCTATTAGTATACTCACTTACTTGGTGAGTATACTAAGTGGGGAAGGATTCCTTCCATCGGTGATAGGACGAACTTCTTACCAGAAGGGTTGTACCGTGACCGGTGATGGCTCTTAGAACTCAACCATAGTTACAGCCAATGTTGCTGTTGTGGCGGTCATTCAGTCCTAGTTGTTTAAATCCATGTACCTTCATGGCATGTCGGGGAGACTGGTATAATTTCTGGGTAAGAAATTTCAAATACAAATTATTTTGGGAGTTAGTTCCTTCATTGTGATTGATAAAATCGTTTCTAGTTATAAGCCTTAAATTTTATCAAGCTCACTTTGGCGATGAAAGTCTTCGTTAAATGCATCAAGTTTCCGTATTTCAAAAAAAAAAAAAAAACAGGCAGTTGACATTACACAATTTTTTGCCAGGTGATCTAGAATTTAATTGTTCAATTATAAAATTCCATTCTAATATTATTTGATTTATCTGATTTTATAATTATAACGGAGGAGTTTTAAGATGCTCTTGCAGTCATGCCCAAATGATCGAATAATAATTGGTGCTAGTTTTTGGAAACTGTATATCCACCAATACGAAAACGTGGATTTTGATGCATAAGCAGTTTTAAAAAGGATCAACTCTATATATGCGAATGTGGAATGAGAATCCGGAAGCTCTTTCCTGCCTTTTCTGAAGCCTATATTCTATAATTTGACCCTATCGGATTCTAAAGAGTTTCAAAACATCATTTCATCTTGAACTGATTATAATATTAAGTATAAATATAACAAGAAAAAATCTTCGATGCCCTATTTTATTGACACGGCCCCAAAATTTTTTGTTCATTATATATTAAGCTGCCGATCTTTATCTCCAAATTTGAAGGCATCGCCAAAGAATTATTAAACCGCCAATAATGGCAAACAACCATCATTATTTAAAAAATTATGCGAAACTTAGCTGTCGCACGCCATTTCGTTGTTTTCGCCGAAGATCATTAAGCGCTTTTTCTGTTCTGAATTTTTCGCCTCTTTAAAATGATCAAAATTTAGAATTTGACAGCCAACGAAAAAGATGTAGTGACGTATTTCTAAAATTATGGAATTATTCCATCTAAAAATGCGTGTTTGAATGGGTATGAGAGGAAATGAAAACAGAAAAACAATGTCAGTGTAATGTATCAGAGTGCTTACCACTTCAGTAAATTGGCTCAAGGTGGCTGGCGATCATTGGCTCATATATGGTCTAATAAGTAAGTACCAAATTGTCTACTGATAATGTTATCATTTAGAATTGCATTTATATCATTTAACAAAGAATTATTTCATCCCACTTCGATCGACGCTATTGTGGTTTGATGTAGAAAGTATGATTGTTGTTGCTAGCTCGATCTTCAGATTTAAGTCCTGCTGATTATTCTTGTGGGATTATGCGTTTTATTAGATTTAAGGCAACCTAATTTTTCTTGTGTGATTATGCATATTATATCCCTTGTGCTAATTTGAAACACTCAAAGCATCTGATTATAACTATTGTTTAATTGGCCACTTTTAACATTCTGATATATTGTTGTTGTTGTTTTTGTGTCGAGGGGCACTTGCAATGGACAAACTCGCTGACTCAATCAGCGATGTTTAACCCAGGATGAGTCTCTCGTTTTTCGTAGCGTCAACTAGGGACAAACCACGTCTTAGCTACTCACACACCATATCGTTTGAAAAACCACTTTTCATAGGGGGGGACACATTCACACATTTCACAGATAGAAGTAGAACAACCTTGCCCGCGCCGAGGCATTCTGGTATATACATGTGAGAAAATGAATCATTGGTGTACCATTGCAACCACTTATCAAATTTAAATATATTATTTTTATAGTTAATATCTATTAAGAACAAATTTTAACTCCAATATTTTGTTTTTGGATATTTTTTAAAGTGAACAAGAAGCAGAAGTTATCGAACATCGGATATTAATCTGATGAATCGAATCAATTACCTACTTTGAAATTAGGTTTTGTGAGATTCATTAATTGATTCATTACTCATTTATACGAAATATACTTAAAATGTTATATATATATATATATATATATATATATATATATATATATATAATTGACAGCATTGGTTACATAAAAGTATAATATATTATTTATCTGAAAGGAAATGGATAATAATTTTAGATATGGAAGGTTTCCTCAGAATTTATTGGTAAATAAGAAATCAACAAGGAAAAAATCTCAACAACTATTAATATATGTTTAATCATATATTTTTTCATAAATATTATTGAAATAAATATTTATTTCTTTTATTAATTTAAATATAAATGTATATAATATTCGTTATAATCATTTGAATGTGAAATTTTTTATTGAATCCTAGTATTTACAAATGGATGAATTAGAATTAAAATGAAATTCTTCTGAAACAAATAAATAGTTTTCCGATTAATTTATATAGTCTAGCCATTACGACATTATTTCATAATATGGATTATATTTTAGACAGTCATCGAAAGAATTAGAATGTTAAGTCACATAATTCGTTTATATTCATATTCATATTTATACAAAACTTAATAATCTTGAGTGAGATCTGAGATAATGTTAACATGAAAATGGTCTGCCTAGACGGATGCATCTTCCACATACATAACATAAATTCCTTTTTTAAAAATCAAATGAGAACATGATGTCATTTTCGTTAGAGAGTTCTGAATAATTGAAGATCAAAATCGAGTAGACATATAACAATACTCATCACCCTTTTAATAGCGTACATTTTTACCTGCTTTTACCAGTATTGCATTATTATTATTATTATGTATGCTCCTGTGAAAGCAGATGCGTTTTTAAAAAGTTGACCTGCTTTTAACTGGTTAACTTTGTTTTTCAAACTGCTTTAAACTGGCTAATGACTTAAACTAATTAAGACAAAAAAATTACATGAAAATAATAATGTTCTCACGTGATACTTTGAAATTTGTAATCGAAGATTTCATTTTTTCCTCTTTTATTGTATTTGTTTTCTTTCTAAGTATTATTTATTGTGAAAGGTATTGGATTCTATTCTTGAAAATTTTCTTCGATAGGGCTAATAGAAAAAAACTGCATTGGCGATAAATTTTATAACTTCTTATTAAACAATTAAGACTGAAGTTTAAAGATGTGTTTTCAATTATAACAATATTTAAAATGAATGTGTGTGTGTATTTATATTTATACGTGCTGATGCTGTATTAAGGGCAGATTGCTAGATCTAATGGTACCAAATTTATCATAAATATATTTTAAAATAGGAAAATGAGTATCTCAGAACGATTTCTTTCAAATTTTGACTAATTAAAAAGCTAATTAAAAGCTTGACTAATTAAATATTGCAGTTTTTTTCTGATAGTCCATAAATAATACAGTACAAAAATAGTTTTTGTATGATCTTTACACCACAAATATTATTTAATTATCATTTAACTGATACCGATTTTTGATTGCCAATTTTTTTTATTTATTATCATGTCGGAACATAATGTTGCTTTTGGCATCAACAAAACTCCGTAGGCGAAAAAAAAATTTTATTATCTGCACGAGCATCTCAAAAAATCAGTTTTTAATAACGTGTTACCATTGAATTTACAAAAGCTCTGATTAAATAAAAATAAGTTAATGACTTATAATAAATAAAATCTAGAAAAAAGTCCTTTTGATCATGTGATTATATGAAATGAAATAAATAGGAAATTTAATATTTTTTTAACATTTAATGCGAGACAAAGTTTTTTTTTATCTTTTTCAATGCTAAAGTGACTCATTCAAGGAAACCA
Source organism: Argiope argentata (assembly GCA_026289955.1). NCBI lineage: Eukaryota > Metazoa > Arthropoda > Arachnida > Araneae > Araneidae > Argiope > Argiope argentata. The sequence continues at coordinate 154,150 of JAOUZG010027119.1, forward strand.
TTACAATGAATAAAAAATAAAATTTAACTTGCCCACACACTTGGTACTTGGCCGTTCAAGAAAAAATATTCTGACTTGATACATTGAAATATGCAAGTCAGAATTCATTTAATTATCTTTTAAATGCATTACTGTCCCAGATACTTTGGATTAGTACGAATTTCATTTTAATTTAGTTAAATTTCTAGCGATATTTATTTTACAATGCATAATTTATGAAAGGGAATTGAAACCATTTATTATTGATATAAACGCTTCAACATGGACTTTTCTTCCACGTTTTATGATGACAATATGGCTTATTTCCTTATTTTGTCCAAGAGATGCTTAATTTTTTTGCAAAATTTCATTGCATTTACAACTCGATTTCAGAAGCTACTGAAATTCCATTCTAAATTCCAATTCAAATTTTAAGTCATGTGACAGAAAATCATCTCTTATTAATTTCTTGATAAACCTTAAGTTATTCCTTTATAAGTGAATATAAAGGTGCAAGACTAAATCATGCAAATTCCAATGCTATCAAAATTCGAAATTTCAACATATTTTCTGAGGGAGCCCTTAAGCCCCCGGATGTTTTCCATAATACAAAGAAAAGTAAAAAAGGGCAATTACAGAAAAAGAAAAGCAAATTTTAAATTTCATTTTTTGTATTGGCTATAAATTTATTATTTCATCATAATCATGCATAATAAAACAAACTTTTATTCCTTTCACATACTTTTTTTTCACTTAGAATATGGCCAATGTTGAAAACTTGTTTTCACCTGAGACTGTCTTACTAATCTTCAGTTTAATAAATGAAAACATACTAAGCAATTTCAGTCTCTTTTTTTGCTTATTTTGGCTCTAAATAACAATAAACATCCTGTTTGACATCATTAAAGTATCGACAGTTTATGGCCTATCGAACAGCTTTACTTTATTAAAGAAAACACTTAGGAAGGTTTTGTTGGGAACTTTATAAAGCATCAAAAATATAATTCACAGAAAATATTTGTCAATATTTAAAAAAAAAAACTTTTTCTAATTAAAATCTGAAGCATTATTCTAAGGTATAATCACCAATTCTAATCCATTGGAATATTATTACAATCAGTATAAAACATGGTGTACAAACTTTTTCAAGAATATTATCATTTTTTGGGTCAACTGATTACTATTTGTAAATCTATTCAACTAACAATGATCCAGATAAGTGCTGGCCATGTGCTGTTAAAGATATAATTTTTGAGTCAAATGTACGCGTTTTAATGTTAACATGATCAAGAAAGTTTGATTATGAAATACTTGATCAATCAATCCCTCTCCAAACTTCTGCCCCATACAAGTATAAGAACGTTTGGTAACGACGAATTTCATGTGTAGCAGACACAATTACACTATGATTCTTAAATGGAATCGGGAACCATATATGCGACCATCCGTTTCCGAATTCGGGACCTTACCATTTGGTCATCGTGACCCCATTGGAATATAGGCACATAATGCTGGAAGAGTAAGATTATTTTTTTTCTTTCATTACGTTTTGTCGAAAAATTTAAATAAATCTAATAGTTGAGATGAAATATGAAGTAAAAAATAATAAAAGTTTTCATGAAAGGAATATTTAAAAGATAACATACTGCTTTCCTTAAAAAAACATAAGCAAAACACATTAATCTTGATTGTAAATGTTTTTGCATCCAGTTCATTCAGACATGATCTTATAAAATATTTCTCGTTTTATTTAAATCAATATTCCAAAAAAATATGAAAACGTTTCCAATCGGGATGAATTGTTATTCGGTTATTTCAAACTTATGATAAAAATTTAGACCTAACATTTTCTCAATTTTATTGCTAGCTTTAAAACTTTTTCTTATTTAACGATTAATATAACCATTAAATTAACTCTAAAATATAATCATTAAATTAGAATTTATAATGCATATACAGCCGTGCAAATTAAATGGCGCCATCTGTATTCGCGGGAGTTAAGTTGATTATCCGTTCATGATAAGCGTTTAGTTATAGATAAATAACCTGGAAGCGAGCCAGTTCAACATGTTCTTAAATTAAAGTTCACTCTGTGTCCATCTGACAAAATTTATTACCTCAACCAGTGCAACATGTCGTAAAAATCGCATCATTTAATGCATCTGGCCAACTTTTACGGCACTTTATATTTCAGCCGACTTAGTTTAGTAATTTCTCACATATTTCCCTTGTGAGATCATAGATTAGATAATTAATAGTCAAAAATGTATTTCTCTAATTGTGAAAGGGAAACAACCATTTGATTCTAATTTAGAAACAATATTATTGATTTTGGAAAGCGCAAAATGCTTGAATATTTTTCTTTAACTTCGTGCATTTATTTCGCATTTCATTTTTAAAGAAAGCTACTTTATTTTATATCTTAGTAAGAAAGAGAAGAAAAATATCATTCATTATCATTAAATCTAACTACTACATTTTAATCACTTTTTTTATAAAGGAAGGACATAAATCATTTCAGTAATTGAAATATTGAAATTCTTTGATATGCTCATGGTAACGTCTTGAAGAGGTGGAACACTGAGTTCGAAACCGGATTTCAAGAAAGATTCGCTGTGTATGGTGCCCTATAAAACTGACGTCGTTGCCTTAATGCCCTCGAGCTGGCGTGATGTGGAAGCCTTGAGAGAAAGGCCAGATAGGCAAATTCCTCCCCATCTGACAGGAATATAAATTGCGAGGTTCCTCCCAAAAATATCCTTAAAATTGCTTTCAAATGCAACGTTAATACATATAAACTAAATAGCTTACATTTTGGAAGAGAAAAACTTTCCTACAAAGTTTGCAGAAGCTTGGCAAATTATATTATTTTATTTTAAATTGAGCTTTAGTTTATTTACTATAACATCCCGTTTTTAAGAAATTTTAGAACTATTTGGGAATGGAGCTTGACATTTTGAGCCGCTGTCGGATGACGAGAATGACTCTTGGAATGGTATCCTCGTTATCCAAATTTTCACATCGCATCATGATCTTCATAGCTGATTAGTACAGTTCTCACAGTTTTCTCAAATTGCAGCTATTTCTTATAAATAATTTAAATACATATTTTATTAATTTATCTATACTAAACCGAAAATTTTTATTTTTGTTTATTAATATGTGAAAAATATCCATAAAATATGGCCTTGACTAACTTGAGAAAAAGGTAATGGGAATTGATTTTCTTATCGTTGAATTTGAATTGCACAAAATATCAATAAAACTTCCTATAAGTGATTCTCATGAAAATTTTCTAACGTAATATCATACTAAAATCGACTCATTTGATCATGACGTTTTCACTGATCTTTCCGTTTAAACAATTAGATTCTGTAAAATATCATTTTCTTTTAAAACATCAATTCTTCACAGAAAATTTGGTCGATTTGAATAGAAATAATTTCATGATAAGAATTTTACCGTTTTTTTATAAATAAAAATAAAAATGGTTGTAATTGTTCTCAGATTCTCGCGAGTTTTCAACTTAATCTTTAAAATACCAGATATTTAGAAACACCTCGATGTGAATGACTTTCCAGCAGACCCACTGCAGGCAAAGTGTTTTAGATATTGTTCACATGTTGGACGTGAATGCAAATCTTATAATCATATTTTTTTCTAAATGCTACGTGTAGTTAGGAGCAGTTATGCCCACAATTCAAATAGAGTTAAGAAAGAATGTTACATTTTAATAAAGTTAACTTTTCTTTAATGTACGCAAATTTGAAACAGAAATGATATTCTCATCATTATATATTCATTATTTCTAGAAGTTATCCGTAATCGAACCAAAAGTCCTTTAGTGAGTGTCTTCCGTAGATTTATAATTAAGTCTGCTTTATTATTCACTTTTATAAAATGTGAATTTTTTCTTAATTTTCTATTATATTTTAATATTTTCTCCAATTTTATGGAAAACCAGCATAGCCTTACGTTTGTTTAGACCAATTTTTCGGTATTCAATATTCACTTGCCTACCCAATATTTAACCACACTGGTGGAAATGAAAGTGTCATCGATTTCCGAAGTTACTCTTACGCCGTGCAATCATAAAATCTAAAAAACAAACAATGGTTTTCTCGTTAAAACTAAGCGCAAAAATGAAATTTGAATTTTGATAGTTATGTATTGAAGGAAAAGCATCGACAGTATTCCCTATCGATTATCTGAGCTCATCCTTCCTCTTCTAAGTAGCGAAATTACGGCAATTATTTTTAGACATTAGATGGACATCATCGAATGAGTGACTTTAACGGCTTTCGATGTTAAGTGCCGACCGACAGCGTGGGTACGAACTCCACAATCGACACATGAAATTATAAAATGACTGCGAAGAGACAGCTTCAATAAGTTACCGCAGATGTTGATGAGAAGAAAACTAGTTAACTTTAAGAAGCTGTGATCACGAAAGTTATTCCAATAAAGACATTTTGATTAAAATTTCATTTTTTATGTTGAGGGAAAACTTAAAAATCTTTTATTTTTGAAATTATATTTTAACTTGAGAACTTTTAAAGAAGTTAAAATTAACATTATATCACATAGGTAGTTTTATTTAAAGATGCATGTACGCTCGATACGGTTTTTTGATTAAATAAAAAAAATCTTTAATGACATGTAGCTGAAATTACTGCAGATTCGCCTACAGTATTTTTCCCTTATAGAGATATGAAATTAAAGTGTAGATGATAAATATCTTCGATTAGTGTAATCCGGAAAAATTAATGAAATCTGGCTGGCTTAATAAACTTTAAACATAAACACGATATGTCATATTATGCCATATTTTTAAGACATAACGATATGCCATATATTTAAAAACATAACTATTATTACTTATAATAGTTATGTTTTTAAAAATATGATGACTAAGAATACCTAAAATTTCCTAAACGATATTCTTTCCAGATTTCTCTTTTCCCCTGAAAAACCATAACAGTCTGCTTTATCAGCAGATTACAAAACCATTGAACTCTTGAGTCGAATGGACGACTGGGCCAAGAACTTTGACGTAAGAAGCCATAAAGATCATCACATTTCCTTCTAAAAGGATAGTCAGAGATTTGAACATTTGAGCTAGAGTAATGAATTGTCTGGGGGAGGAATGTATTGTTTTGAGAATATTTCTAGGGAACTTTCTTTGAGAGAGTTACGGAATGACAACTTTTCTAGTGTCGATAAACGTGCCACATTATGTTCTTTAGTTTTTGTTTCAGCAATCCAATTTATTTTTAAAATTACCTATTCGTGAATTAAAAGGAATGTAAAATTAATCTGTACTTTTGAGCTGAATTACAAATACACATGTGCCCTTTTCTTTTCTTGACATCTGTTATGCATAGAAATTTTAAATTCAAACTATCCAACAAAAGTTATGTGTTTTAGAATTTAAATTATAGAATTTATAATAGAAGGCTTCTTGTCATATAGTATTAATTTGAAATCAACTCAAGTATTGTACAGCAACTATGATTTCCAGATCAAAAATATAGAATCGTATTTTATTATTAAGTACTACCTCTAATTATAATTCAATTTTTTTATTAATGTCAAATTTTTTTGCTTGTTGTAATCAAATTAAGATTGAAATAAAAGCAAATTTCATAATTATTTTTAACTACAGCGTGCAGCGATAGAACAAAACATTTCATCCCATTTCTCATTTAAAAGAATTTCAAAATAATTTTTTACTTTATAACAGCATTTCTAGATATGGCCATAGAGTGTGAGTGGTAGCAAATTTTAATAACAATAACGAAGGATTAAATCATAATATCCTAAAACATTTTTCTGCTCATAAGATTAATTAATCCTATTAGGATGTATATTAAAAGTTGTAGGAAATAGTTTACAGTCTTTTTCTTTTAATATTGACAAAAATCTTTCAAGATACTCGGTATGGGGTTCCAACCTTTGTTTCTTTAACGTCGATTAAATTTAACAAACAAAAAATGCATTTTCTAATTTCTTTAGTTATCAAACATGATTTTTTTAAAAAAAATTCAAGCTATGCTTGTATAAAAAAGTATTTGTTTTTTTCCTTTCGGTATTTTCTCACTTTCTATTTTCTTTAAAAAGTTTTACAAAGAAAATATGGGGTTTTAAATCCCAGTTTAAAAAAATAGTTTCATTTATATAGCCATTTATTAGATTTTAATCGATATCCGAACAGATATTTCAAATAAAATTATGAAGTTGACATCACCACTGCTGCCCTATGCATCGATGTTTAAATGGACTCGGGCATATTCTAGTCCCGAACATTTCAAATGCTACGCTCTCAGCATCCTAACGCAGCCATCTTAATCCTGATCGTAATGTACACGTTTGTTAGAGGGAGATCGCTGAAAAATATGCGGATGCTTGTAAATAACAGTATTCTTCGGAAGATTCGAAATCTATAAGGAAAAGGTTTCCTACGCTTTCGTATTCTTTCTTTGCCAATCCACTTACATTAGTTACATTATTGAGGCAGCATCCATGTTTCATTTTTTTTCGTATGAGATTTCTCAGCTTTGGTCGTCGTCATTCACTTCTTGGCATTTCGTATTCCTCCTATGCATTTACCTAGAAGAGTCTTCATTCCGTAAATTTGAGCACACAATTCTTCATGCTCAGCACCGATTGCATTTACTGTTTCTTCTTTCTAGCTATCATCGTTTCCTTATTAGTTTTCCTTTCTTTTTTTAACCCTTTGCAACTTTATCTATGATTGCCTATCTTCTCACACAGACTTAATCAAAAAAAATTCTTATTCTTATTCACTTTTGCAGATGATGCTATATAACTGCAAAGCCACGTTATTGACATCGATGTTAAGGAAATTTTCTAAAATCTGATGGTGGGCAAATGAAAAAAAAAATTCAACAGCCTTCATAGAAAATAGCGACTTTTTATTCCATACGAAGCACAAAAACGCCGCAGAAGAATACGTTCAAAAAGACATACGAACAACGCTTGCCGTAAATATAAGCAAACCATAAATAAATAATAATGAAACGCGCACAGATAGAAATCACGGGTTACTCGTATCTACTTACGCCTTCATGATTTGTTTGTCACTCATTAATTCAATACTCAACTGACGATCAACTTTTTCACAAGGTTTTTTTAATAATTAACAGGGTGCAATAATTTCTGGATCAAACAGCACATATCTGGTCCTAATGGATCTATCGCCAAGGTTCTTATAGTTGCTGAGATCTCCGATTTTGTCTCCAATTTCGCAAAGTCTATCAAAAATGTTAAGAATCACTGATTCGGCATCTGTGAGTAATATGTAAGAACGATTTGTAAAATTAATTTCCTTACCAAGAGATATATTACTCTGGGCAAACAGTACAAACAGAAATAACAATATAGATCGTATTCCTTCATTTTAGAAGAAAAGGAGCTTAGCAAAAGAAAAATTAAAATTTTGGCTCAGCATTGCTCTAATTCCGGATATTGCAGTAATGCCGCATATTCTCTTCGTCGCTTTTTGTGTGTGCAAAAGTATTGCGCCTTAAAAATTTATGTATACGCATTTAAAATGAACTATAAGTTATAGAACCCAAAACACATATTGACCATTCTATGAGAAGTAATTTATTGTATTTCTTTAATTGAAAGTCATTATCCAAAAAAATTCATGTATTATGAAATCTATAAACACAGTGTAAATATACATATCACATATACTTTCAAATGTGTGTGCATATATATATATATATATATATATATATATAGTTATCTACAAGTCATACTAATGAATTCATTTACTTACTAGGCTTCTTTAAATATTTAATTATTTAAGAAAAGAACGCATGATTTTATTTAATTCCAAATTATAAACAAAGATTATTAATTAAAATAATGCTGATACATGAAAATTAATGTTGGTAGTATCATTTAACAATTACCAGAGATAAAAAAATTCTGAATGAGTTCCTCATTTTGAAAATTAATATTAAAATTTTGTAATTTTTGAGTGTTACAAAAATTCAGATTAAATACAGAAAATTTATTCACTACTTCTTTGTTGAAAAGATTACGAGTAAATTCGCGTGCAAAATTCATATATTGATAAACCAGCACATTTCACTAAATTTGATAAGATGACATAATGCTTTTTATTTAATGCTGAAACAGATTAGAAACCGATCAATGCAGGAGCTAAAAGATGCTTGCATCCGTAGTCATCTGTCAACTTTATTTCAACTTATTCTTTTTTAGAGAGATAAAATAAAAGATTCATAAAAAATAATAAAGAAACAAAACTTTTGTATTATAAAATGAAGCCAAAATAGTAACTTTTAACTTTCCTGACAGATAATTTTTCAGATATATAAAATTTAGAAAGAGAAAGTAGATTGGATACAACAGATCATTTCTGTTTGGACTGTATACAAATCTAAGAATGTGATTGATACGGGTGCAATACATCAAAGTATCTGACGCAATTCCTACATATATCATGTATTTTATCTTTCAAAAAGCAAGAGCTTAAATGGGACATTTTTCTTTTCGTAAAGTGCCGTGAAAGCAACGAATCTGCAGAAGTTGGCAATGAAAAGGCTCTGGAAAAATGTGGTTTTCCCTGTCGGTATTTGAAGTTTTCAAAAACAAAGAATTCGAAAGATAGATGCCTTTTGAATGATCCCCGATGAATTCTTTCAGCATACGGGATTATTATTTTTATGCTTGAAAATATTTCGCAAAATTGAAAATCTCGGAAAATATTTTGATATCCATTTCTCAGTGATATTTTACATGACTTTTAAACTTAAGATTTGTCATTTTTTTATTGTCTGCTTATTACATGACGCTAAGTCCATGGAAGAATATTCGAGAAATTTTAACTGATCATCAGAATTAAATAATATTGAAAATATAATTGTAAAATTCACAATACATTAGTAAAAAAGTTTTAAAAATATTATTTTTAAAAAAATATTATTCTATTTTAAAAAAGTTATAAAGTTATAAGTTATTTGACTATTACACGATTTTTTAAGTATGACGATGAAGCTACACGATATTTAAAGTATGTTTTATAATCAATAAAAAGAACCTTGTCAAATGATGACGATCCCAATACTCGTTCCAATAAATCTAATCGAAAGACTCAAATGCAGTAACAAAACTATAATTTAATTTCGGGACATATGTAGAAGTTTTAGATAGATGCAATAACGCTGAAGTCACCTGATCTGCCATCCTTTTTCTAAACTTCCTTGCTTTATAGGGTGATGCCGGCCTCTTGACGTATGATTTAATTTATATACCACATCCTCATACATTTTGGATACTTTGTTGAATTCAATTTCCAGAAAGTTGGAATGACTCATTGTCAGAATTTTCCAACAAGCAAACACGAGATTTTATAAAGAATATTATGACATAATTTATCTATTATTTGCAAGCAGTATATGCCAATATAAATCTCTTCGCTTTTTCAATAAATATATATTTTCCAAATTGGGAAATATATTTTAATCATTAGATCTTCAATGAATAATCTACATTTTTTTCTGAAAATCCATTAATCTATAAAACTTGATCCTCTAAAGTCACTAAGAAAACCATGTAAAAGACATACTCAATTAGATTAAAATTATAAAAATATTAATCTCTTCTTTGAATTTTCTAGAAAAACTGTAATTTTTCGGCATATATAGAAAATCAATATTTTCAAATTAAGAAACAATAGTTTTTGACGAATACGTTATTTGTATATTATCCACTGCATATCTAAAAATATTTACAATTTGTAATATTTTTACTTACAAATCAAGAAAAGATAATTACATTAGCTTTAATAAGCAAAATTTTGTTTCACTTTCCTTTACGTCAGAAAACAGAGATAAGCGTTCGCAGAAATCTGTGATTTCATATATTTCAAATAACTTTTGAAGATCAAAATGATAATTTGTGGGGTGAAAAAACGTTATTCAACGTTCTTTAATAGGTATGAATTTCATTTTGGAAGCCTGTTCTCAGAATGTAAATAAAAAAATACTATGCTTAATCAACACTGTCAGTAAAAGTTTAAAAGCTTCTATAATAACAAATATATCATTCCCTATATTCTCAATTATTTGCTCCGTGGAATATGTTTTATTTATAAAGAGAATTATGGCTCTTGCCTTTTTTAATATTCATACATTTCTAATTTATCATACATTTCTAACTGAAAAAATTATACTGAAAAAATTAAAAGACCATTATTATAATAACTGAACCAGCAAATGTTCAGCTGCTTTAACTAAAGCTGATTACACAATTGTATTAAATTGGTACCAAATTGTGACCATTATTTCAAAAGTAGTTCCTCACAGCAATGCTGGCTGATGCCATCATGAAATGCAGCTGCACGTCGTCCATCAAAGGTTCACTTTCCGGAACGTTGAGAGAAGAATCATAATTTTTATCAATTCTCGAATCAACCAAAGTTTCAGTAAAGCAGTTTTAATCTTTATTTATAGCAGTGCATCCTTCTTTTTGAAAATCAATGATAATCATGAAAAAGTAAATGCATGGCTAAATATTATCTTTCCTTTAATGTCCATAAACTTCAGTGCAGCTATATTTTCATGATATTTATTTTCGGATTTGTAAATAAGTTTGTAACAGCAATTTTAAATCATGAAACTAATTGAAGATGTAAACATAATTTTTCCAAATTCAACGTGAGCCATCTTATTCATTCAACTGCGCTTCAATAAATAATGATAAAAAGAAATAGAATTTATTTTTGGCTATTTAGTTATTATTAACAATGGCAAATGGCTAAAACTTGAGGTAAAATCAAACTGAACTTTCAAAAGAAAGGCTGAAATTGTTTCTGCTTTACTTAGGGGGGGGGGGGAGAAAGGTTACTCGTGAAGCACGTATTGATCTTCCAATTTTGATATATAATTCCATCATAGTCAGATAATAGGATTTTTAAACAGCCAGTAATTATAAATGTTCACTTCAAATTCCAAAATTTCTCAAGACTTGCTCTTTTTGTTTAATATTTTAGGCCTAAACCCAAAAGCATTTTGGGAAAATATTTGTGCAGCAAGATTAAACTAACATCATTTCACGTTAAATCACAATTTAAAATATAACTCTTCTAAAAATAACAGCTGTAATCGTTAGAAAAATGTTCAAATCTCTTAATATTAGCTTGTAATTTATAGAACAAAAAAAAAAGAGCTATGTGACCTGATGACAAAGGTTTTATTTTCGAAGTTTGAAGCACTAATCTATTTCTTTAAGGGAAATTAAAGAGATTGGTGAAAGTTTTAGAGAACACAAATTCAAAATAAATTTCAAGTGCCTTATATATATATATATATATATATATATATATATATATATATATATATATATATATATATATATATATATATATATATATATATATATATTGCTTCTAGATCATTCAATAAAATGTTTTTAAGAAACACTAAATTGAGTAATGATTTGGTACTGACAAATATCGTTGTTTAAAATTATATTTCCTGTATTTTTTGTTACTAGTTTAGAGATAATGCGTAAGAAAATAATATCTACTGCAATCTCTGAAAAGAGTTAACAGTGAAGTGAAGAAGTGAAGTGAAAGAAAAAAAAACAAAGGGAAAAATAAGATGAAAACAAAATGCAACATCCACGTTTTTGAGATATATATATAAGAAATGTCAAGCCTTTTGTTACAGTGGATTTTCGAATTTATCGTCAATTGTCTTTTTAAGCCGTACAAAATAAATATTCGGAAATGTTTGCTGCAATCATTGCTCAGCCTCTTAACTACATTCGAAAAATGACTTATATATCATTTCTTCATTCAGATATCTTATAAAATACTCCTTATTGTTTTAGGTCATATTGAAAAGATAAAAGAACATCTAAGGGTAATGGGGTAGTAAAATTATCTAACATATAAGACACTGAGATGAGAAATGCATAAAACCAAAGGTAGATTCTATTAAAATGAAAATAATATTTTTATTAGCATTTCAATTTTTTGATAATAAAAGAATTTAGTTTTGGAATGTTTTCATATTTTATTTATTATTAAATATTATATTTCCTAAATTTTTAAAAAAATGTTTTAATAAAATTGCTAAATTAACAATATTTTTTCTATTTTAAGAATTGTTTCTTGAGTATTAAAAGTCTCTTTATTTTTAAAACCTCTTTATTACAAGAAGATTCTTGGACATTTTTTGTGCATGGAACACATTAGATATGAAGCAAAATTTAAACCATACTAATAATTGAAAAATCGATTTATTTAAAATAAAAACTGCATGTTATCCAATTAAAAAAATAGCAAAGAGAAAAAATATTTTCTTTATATTACGATTTGTCGTTTTTATGTTTTGTTTTAAATTCATAAATTATTTTTTCAATTACGATCCGAGCGCATAAGTATGAATCATTATAAGCATAAAATGAATTATTACCTTATTCTCAATAAAATACTAATATTCCGTGATATGAAATTCTTCTTACCACTGATGCATTTTAGGAATTAAGCTTAAAGCAAAGAAACACATTTAACAAGAAGAAATGCAAAAATTAGACTCGAAATCTGTGAAACTCAATGTTCGTTAATCTTCGTTCGTAAATGATAATTTCCTCGTAAGTGTAAATTAAAAGAATGGGGTGAGCGTTCTTTCATCATTTAATTTAATCTTACCATTTAATCTCTTATGCGTCAATATAAGAATAATTGCAAATATCATTTCTTTACATAACTTTTCACTGCTAGCCGAGTGGTGGAAAAAGTTTTGGCTTATTATACACACTTTATTGTATTATAAACTTTATATAAAGGTCTCTCTATTTTTATATGTAGCTTTTTTGCACTGTATTTGCATTTGGATTAAAACTGAGCTCTCTCAATGATACTTTAAACATTTAGAAACACTTTAGCTTATTCTTCATTACAAATGTATAAATTTTATGGCTTTATTTTATAAGCATATTCCCTTCAAAAACTCTCTCGTAGTTTAAATATCTAATATTCGACAATTTTAATATCCTCAATCATATGTATTACAAATTGTAAAATAATACATCCTTCAACAATTATTTCTCCAAAATAACAATTGTATTAAAATAACCGTATGCAAACTATTTCAAACTAATTTCAATGACTGTCAACTTTCATAAAATTATTTTTCTAAATTTAGAAACAATTGTAACTTGGGAAGTTGAAATTCCTCTTAGAATTAAGACTGTTTGTTCTTTGTAAGTACTCTCATTATTTCCGCAAGTTATTTAATTGATTGCTGCGTTTCCACTCATGTCTCCACTCATCTCTATATAAATGTTCATGAGCTCAAATATGTAAAGACTTGGTTACGGGAAGTGATAACGAGGCAGATCCATTAATTAGTTTTCTAATATACAAATGTTAATAAATATGTCTAATATACAAATATCACAACAAAAATATACATTGTCTTGTCAAAAATATGCATTGTTATCTATTATATGAACATTAATGATAAACGTTAATGAAATTAATAATATAATTTCAAATTTAGAAATTTGGAGACATTTCTATTTTCAGAAATATTTATAATCAATATCGTTGAAAGTAATGTTTGTAACTTCAGCCAATGCAACTGAAAATGAGTTAAGATTGTTAAATGACATTTGTAATCGAAACATCTTCTATGGAGGCTCTCATTTAGCAATTCAGGAGGTAAAAACATGAAATTTTACCTACCCATGTAAAAAAAAAGCATTGAGTTACTATCTAGAGATTATGAAATGAGTGTATTGCTACATATTATCCCTAACTTTATATCTTCGGGATTTCATCCCAAGAAATATGCGAAGACACGACACCTAGGCAAAAACGGCCATTTTGCTGGAAGTTCATCTCTTCTTTCTCATATATCTTTTAAACACCTTTAATTCATGTTTTGGTTCTTGTAAACATTATTGCTATTCTTAATACTAAAAAATTTAAGTAATTTCTATTCTAACAAACAATGTGACTCAATATTTTTATTCAGTATGGTTTTTTGTATGTTGTTTGATTTTTTTCATTATGTGTTTTCATATATATGGTTTATTTTCAACAAGATAAAATTCTTTCATTATTAAAATGTGGAAATAGTAAAAGAAGATAAATAGCTGCAAATATAGTAATTTTTATTCATCTAATTTTTTTGCGTAAATATTTTTAATATAATATGCATATATAATCTATACTTTCTCATTTACGTATGGATTGCAATCGAATCTGTATAAGTAATACAATAATCTTATTTATATTTCATAAGTGTATATATTATAAAATAATAGACAAAAATTAAATTTTTAAATATATCATGTAACAAAAAGCAATTTATAAATATCAAACATAGCACAAGATGATCATTTATAACCGATTTCTGCTTCGATTATTTGATTACATACAAGTAATTTTCCAAAATAAAATTCTTATTACTTCTTTCTTCATATTACGGATTTCAATACGTGTTATTAAGACAAAATTATAGGAAAATATTCTATTATTCTATTATATATTTATTATTCTATATTCTATTACTAGTCGAATGTTATTTTAAAAAATTTGAAATTGTTATGATTATGTTAAGTTATATGATTATGCAATATCTGAAACCTTTTTGTAAATATTTTTAATTCAAAGTTTTGTTATTTGATTTCTTATACAATTCACACACACACACACACACACACACACACACACACACACACACACAC
>JAOUZG010027119.1:168895-218573 GCA_026289955.1 Argiope argentata
ACACACACACACACACACACACACACACACACACACACACACACACATTCCTTCCTAATCCTTATTGTATTCATAAAAAGAGAGGGAATAATATGAGTAAAATAGAATTATAGAATTATTTTTAGACCCTTTTATTTTATCTGAAGCTTCGGCACGACTGTCAATAACCCTCAATGAAATTCAAAGAATAAAAAAAAGTTAACCTGCGAACATGGAAACAGCAGTTTTAACAATTTGGAAACTTTAACAGATGTCGGAAATAAAATATGTGCCTAGCATTTTGTAGTTATTTTTTAAAGATTTCAGGAAATTGAAAATATAACGAAAGAATTTCATTCAGGGTAGAAAAGTATTCAAAGAAGATAATTTCACCTACCATTTGATTCTGCAGTAACAGATATTCAAATAAGGTTCACAGTTTTATTTTATTTTAAAATTCATGATTTAATGTTAAATTATCCCTTCTAATCCATTGACAGAGGACAATATTTTCTGATTATCTCAATTTCTACAAATTTATACAAGCACACTAAATTATAGCTCTATCGAAGTTGTGGTATATTTTGTTTTGAGAGGGATCGAATGTAAACCATCAGAACATTGTTAATGATTCTTCATTTAAAGAACTTAAATCTAACACACATTAATTTGTAAATTTAAAAATAATTCTTTAATTTAGTTTTAATTAAATGGAAGATTAAATGAGAGATTTCCAATAAACAAAAGAATTATTATTTCATCAGAAAAAAATAATAAAATATATTAATTCTATAATAAACTAATTGGAATGAATCCAACCTTTTATAACTTATATTTTACTCCTAATACTTTTTTTTTGCTTTATAAGAATAAAAAGAAATAAATGTTTCAATTTGAGCTCTTTCCTGTAGCCTTACTAATAATGGAATGTTCGGCGATAGATTCGGTAAAACATTGAAACACTTGCAATTAACAAAAACAAAAAAAGGTGATTTCTGATAAATATACCGCTTTAAAAAATTAAACAATAATTTGAAAAAAAAATTAGATAATGTCTAATCAATAAGGGAATCGATAGTTGTATACCGCAAAGAGAATTGAGATATATTATCTTTTTTAATTACAAAATATAAGATCGACTTTTTAACTACCTTATACCATAATTAAATTTTTATGAGCATAAATTATTTTCATGAATTATATCCTCTTAATACCTGATCTTAAATTTACTAACTTTGACCTAATAACTGTTTTCAAAGAAATATATGTCATAAAATATAAAAGTGCATTTTTTATAAAATTATTTCTGATTTTCCGATACATCATCTGACTAAAAATAATTTATTAATATTTTTAATAGCTTGATATGCGGAATTTTGCTTTTATATTTTTGATGCAGATTTTTTATAGAAAACTTACAATTGCACAAAGTGTGGGCGCATAAAAGCTTACTCATAAAATAATTTTAAATGGGTGTAAAGTAACAAATTGACAAATTCAACAAGTTTTTGACGGTGCATGACACACACAACAGATCTTCGAAGTAGATAAGTAGATTCCGAAGTAGATTCCAACAGCATCGGGTGACGGAACGCTTCTAATGGATTCAGCATTTCTACGACAAGGAAGCCACGACGACACTGGTTAATAAATATTTATACGACGGTATATGATTAAAATGTCTACCGTGTGGGTAGATAATGCATCTCTGGACCTGTGTTTGCTATGATGCGCAGTAATTGTGTACATCTTCATATTTAGCGATGTATGTAAACAAAATAAGAAAGCAACAGCATTAATTATTCTAAGCTTATAGCAAGTTGTAACAACTCTTTGTTGTAACGTTGTAGTAAATCTTTCTAATATTTATCTGTGATCTAGAACAAAAAATATGTGGGGAATAAAATAGTCTACGAAAGAATATTTTACTTCAAAGAAAGAATATGAACTAAAATTTTAATTCTTACACGAAAAATATATTTTATGGAAAAGGGGGGGGGGGAGGTGGGACTTGAAAATATGTGTTATTTTATCAATTTTTCCGAATAAAAGTTCTCTTACGGTATTTCAATATACGATTTCACAATATTTTTAATTTCGTCAATTCGTTGTTTTCTAGAAAGTGATGGGCCTATAAAATCTCGATATTTTGTGCTCACTTGCAATATTAATGAAGAATATACCGAATAATGCAGTCTATTTTTTTACTTTATATTTACCCGGTCTTAGGTATTTTTTCTTACAAGAATTCATTAAACAAAATTATTGACCGAGGAATAAAACACTCATAATGTGAGTTCCAGTAAATTTGAGTTATGTGAATAATTTGTGGGTGCTTTTAGAATGCATTTGTAAATAATAGCAATTATTAAAGGATTATATTTCCTCAAATTAGTAGACATTATTAAAAAACTTTTATTTATTTATTTATTTATCAGTATTATCATAAATTTGAACGATTATATGTTTTCCCTGTGTATACATCATATATAAAAAAACAGAGCAATTACAATATTGTAAATTTTAAAACACGAAATGAAAACACTAAATAAAAGTTAGTAATTAACACAAAATAATAATTAATAAAATTTCAATGTTTTAAAATTTTGCAAAATAGGTCAAGACATTTTTTAGTGTCTAGCACAATTGCAAGCAATGTAATTTTAAGTGATTTGTAATAAAATATGACATAAGTTTGTTTTTTTCGTTGCCTCACACGGATCGCCATCAGAGTAAGAAATTCATGACAGAATAATAGCAGAAATTTTTTAAAAAAATTGTTCTTAAAACAATGTCAAAAGGAAGTGTTTTTCTATTAACTTTTATTTGCTTTAAAAATCTTTGATTGCTTCCAATGTTACGCGATAAATTCCGTTTCTATTCATGCTTTTATAAAGCACTCGTTAAAGAAACAGGCATGGAACTCTGAGAATCTTTTATTCTTAATCATTTTAAGAAAATAATCCAAATTATATATATTTTAGATATTTATTTGTTAAAATCGTGGCAAAGGTTTTACAATAAGCTGACAATAGGAAAGCAGAAGACAGAAAAAAAGAGCCCGAGAAAGTATTCTGAGCTTATAACTTTTAGAAATAACTCGACGTCCCGAAATTTTGGTACCGTTGGAAAAAGATACCGCCGACTTAACTCACTTTTGCACTCCAGTCGGAATTCGATTAGGAATTTATTTTCGAAAGATAAATAACTTAGAAATCGTTGTAAGCACATTGGAGAAAAATAAAGAATTGTAAGGATTCATGTATCAGAAGACAAACAAGGAAAGCTGTACTCTTCCTCAAATAAACATGTTTCATTAAAAGTTTCTTAAAAGAAGGTGATGCAATTCGGAAGTATTAAAGCCTATCTATGGTTTACAACATTATCCAAGGAACCAGATTTATCATACAAAAACTACTTTTTTCCATTTTGATAAATCTGTATTTTCCATTCTTCTAGAAAAAAAAAATTCTTGCGGAGAATTTAGTGACATTTATTCCTGACTATTTTATAAGAAAAGTTTGTATGAAAAACATAAGTGTTTTTTTTCAAGAAATCACGCTTTTGTATGTGTATATACAGTGACAAATTAAATGTACCTGCAATTTAACTCTGATATAATAATGCATCTAAAGTATTAATAAGGTGCTAATAAAAGCTATGCTAACAATATCATTAGGAAAATGCAAGTCATTTTTTTATTTACCAAAGTACAAAGTGTTAGGGATTTAATACCTTTAAAGAATTATTGAGATGTAATTTATTATCGCTACAAATAAACATACCAAATATTTACGATTATTTTTCTTAATTACAATCAGGGAATTCAATTGCTGATTCAAGAAAAGTTTAGCATTGTGAATAATTCATAAAAAAATGTCAATTTTTATATGGTTAATTTTTGAATGCAATAATTTTTTTTTAAATTTTATAAATGTTTTTAATATATTTTTCCAAATATAATTTATTAACATTTATTGTGTGATTTCGTTTATTTAATTAAACGTAAAAAAATCCAACTGTTACAGGGATTTTTTTCTTAGTATTTTATTTAATAATTACAGCATTCTCAAATTTCAACTAAAAAGAATATTTTCTTTTCTTTTGTTTAAAACGAAACTTACCTTTAAGTTCGTTTATCATCGCACGTTTATTAAATAAACGTTCGAAAAGAAGTTTTTAGGCTCTAATAAATGCTGCTTTGTATTATGATTTTATTTTGAATTTTTATTAACTGTTCGATGCTTAGTTTGGAGTTTTTTTATTCCCTTTTAGCACAGTTTCAAATTTTGAATCTTTAAAGGAGCTTCTAAGCTGTTATCTGCTTCTGTGTACAAAAACTGGTGTGAATGTTTTTTTTTTTCTTCTTTTGTTTATCTGTCACCATCTAGCTCTATTCTCTCGTTATTCTCAAAGGTAATCCGCATATTTTTTTTCAAAAAGCAAATTGCTTTTTTATGTTGTTTAAGAGTAAGTTTAGTCTAGAAAATTGATTAGGGATATTTTGGTGTTTCATTGAGGTAGGTTTTGTAACGTCTAATTTAACATTAAAAAATATTTAAAAAAACTTATTTAGTAGCTCAAAGTGGTTAGAAACTCAAGATAATATGTTTCAAGATTATTTGGATTAGCAAGGAAAGGATATCTCCTGGTTTTTATTTTACTTCTATACAAGAAAAAAACTTATAGTGAAAATTTAAAGCTTTTTCTTCCATGTTTTTATAAAAGATTTTATTTTGCAGGATTATTTTTCCCGAAGAATTTTTATGTCAGAGAGGATGAAGGCGAGGTTAAGGGCCAATGAGAAAAATATTGGGCATAATGCGAAATAAGTTGGAAAATAAATGATAATATTAAGAATTTTTTTTAAAAACTACTAATTACTAATTGCTCTTGAATTAAAAGTTGTTAATATGTATGCAGTTACTAGCATCTTATAATAATAAATGCTCAGTAATATTCTACTGTTAATGCATATTCTACTGTTAAATGCATGCAGATATTATAGTGAACGTTATGCTAATTATATATATATATATATATATATATATATATATATATATTACAGATTTTATTTTCCTTTTTTCACATGCAATCTATACTTCAAAACTTGCCAGCTGTTACGGAAATATGGGACAAAGGAGAACACGTGTAAAACCAATTGTAAAAATTAGACTTCACTTTTTAATTTTTTTTCTTGTAACAATTATAATAGAAGTTTAAGTGTGCAGGAAATAGTGTAATTTTTATCACTTTGCGTAGTGATAATAAAAGTTATGTGATTTACACAAAAATAGATAAAATTATTTAACCATTTAGCATTAAAATAAATCTGCATCAAATTAAATTTTATACTGTTTCTACCGCATAATTTCTGTGCTTAACATTTACAAAAGCATAGAATCAATTTCCTTTCTAGTGAATTGCTGGCGGTGGTCGTCTCTTTTTTATATCTTGGCTCTAAGTCTGAAGGTCTCCTGTTCGACCCGATTTTATTGAAGAATCACTATGTCTAGTGTATGCTAAATCTTCATCATCTGAACGTCGTTCAAAAATGCATGATCTGTCCTAGAATCAACCTATGGTTATTAAAAATGGAATGTTAGCCTAAAATTATATATCGACAAAGTTGAGAGTTGTAAACATCTCCTCAAGGAAAGAAAAGGCCATCATTCTTTTTCAAAATCTGTATGTTAGGTCGAAAATCATCTTCTGTTTTTTTCTCTTTTTTTCCCTTCAGTTTTTTTAAATCTTTTATTATTAACTTGTTATTTTTTCATTGAATCTTTTGCATATGGATAAGTTAGGGAGAAATATTTCTCTTATTAAAGGAATTTTTATTAAACTTCTTAGGAAGTGTACCTCCAGTTGGAGATTTGATTTTTGAGATAGCGTTCCGGTATTTTAAGTGGAAATTTCAACTACATAATCAAACACCATACAAGATAAATAAACGCAAATGATATAATATAGCCCCTTGCTCGCGCGTTGTTTTAGCGAACAGAAAATTTCGTATAGGATCCTTAACATTTTAGGATAAAATCATTATTGTGATGCCGAAAAAAATAATAATTGTTTTATTAAATTTATTACAAGGACAAAATAAATAAGTAATTTTTTTAAATCATCGACTAACTTATTTTAAAGAAATATTTTCCGATTAATTAACTTAACATGTTCATAGAATCCCTCGTTCCATTTTCATTAACAGGACCGCAAAAGTTATATTCAACGAAAATTCTAATAATTTTTTTAAAAAGAGCTGTGCATTATGCATGTTACAGCTTGTTAGTTTTATATTTATCATAGATAAATAAACTACTAATAAAAATGCATAAATTTATGTATAAAAGTTTAAAATATAATAATTAGTTTATTGTAAACTCTTCTAAAGTGCATTTCTGTAAAGAAATTCTACTCGTTGAATTTTCATAAGAAATTCAAGACAAAAACTCGATAAAAGTAGTTTTGTTGGAGAAAATATCAGGTGGAAAACAAAAATATTCACTTAGTTGGTCTCGACAGCTTGGTCATGTGGAAATTTAAAAGCACTTTTTAGTTCTTCGCTACATGCTTTAAAAAGAATTTGTTGTCTACTTCTTTAGATCTGTTGTCAGGCTTTAGACATCTATTGGAGTTCTTTAAAATAATATTTTTTTAAAACCAAAACAAAGGGAGATATTTATGAACTCTCATAAAAGCACAAGGAACGTAATTTGTGTGCCTATCAAAAACATTTGGAATTCTAATTTTTCTAAACTAGAATGTTTTGTAAATATCCTCTTTTTTTTAATTCTCAAATTCTAAGCGTTGTTATTTAACTGCTGAAATGAACTAAATTGCTTTTGTTGAAAAACTATGCTGAAGGCATGCAAAGTTATAACATATATTCTTTTATCGAAACAAATTTCTATCGTTCTGCTATTATGATTGCATTAACCTGTTTACAAATATAAAACTAAAAAATTTTAATATTGGATTATTTTGTATTGGAATATGAAGAATTTACTTTTTCATTCATATTTTTAAAAATAAAAACATCTTATAAGAGTTAGAAAATCTTTTTCAATATTAAATGAATTGGACTAGTCATAAAACTTAAAATGAAGTAAGTATTTTTATCAAATGATTGATAACACATAAATATTTTCATTTTCGAATACATTCATTAATCTAATGATCATAGAAATTTAGAAGATTGCTTTTTCATTTTTATTTATTTAGAGCAGAATATCACATGATACAACTAGGAAAACCAACCAAAAAAGTCATTGAAATTGATTGGTCATTTGAAAAAAATATTTAATTTTTTTATACATATCAAAAAGAATATTATTTAATTAACATTGTATTATTAAGAAACGAATAAAAAATGTTAATATTTTTCTGATAATTTCAATTTTATTTTAGAAAATAATTTTTACTGTTTAAAATTAATCGTTTATAGTCTATAAAAATGAATATTGATTTTTGCTTATTCTTAAAAGGGTGCATGTCATTAATTAAACGGTGCATGTCATTAAAAAAAGAAAATATTTCGATTCAAACTTAGAATTCTACAAAGGCAATAAAATTTATTTTTTTGTGATAACGATTTGATTTTCATGTGTTGCGCATAATTGAAATCATTCAGTACTAAAATAATTTCATTTCACTTTTACGTTCTGTCTTCCCAAGATCGCTCAGAAATTTCTGTTCAAACCATTAGATAGTTTGATTCGGTTTAATGATTATTTATTAATAGAGAGCGTTGCACTAAGACAGTTTTGCTCAATGAAAGTGGTCCAAATTCATCGCCTCCTCTCCCTTTAAGATTGCACTAATAGTTCCAAAATATTGTGGAATCGAGTGGAATTTCATTGCACATCAATCGGATTATTTCCAATATGAAATGCCATGTCATGTAAATAAATTTGTACGTTGCTATAAAATAATTTTTATTAAATGGCAATTAATGAATCAAATATATTCATTTGGAGATTTCCTCAGTTATTTTTATTTATTGATAAGCTCCCAAAAAATGCAAGCATTCTTACACATGCAACTTTATAAATAAGAAATTTTGTGTTTTTGAAAACGGGGAAAGAAACATAGTCTATTAATAATAAAGAAACCATAATTAAATAAAACATTTTGGGGTTATGTGGAACCTTAAAGATAAAGAACAATTTACTCAAAATTAGAATCTATTATTATGCTTCCACAAAAATGATTATTTTATGCAACTGCAAATAAATTTTCTCTTACGCTTTAAAATTTTTTCATTACCAAATATTGCACATTCACAAATTGAAGTTAAAATTTTTAACATAAAATAAAAGCGATTGTTTCGAAAGGGGTGAAAACTCGGATCCGCGGCATCGGAGCTTACCTGCAGAGAAGCCGTCTTTACAGGCCTCGCATCTGGTGAAACGGATTGAAGGAATTTCATTGGCCGACAGAAGTTTCCGATGGCTCTTGTGAACCAACCATGACGCCGAAAGCTTTTCCACAAATGTTCGAAGAATACCTCAAACCTGTCATTTTACAGGGGTCGAGCGGGCGCGAAAGCAGACGATCAGAGCGCGCTCTAGCGCTAAGCCTTTGGGAGGAAAATCATTTTACCGGTGAAACCAGATGCTGAATTACTTAATGGAGCGGAAAAGTTAACGAGTGAATGTTTGATAAGTCCATAAACAACAATGCATAAAATATCATTTCGCCTTAATTCGAATATTACTTTGAGATGAAGGGAAAATGACTGGTTCCCAATATAATGATTTCCATATTTTACAACTTTCCCATCAAAAAATATCTTTACGCATGAGAAGAGTAAAGAAATATATTTTCAAAGTGCCTTAATAATGTAATATTCGGAATGTCATTCATAACATATTTTTTTTTTCAAAATAAATAATTGCTTCTTAATGCAATAATTTTGAAAAATATTCTTTTTATAATGTACAGCCATATTTTTTGGAAAAATTTATTCGCAATGAAGAATATAATATTTAAAACAAAAATAGTTTGGAGCCCTCGAAACCTCGTTAAAATTTTATTTCGATTTTCTTAGTAATAATTTTGTAATAGAAAGTTTAATATAATTTTACTAAATTATAAAAAAAAATTGTGGTTTTGAATTTTATGAAAATAAAGAAAAATTTCTAATTTTTCTTTTTCGTTTCTTCATCTTCTGTAGCAACTAATTAATTGGATTTATATCCGAAACTGCAAAATTATTAAAAAAATTTAATTCTCAACTTAGATTAGGATATTCTCTTAATTTTTGCTTATTTTTCATACAGTTTCTTAACATCCAAATTTTAAACAAAGAAAACATTCTAAGATGTATAAAAACTGGCATTTTGAAATTTTTATACATTCAAATACATACTATGAAAAAAATCATAGTAAAAAGTTCGAAGCGAGGTTCTTCGCTTTTCTAAAGATAGAATTTCATAGAGAAATGGGTAAAGGTTTGTTTTTCTCATTTGAGAAAATAATAGTGGGAATTCTAAAATTTCAAGATTCACTTTTTCTAAAATAATTATTTGAAATGTATATATAAAAGTAATTAAAGCTCTACACATATTTTAATGACATCTATTTTTAATAATTTATCAAATGAGTGCAGAGGTTTTGATAGAAGGAACAAATATACAAAACATTGTATCAACTTTCAACCTACTCCTATCTTTAGTTGAAAGCATCCAGTTAAATGAAATCATTTTTCGTGATTTTTTTCCTATTATGCAACAGTAAAAGGATGAGTGTGTTTGAAAAATATATATAAAGTAGAGTAAGGCCACCTCTTTTTTTACAAATATTTTTTTCTCTTAAATCATTTTAATTTAAAAATCTAAACGCTTGTTAAAATACATGCGTCATGCATAATGAACGTAGAATATTAATGAAATTGTCAATGCATTTGAATGATTTATTTTTATTGAAAAGATGAAAATAAAAAATGATAATTGATTTAAACGCCAAAAAAATGAAATTTCCTTTTTTAAACAAAATTGTTAATTGATTATTCATTTCATTATTTGGAAAATTTGAAATGTGTCTGATAGCCCTCTACTCTGTACTAGGTGTAATTGTGCTTGCCTGTAAAGAGGTGGTCAGTGGAAACACACACACACACAGATATATATATATATATATATATATATATATATATATATATGTGTGTGTGTGTGTGTGTGTGTGTGTGTGTGTGTGTGTGTGTGTGTGTGTGTGTGTGTGTGTGTGTGTGTGTGTGTGTGTGTGCTTATATGTATGTGTGAGTGTTTGTCAATGTGTCAATAATCGGTTATTTTTAATACTAACCGATAAATATTAACCATTTAATGACCATATATATATAATTAACCATAGAAGCCCTCTAAAGTGAATAATTTATGCATTTATCACCTAATTAATAATAAAGGATAAAGTTTGGTCGATGTACTTCAAGGTTTTTTTTTTGTTTTTTTGTATTATTTTTATTATTAAAATGCATTTGAGGGAACATTAACTAATTCTCACCATCAACAATTTTTTAATTTACCATATCCTCCATTAAATCCATCTTTTTTTAATGCTTCAAAATACATTTTCCGCCATTCAAATGATAAATATTTTGATTGTTCAATTACTTATTCTCACACCCACCCCCTCCCCAAAAAATACGCAACTAAAAGAAAAAGAAGTTAGGAAAGATGTCATTAAAAAACTCCAAAGTTAACTAAGAAAACAATTACAAAAAAAGGACAAACATGTCCTAATCGTGTATAAACAGTTTAATCACGTTGGACAAACTTAATTGGGAATTATTAATAATAATTTGAATATTTTGAGATACTTCTCGATTAAACCAAAAAAAGTGGTCAATGTACATGTATAAGTGTGCTTGTGTTTGTGAACGGAAAATAATATTTCCAACTTATTGGGTTATCTGCTCACAGCTTCTTCAAATTAGGAAGCTATCGTGATGAAATTATTCACCATTGAATCTGTCTGGAAGAAGAAATCTTTTTGAATTTCCCTCAAACTCATAGGATTTATTTCCGAAGGATTCTTATGTAGGAATGCACGAAATTTGTTATTATTTGCTCATAATCACAATCAATCCATGAATTGAAATGGCTTCAAAAAGTAGTTGCTATAGCGTGTTTTGCAAATTTATCGACCGGTTTTGAGAGTAATACTACAGCGATGATAGTCATTGATTAGCGAACTTTCCATCGCAGTTTTATTTCTGCATTTATGAAAACTCATTTCTCTGGACTTGTTTGTTTGTCAATATTTATTTATGCAATAACAAATGTCCATTAATTAGTTATGAGATATTTCATCATTAGAAATTTCAATGAAAGCAATTAATTGTTATATTATTATTTTTTATTTATTTCATTTTTATTTGTAAAATATAATAGTTTGCTACTGGTGGTGAAGAGAAAGGTATTGTTTCTATTTGCATATTATTTGAATGCGCTATTATTCACTGTTTTGCCAGGAATTTGTAGCACACCGTTTAGATTGTAGAGAATAGATATTATTTTATTTGTATAGTTAATATTGACTTTGTTATATTATTAAAAAATTTCATTTGTTAAAAATAATTTGAATAACAGTTCTGAGTAAGTTTAAATAACATTAAGTTTAATAACATTTTAATAACAGTAATTTAACTTTTTAAAAATTATTTTTTGGCAAGAAGAGTCGATTCGTTTTCTTGTTAACCATATACGTAATGAAATGAAATTTGTCTTCTTCATTGGGTACGGTTTGTTAAAAAAGTGCTTTTTAAGGATTAAAATAAATTTTATTTAAAGATAATTTTATACTATTCTTCTAAACTTGCCAGTGGTACGGTGGCTCACGATACGGGGTGGCTGGGAAGCATCCCGTATCGTGATTCCCTTTGATTTTATTTTCATCACGTTTATTTATGGCAGTTGGCTCTTTAGCGATAAATCGGTTTCTAAATCCGCTTTTCTGCTGAGGAATTCGGTATTTTACCGCTTCCGAAGGCCATTGGCGGCAGTTAAATTATTTTCGTCAAATCGCCAACAAAAAAAGTCGTAAAAAATTGCCTAGAGTTTGACGATAGTTTTTCTATTCTCAGAAACGGAAAAATTATCAAACATTTTCTTTGATTATGTAAATAAAACGGTGTCCGGTAGTAATTTCAATTAAAAATTATCAAAGAGAGAAACTAGCTTTTATACATTAGAACTAAATACAATTTCATATTGAAATGTTTTCATCTTTGGGTCGCTTTGATAATAATAGACATAACAATTCTTATTAATAATGGGTTAAAAACCCGTGGATATTGTTAAATATGTAAGATCAAGTGAGATCACAACAATTATTTCTTTGTCTTGTAACTTTTTCATCGTGGTTTGAAGGGCTGATTAAATATGCTAAATCGGGTTATATAAGCAATTTCTTTTTTGTTTCAAGAAGTCATACACTTGATGAGAGATTGGTTGTTCATAATACAATATAAAATTAGTCTCAATAAACGATCCAGACCAACAGCATGTTTTATCTTCAAGGGTTTCAAAAGGATTCTGATTAGTTTAAGCATATTTTAACTTTGATAGAACCGTAATAGAAAAATTAATATGTTCTAAAACAAATATTTTTTTAAAAACCTTGGTTTAATTAATCAATAAATTAATAATTTAATACAATGCAGATAATTTTTAATAAGGCCCATTCACTTATTTATAATTAACTAGTAAAGTTTAATGTTAATGCCCCTTCGTAAAGCAATACCAAGGCTATTCTGGGACACAACTAGTGATTTGGAAACGCAGTTGGATGACGAAGATTGCACTTGAACTGGCAGCCCTATCCAAACTTCCACACCACAACAGCAGGGGGGTAGGACGTTTGCCCCCTTCTGACTTAACGTGCGCCCAGCCCGATTACACGAGTGTTGGCGTCGGATCTCAAGCCTGAAGCTCGGTTCCGAAACCGAGACCTTACTTCGCGGCCACCACAGCCCACACATTTATTATTAAATGAAAGGAAAGTTTGCATTCATTTTTCTAAAATTAAACGAAAAAGTAATTTCGGTGTTTTTCATTTATTGAGGAATGAATCTAAAAATAATGTCAAATACATATTTAAATCTCCTTTCACTGCATGCGCTAAAAATCCTGAAAACTAAGAAATTTATTTTTTTAGATTTATTTATAGGCGAAGATATAAACATTAAATGTTTCATTGAAAATACTCGGTGTGATTAATACCTTATATCATTTTTCAAAGATATATCGTGAATATTATCTCACAAATCGAAAGGCATTCATTGTTAGATTGTACTTTTTATAGTGGAAGGCGTAAAACTGATGTGTATATATTTTCCATCATTTCCCCTGTGTTATGAATGCCACCCTGAAACGAAAAGATAAAGAGAATAGCAGGGGAAAGAAGTAGTACTTTTTTTAATGACATGCACCGTGAACCTTGAAAGCATTTAGCTTATAGAAGTTTTAGAAAATAAATATCGTGTATTTTAATAAGATACTATGTAAAGAAAATTTACCTATAAATTACGCTAAACAGACTAAGTAATGAAAAGGCCTTTTAAATATTTACTAAAATTAGGATAGCAAATATCACAGGAATAGTAAAAATTGTTTAAAATTAAAGTGATCAATATATATATATAAATAATTTAAATTTCGCTTTTTAATTGTGTTGACCTTTTTATTGCATCATTATAGAAACTTTATCATCCTTCTAAAATTGTTATAATCCAAAAATGCCTAGAATATTGCAGCCGGCGTCATGGCATAGGGGTAGCGCGTCTTCCCCGTGATTCGAGTTCCGGGTTCAAGTCCCGGTTCCGGAGTGGTTGTTCTTCATCTATTCTATCTGTAATGTGAGTGAATACCCCCCCCCCCTGTAAAAAGGGAAAGTGCAAACGAATGTGGAATGAGTGAGTTACAAAAGTCGTACTCTTGATCCTAGTTTGCGCTACTACAAAACAAGAGACGCTGATTAGGCTTAAATCGCTACCTCAGCGAGCGTGACCTTGGCAAGTGACATAAGAAACAACAATGAAGAATATTGTAACAAAATTTAGAAGAATACCAAGAATATTGTAGCAATTTTATCATCCTAAAATTGTAGTATTATAAGATACCAAGAATATAGTAACAAAATTTAGCATTAGAAAGCATATTTTGCATTAAAATTTAGAAAAATAAAATAAAATAATGTATTCTTTGTGCTTTAAAACAGAAAGAGCTCATTAAAGTAATTTTTAGGAAAAGAATGGCATTTAAGTACTTTTAACCAATGTTTTCTTCTTGAGCCATTAAATATGTTTAAGTGAGAGAGATAAACGCTGGGAAATTGATAAACGTATGGTCCTTTCTCTCCATAGTGATTATATTCAATGCTGAAATAAAGCTTGTGCTTTATATGTGAAGCAGAAGGCCTCTTTCTGCTTTTCGGTGCCTTGCATTTATTGTAATCCCTTTCAGTAATTCAACTTAGACTTGCAGTAGCATTTTGTTCAAGTTAATTCATTGTTCTAACATATTTTCAGTCTTACTAGAAATTGCTTGATAGAAAGAGTTATGTAGCGTATATTAATTGCATTTCACATAGAAGCTAAAAATTGCCTTTTTTTAAAAATCATTTATTTTTATGAAACTTCACAGTAGCCGCCTGCGTTATTTTATCCAACATAAAATTTTAATAGAATTCGGATTTCTTAAATCCTATTTTCAGAAATAGTTGAAAATTAAAATGCAAAATTGTGATTTAAATATTATTATTTAAGCTAGAAGTCATCCCGAAGACCATTCATCCTGCAATTGCCAATATTATAAAGAGAATAAAGGCACCTTCTTATAAATTTCTATATTTGAGGATTATTTATCTTACTTGTTTCATATACCGTTTAGAAAAATTAGGTCTATAATGTATAATTTATATTTTCTTATAACAGAGAATTTCACTCGAAAAAATAGAGTCTGAATTATTCTTATGCATATTTCCAAACATAATAGAATTTAAGCTCTGACAGCAGACGATTTAGTACAAATTATAAAATTAGTAGTAATATTCAATGCTTTTAGTCGAATTAGTATTTATGATACAAAAAATGAAATTATAATTTTTCTTTGAAAATACAAATAAGAAATAAAAATGCATGCAGAACATATGGTTATTTTCCTTGTATAAATTATGAATTTAGTATTATTTGACAGGTATTAACCCTTAATTCACAAAATACTTTAATGAATCTACATATTGATAAATATCTCTAATACCTGTATTTCCAGTTTTGCTAATATTATGATGGGGAAGAAATATTTATAGAAATGCATAATAGATGTTATTAATTTTTTATCTCAAATTGATTTTTTTTATCTTAATGGCCCGGTTTGTATGCAAAATGCAAGAGTTATGGTCCAAACTGTATAGGGACACGAGATATGAGGTTTCGTCAGGAAATTGTCATGTATCGAATCGTTTTGCTGTAAATAATAAAGATGCTTAAAAGAATTGATCTTTATCTTAATTTTTTGTAGTGCGAGCAAGAAGTTGTTAGAATTCCGCCTCGATTACCGCTCATAATTAACAGGCTGTTGTCTTCTTGTATTGTGCTTTTCTATAAATAGTATTCTATTAATATATTTTGGCAACAGGTTTACTATTTGTTCCTTTAGTTTTTGGAATATTGACGGGATAACACATCATATTTTTCTATCCAGATTACAGAACTGGATTCACTAGAAGCTCATTAGATTAGTTGTTGAAAAAATATTCGATCATTTGAGATGAAATTCAAAAATCAAGATTAAATTAGGATTATACTCATCTTGCTCAAAGGTAGATGAAATTGAATCCTTAATCTGGGAAGCACATTATTAGTGAAATGAGAAACACGGAGTAATTCTAATAATACTTATTAGCAGCGATACAATTTCTTCTGTGAAGTTATATTCCTACATAGGCGTGGAGTGTTACTTACATCTCAACATTACTATCCCCAGTAGTAAAACTAGAAACAATGCTGAAAGTTTTTCAACCCTTTATCTGAGATGCTCCTTGGTGGGAAGTGAATTTTATGCATTACGGATTATCTATATCGAAGATTTGAATGGACAGAACAATATTTCATTGCCAAAACGAATGTAATAAAAATGAGGCAAATAAATAACTAAGATCTCTTCATCTCACTTTAGTGATATTTCTTTTATCAATAACTTATTGAGGTCTGAAATTAAAGACATTGGGACTACAAATTGTTCAGTTGGGGGAGAGTCAATGTTTAAGCAACAACTTTATTAATAAAACCTTAAAAATCACTTTTATAAAATACAAGAATGCTTTAGGGGCCTGGAGCTGTGCAGTACCGTGAAAATGTTGGTGCGAGAGTTTTTAACAGAAAAATATAGTGTTACCACAAGCTTAACATTACCACAAGCTTAACAATAAAACAACCACTGTGCGGTACCCCAAATTCATCATCTCAATGAATAATAATTTCACAGTTATTCTACATTATATTATGACATTATATGTCATTCTACATTATATTATGACATTATATGTTATTCTACATTATATTATGACATTATATGTTATTCTACATTATATTTTGACATTATATGTTACTATACATTATATTATGACATCACATATTCAATTATTATATGTTGCTTAGGTTAAATTCGTTTTCTAATTGTTACACTATTTCTAAAAGAAAAGCATTAGTAAAAGTTTTCATGTTATTTTTTTTAATCTTCATATCCTTGCTTTATTCAAATTAATTTGTGAACAATAAATGAACATTACTTTTCTTTAATTACTGCATTAATTTTGAATTTCTGCAACGTTTCTCCTCTTATAAGGAAAAGGGGAGGGAATTGAGTTATTTTTAAAATTTATTTATAAGAAAAAGTATTATTTCATGCCAGAAAATTTAATATTTACAGTTTCTAAATTTGTATTAGGAGCAATATATTGTATGAAAAAAAATATTTCATTTAAACTGAGTTTCAGTGTTTATAAATCATTTTTCAAAATGAAGTGAATGAAGTTTGTCCGAAGTCAAACATTTTCATAAATACTTAAACTTATGTATCATCATTTGTAGGGCCACTGTAGCCTGGTGGTCAGGTCTCGGCTCATAAGCCATAGGGTTAAGTTTCGGGACCCGAATCCACCGAAGAGCCATCTTGCAAGGGCGTCCTTTGCAAGTTAAACACGGCATGGCTAAACGTCCTACCACTGATGTGGGACGAAGAGGGAGCTGCCAGTTCAGATGCCGTCCTTGCCATCTGATCACGATTCAAATTTACAATATCTGACCCCAAAACAACCCTAGTGTTGCTTTACAATTGGAAGTTAATATAACTACACTTAAATAATTTTTTTTGTTATTGTTCTATTGTTTATTTGAGAATTGCTTTAATATTGAAGAATAAATTTTCAGAGGATTTTAATAATAAAGATAATTTTAAAAAAAGATAATTATTTTGCAAAGTCATTTACTGCGAAAATAATGTTTAAATCAAATCGTAGCAAAATCTATAAAAATAAATAAATGTTCAAAGAAAGAACTTCAAATGAGAAAAAGACAGCAAAAACAATAGCTGAATTCAAAGAAATAAAAAGTTCAGAAAAGCTAAAAAAAAAGTGATGGGAGAAAAAAGACTTCCCTCTTACACTTAGAGAAATCATTTTCTTTTCTTTTTTTCACTTTCAGACTCAAAAAATTTCCTCCTCTGTGTTTTAACAGTTTTTAAATCAAAGAAATGTTGACAGAAAAATGTATGATTACGAACTCATTTTTATACTTTTTATCTATCTGTCATCTCAAGAAAAAATTTAAAGCGAGTATGTATTTTCTCATTGCGATGTTTATAAAAATGAAAATTTGATTCAAGACATTAATATAACAGAAAGAATTAATAGACACAAATACAATGGTCAATAATAAAATGTAATTACTTATTTATCAAATTAAAGAAAAAAAATGAAAGAATAAATTCTACTTTTTTTCAGTAATCTATTATTTCTGTTAAGAATTCCAAAGAATAAACAGAAATTTTGTTTAAAATTTTACTTTTACGCAGTTAGGAATTTTGCAATGCTATTTTAAATTAATATTATAGTTATAAAAAAGTATTTAAAGGAATATATATACTTTAATTTTGTATACTTCAATATTTTATCTTTTATGATGAGTGGAAGTGGGTAATTACTTTTAATAATTAAATCACTTATAAAATTGACGTCTCGTCACTTAAAGAATTAAACTACAGGAATACTTATGAAAACAAGCATTTCAGCATTATTACAGGTAATATTATTTTTGTAGGTAAGCTGAAATCTTATTGAGCGTTTCCCCATTTTTTTCTCTTAAACATGAACCATTTATAATTTTTTGATTTTTTTGAACAATCAAACAATAAAATGGATGTACATTATGTTATCCAAATGGAATTAGAATGCTATTCTAAAAAAAGACAAATATCTGGAAAACAGACAAAAATTCTAAAAGTATTCAAGAATTTAATTTCAAGAATTTTCGGATATATTGGAAAGAAATAATAGAAAAGTGTTAATTTCGAAGAACAAGACATTCAGCACAGTTCGAATATTCTGTTATTACCAGCATTTCTATAGATATTCCTTTTCCAATTCAATCGTCTGTTTAAATCTTCGTATTCAATTTTTGAAGCTTTTATTTATGTTGTATTAAATTATCTCATACTTTAATATGAATTCATAATTATTTTTCTTTTGTGCTTTTATTCTGTAAGAAATCATCATCTTTTATCTCTTAAAAATCAGAATATATCCATTTTTATCGTGTTTGAATTTTAACGATTCAGTTAATAATTTAATAACACGTATTCCCCTCCATAGAAAACGATGTTTTTAAATAAACTTTAATGAAATGATTTTTAAAATTATTTTAATCAATTAATACATTTACTGTTGTTTAAAGAAAGGTTTTAAAATAAAATTTTATAAGCAGTATTAATTTGAAAAATCAGAATGGTTCCGATAATTTCGGAAAATAAGATATTTTTTAAAGTTGCAATGATTTTCATTTGAAATGGCATTTTTTTACAATAAATGGAGTTATTTTTTAATGGAGACTATTAAGAATGCTATGTTTCTGTTTTAAATAATTTAAATTTTTTATGTCTAAATTAATAGTCTTTACTTATTATTTAAAATATGAAAATGGATTTTTAGATTGGAAGAAATTTAATTAATATATAAAAGGATTTTAAATATCAGTATTAAAGAAACGAATAAAATTTTCTGGCCTTTAGAACGTCGCTAATTCCACTTTAGCAAATGATTTTCCCTTAAGAATTTTTTAAGCTTCTCTTTTAACTAATTTTTTGAATCTTAAAATTAAATTCAGTTCTAGTATTTACATATATTAAGGCGTATGTCTTAAAAATAAAACAATTCTGTATTTCTACGAATCTTCATTTTTTTGTTAAATACTAAGAATAAAAAGTGATTTCATTTGAGCCGTAAAATATTAATCGGTCTTTTATTTTTGCATGCCAAAAATTTTTTTGTTGGAAAAATGTTACATTTATGTTCAATTAAGGCATGTTTTATTTATCAGTTCCATTCTTACTTTGCCTTATACATTATAACAAATGGGCTTTTGTGTTTTCGATTGTAAACAACTCAAATATTAAATCCATTAAATCAGAAAATTCTCTATGAGACAACGGCAAATAAAATAAAAATATGAAAGAAAAGCTAATTGGTTTTAAGCGTCCGATATTTTTTTTTGTCTTTAAAGAAACAAACTGTAATATCACTTGATTATGCGTGATAATTTTTGAAAACTTGAAACTCTGCAGTGTCTAGTCGATGCCGGAGATGAGGATCTTCCAATACCTTTGTAGAAATAACTTAAATGGCCTGCCACCAGCATTCCGGCTTCTTTGGCGTGACATTAATCCCCTCTGATGAGATTTCAGACCTAATCTAGTCAAGAGACTTATCTAATTTCAACTCTGCAAACTCCCCTTGCCATTTTCAATCAGTTAAGAGCTATGCCAAGACAAGAGCACATAGCATGTTTTGCTCGCGCATTTCAGCCACACATTTTTTTGTTAACAATAAATTTTAGTTCTTTTTTTTTCTTACTTCAAGAAAGAAGAACGTTAATTTGCTTACATGCGCAACATTAAGCATAAAAGAAATTTTAGGGAACGCACTGGGCTCATGACTTAATGGAATTCGAAATGTCTACGAAGTGTCTCCGAGAATGAAATAACGGTCTCGGGAGAAGAGCTCTTTAATGGATAGTTGAGATGGTAAAAAAATAAGAAAGAAAATATAAAATTGGAAAGGTATGACATTTGTAGTTTATATAAAAAGTAGTTAGAATGAAAACAATCTTAATTAAATCCTTAATTTATTTGTTTTTATTATTTAATTTTATATTTTATGTGCCACCTCACAGATTTATTTAATTCAGAAATTATTATAATTGTAATATTTGTGAATTTGCTTGATTTTTGTTCAATTATAGAATTTTTAAAAGTTTTATTTCTGTTTAATTTAATTTTAACTTGAATTTTAACTCGTGGAATTTAGCAGATAAGGGATTAACACAAGATGAAGATGAAAATTATGGCAACTGTCATAATTTAGTGGTGATAGACATTTCAGACCGTCAACAAATTAAATCATACCGCAAAATAATTTTAATAAAAAAATGCAAAATAAAAATTATTTTGATGCACTAGACAACATTATTTTTTAAAAATTGGAATTATTTTTAAATTTTATTTTTTAGTTCATATCTTGGTTACTAATTTCACTATTTTGCTAATTTCGAAGCTTCAATTTTGACAAGCGTCGGATTAAGTCTTTTCTCTCGTTCACTTCCATTTAGTTGGTACTAGTGTAAATGTAACTAACTGGACAGTGGTACTTCTATAATTTAATATCCAATTATTCATTTCTGAAAATATTAAAGTAGTGAGGTGGCATCAAAAACATACAGCTGAGAAAGATTAAATAACAAACAAGGAAAATTGATTCCGAAATTTCATCATTACAATCAAAAATCAAACAAAATTGATCAAAGAGTGCAAAACTAAAAAGTTGATATAGAGTTTAAGTTAGAAAAAAGAAATATATAGGAAGAAAAAAAAAGAAATTAACAATCGGAAATTCCAAGTTATCTTATGTGAATATTATTTTTTTAAGTCATTATTTGTCTTACTTCTATTACGTCATTTAAAGCAGTTTGAAATAATCACGAGACTTCTCCGTCTGTCTCTGTCCTTCTCTCTCTCTCTATATATATATATACATATTTATTATGATAGTTTTTTAAAACTTCCGTTTTGAATTTTTCTAGCTTGCAAACAAAGTTTTAGAGCTCGACCGATTTTGAAATGGAATAAATGTGATGATGTCATAGTTCTACGTCAACCTTTTAAAAATGATTTTCTTTTAAAGAAGCATATTGATAATAATGCAATACTGCTAAAAGCAGGTAAAAATGCATGCGATTAAAAGATATTGATGGATACTGCTATTTATGCTTTATGCGTTGTCTACGCGATTTTGAGCTTCAAGTATTCCAAACTTCCTAACGAAAACAAAATGATAATTAAAACGGGGTTTATTTTAGCAACCGGTGAAATGAAAAAGTTAGACACCCTCCTTCTCTTTCAAATAATTTAAAGAAACTTGTAGTCCTCGATCCTCCTTGCTTTCTTCATTACTAATCAAATTACTCGCCATACTCGGATGGCTAATCTGATTCTTGGTCCGGCAAACTGTTTAGTTAGCTGAAGACAGCGAGTACAGATTATTCAGGGAAAGCAATGTCCCTATTGCACAAATATTGCTGCAACCCTTAAGGGATGGTACAAAATATGTTAGTGCAATATTTGACTCAAGGAATTTTAGAAAAAATAAGCATTTCACTAAAATGACAGACGCTTAACCTAGACTGCCGTTCGATAACTCCCTTTATATCTTACAACCAAGCGATTTTCTTTATAGTTAAATTTAAAGTTATTGCTTATGTTTTTACTTTTATGTTTTCATTTCTTTGAAAATAATTGAATTTACTATAAATAAAGAAGAGAAGGCACAAAAAAGTTTTACAGCTATAAAAAATTAATTAAAAATATTCGAGGGTTTTTTAAGAAATTTTTATTGATGTAAAAAAATGATAAAAATATTCAATATTGAAAAACTGTAAGTAAAAATCTGATGTCATTCAATCAAAATATAATTTGAAGAATTCCCATTTTGTTGTTGTTGTTAAGTAGAATTTTTTATAGTCGTAAAACAATGTAAATAAGTTTCAATTTTAAAATATTTTATAGTAAATTCTGATTTCATTCAATCAAAAATAACTTTTATTCATAAAAATGCAACAGAACTTATGAAATAATAGCATACAGTTTCTATTTATAATTTAAAATATATGGGAAGAAACTATTTTGTAAAATATAATCCAGAAAAATTTGCAATTAATCAGATTAAAATAAAATCTTGTCAAAATTAATGGCACATTTTCTTGTCTCATGATCATTTTACTTCTGCTAATATAAACCAACACAGTTTTCACTTTCATCATTATATAGAAAATAATGACAAAATAAAATATTAATTATAAAAATGGAAAAATTAAAAAATATCGCATTCATTCTTAAAATAAAATATCTGGAGTTATATTAAACCCATATCATGATATCCTCTATTTTTTTTTTGAAATATGAAAAAAAGAAAAAACACGTCAGTTTTTGTGTTGGCTTAGTGGTGAAGTACTTTAATATTTTTTCGCATCATTGAACGATACCTGTAATGAAGCAAAAGTATTTTAGAATCATTTTTGCTTTGTATCAGAATCCTTTTGGAAAACCTGCGGAATTCAATACCAATAGTGAAAGAAAATTCTTTAGCACTATTACTAATGATAAAAGTTTCGTAAGAGCCATTTTGGTATACAAAATAAATTCGAGCACACCGAGCGATTCCTAAAAAGAATATTTCTTTCATTCTCTTAAATTTTAATTGTCTCTGCGATAAAGTTATTTATATGATAACACTTTCGCTGCTAAGCGAAGCAATTTATTTTAACTCGTATTCAATTTTATTTGCAATATGATTAACACTAATGAAATCTAAAGCGCAATACTCATTAATGATATAAGTTTATTCGTATATCGGTGACGACTGAGACTTCTATGTGATGTTCTATGTTTAAACTTTATATATAATGAGGATTGATAAGATTGGCAAACTGTACCTGTTAAAATGCACTTCGTTTTCTCATGAAATTTGTTTTGGAATTAACTATAATTCTTTCATTAACACTTTCAAATTATAAAGCAATTCGCGCTATGATTTCCAAAACTAATAAATGCAACTTTTAATTTAATACTAATAAATGCAACTTTAAAGGATTTCAGATCTTGAAAATATCGGAATATTAAATGAAATATAGTAGTTTATAACATGGCTAACTTCAAGTCAGGAAATGCGAGAAGATTTGAAAAGTATTTTTCGTTCATTCAGTTATGAATTCTATAAAATCAGAATCGGAATAATTACCTCGTAACTTTTAGCTACATTTTATAGTAAAAATGTCATTCTTCTTATGCTCATTTTGGGATAAAATTCCCTGTCATTTGCTTTTTAACCATCACTTTCTTAGGAAACGATGAGTGTTTAAAAAGAGATGGCGATTCATTACATTAGGCAACAAAATGTTCGCTTAAAGTTTCATAGCACTCCACATTCCTATTATAGAAAATGGATTGTAGCTATTTAAAAGAAACTGATATGATTTATCAAGATCCAAGTTTTGACTTGAAATGTGATGAGGCTGGTCTTCCTGCAAGAAGAACATCATTCGGCATAAAACATTTTGAAGTGGCTTTCAAACACAATCAATCTCAGCAATCAAATTCTCAGATATTTTATTTGTTACATCGGATATACATCTTAAATTTATTTTTTATTTTCTCATATATGAAGCATACCGAGAGTAAAGAGAATAATTACCAAAAAAATTCAGTTAAAGAATATGAAGAACCTCCATGCTCATGGAATCCGAAGAACAATCTTTCGGTTTCATGAACTTTTGTGTGTTTCTCTACTTTTCATTAAGTAAGACGAAATCTTAATTTTTTTTTTAGTTTAATGGATGAAACTTCGACTGACTTCACACCAAATTTATATATTTATGTTACATTCTGAAAGCAATCCATTCATTGGAACGAAAACTAATTTGTGCGACTACTCATAACACTATGTTTACGGACGTTTCTTACATGCATATCTCTACGAACATTCGTCAAATTGACTATGTGAGCGAATACTCCTCACAAATACTGATTATGTTTTGTAACATTTCATTTTCTCTCCTAGACATATTCAGATGATAAAGGAAGGCCTTTTGTTAAAATAGCCTAAAATTGAGGTTCACAATAATATTAATAATTCAAAAAAATATTTTAGTATTTGATTTTTCAATACTCGAACTAGGCATCAACTGAAACCTTCAAAATCTCTTCGCACTCTGGCATCAACTGACATTCTGCGCTTGTTCTTTCTGTTTATTGCTTATTGGCAACAGTTGTTTATCGTTTGTTGCATTTGAGATAACGATATCGGATGACGGATCGAAGTATTGTTGGTACATTCCTATTTATTATCGATGTGATGTCTGCATGTTTACTCAGAATTTTGTCTAAATTACGATCGCCTCAAGTTGACGCATACCCGTAGAGATAGGTACAGCACAAAGAAAATTTCAATATTTCAGCGCTTTTGAAGAAAATAGACTTCAATATATAATTCAATATGTATATAATTCAATAAATATATATAAGAGATAAAATAAAAATACAAACTGGTTTTGTAATTTTCCTTACAAAATTCGAAATGTGTCAAAATGACGCGCCCCGTAAGCCTAGTGTTAAAAAAGGAACAGCATTTGTTCTACATTTGATACATCTGATTTGTTGTTACATTTCATATACAGATTTGTCTTCTAAAATGTTGATGCACACCGTCTATCGACCTGCACCTTTCCATCGACGCAATAATTCAAAAATTCGAGGACTCACATGATATTAAACTTAGAATGTAAACTTGAGAATACGACTTTACTTCTCAGTCCAATATCGTTTCAATCCGTCTAACAAAAGTTGTCCAAAACACGTATTCAGTTTTCGAGCATTCGAATATTTATTGCATGCCAAGGACTAATCACGAGCGATCGCACGCTATTTTCAGTAAACATCCTCGAAGCACGCTAAGCATTCACAAATGTAGCTTTACAACGGCATTCATTCATTCATTCACCGCTAAACATTCACAAATGTGTTGACCAACGGTATGCAAAGTATTCACGTTCTTGCCTCAAATCAACGTTTTTATATTTATGAGTACGGGGGGAGGGGATTCAGAGAGTGGATTCTTTCATTAGAGAGCATACGAGAAAGTTTTGAGAGACTATTCAACTTGTTTAGAGTTGTTTTATTTCCCGTGACAATTATTGTATTTATGTGAATTTTCTTCATTTTCCAAAAAAAATCTAAATTATTTGTTTGTTCAATTCCTAATATCAGCTCACACTCAACCTATGTATATATATTTTGTTCAAATTTTCAATTATTAATAAAATACTTCTTAACTGTCCACTCAAGTTCAAGTAAATGTTTTAAAACTTGTAGTGGATGATATTTGATGTTAATACAGTTTTTTTCAAATATTCATTCATTAATTTTTTGTTAGTTAATTAAAAACTAACTTTCTCACCAAAAATTTTCATTTTCCCACCGCAAAATTAATAACGAATTCAGTTTGTTCTCCACTACACTAATGAGGTTAGACTTAACATGATTTCGGCCTATTATTTTAAACGATTCTGTTTATTTTCATAATGTTCGATGCCTTTAAAATAAAATACTGTTAATTAATCGATTTTTCCAATTTATTTTGAAGTACTTTTGAATTAAAATAATAGAGAATAAAGGAAATTAGAAAAATCTAATCTGTATTGTGTACTCCAACTGGTGTAGAAAAAATCATGAATTTTGCGTTCTTACAATTGGCTTTGAATCCTTAATTGGTTTTGAAAATGCGACGTTAGTATAATTTTTTTGATCAATTATTTTTAGTAATTGTAACTGCCATGCTGGGATAGTCTGGTAGGTACGGCGTTGGATTTGCATCTCTTGGGTTGAGAGTTCGAGCACCATCTATAAAAAGGAGAAAGAAAATTGCAAGGAAACTCACTTTCTTTTGCCGCTTGATGATGTGATTTGTCATATTTATATACATATTTATATAAATTGCAATTATTTAATAAAAAATTACTAAAATCATTTTTTTCTGTGTTAACCTAAGTAGGAATTGATTTTAAAAGATTAATTTTTTATGTTGCTTGTTTCTTCGAAAAATAAAAATGCTTCCTTTTTTATTTAAAGCGGAAAGATATCGTTTGATTCTAAAAATAGAATGCAGGTGGTGTAATGCAGTGTAAAAGTACAAAATGACGAATGAACTTCGCTTTATAACCCATGCAATGGTTCCTCATTATGGTGAAATCCAATAAAAAAACAAAATTGAAATCGTGATTTTGAAACTAGTACTTCTGTTATTTAATTTCTATATGAAAAAAAACCTCACATCCTATACTGATTATAATGAAATGTTAAATTTTTAAGATATGAAGAGAGTAACATAATAATATTCCCGAATACAAAAAAAGTCGATTAAAGGAGATAATAAGCATATCAGTGCCAGACTGAAATTTTTCTTACTTAAATAATGAAAAAAACACATTACACTAAGCTTAAATTTTAATTACTATATTGTTTTAGGATTAGTTAGCTCATTAGTTCAAATACGAAATTAAATCCTTTTTACATATAAAACTACTTCAACTAGTTTTGAAGCTCTAACTAAAAGCGTTTAACTAAGATTATATGAAACTTATAAATCTCTGAAGATCTCTCTATTATTTAATTTCCATATTATAGAGGAATTTAAAGCGAGCCTCAAAGTGTTGTTTATATCTGTTCAATTTAGGAATTTAATTCAGGAATAAATATTTATGGATGGATAAGCCTTTTTCCTTTGAATAATCCTAAGATATTAATGTTAAACTAATTAAAGTATTAAAAGAATAAATTTTTATGCCGTATTTAAAATGGAAAAAAATCTACCATCAGAATGAATTTTATTGGAAGTGCTCTTATTATTCATATGGAATATTAAATAATTTAAATACGTCTTTAATACGGTAGCTCAACATTTTTTAAAAATTAACAATAAGTTAAGCATTTTTTTAATTGAAAGCTAAATAACATAAATGAGAAAAAATCTTTAAAAACATTTTAGTTGTACTTCTTGCATTTTTAATGCATTTTTTTTAAAATTTAAAGCTAAATAATATAAATTAGAAAAAAAATTAAAAAATTTTAGTTGTACTAAACTATCATTTTCCGTAAAGGCATAGGGATTTTCCAAAAAAGTTCAGTCATTTGAAAATTAATTGTGATAATTTAAACATAAATAGTATAATTAACATAATTATTTATATTTTATAAGAAATTCATTTTCGTTAAATTAAATTAATTTGTGTCCGTTAATTAATGAAAGGTTTTAAAAATAGTTTTTATAAATCTTCTGATTTTAAATAAGCAAAGCATTCATATTAAAATTGGTGAATAGAAGCGCCGACCAGATTATTGTTACCATAAACTTAAAAATGATTCATTCGAAATATTATATTCGGTTTTTTAAAGTAGGAAAGCAGGATAAAATATTCTACTTCCTCTTAAATGTTTCCAAAGAAAACAATTTCTGAAGAAGGGAAACAATGCATGTTATAAAGTCAGCAGCTATTTCATAAAATCTTGTAACTGAAATCATGAGGGAAGAAAAGTTCCTAAACTAAACGAAGGCATCTCTGTAAAAAAATATATTCTGATTATTCGGCTCAAGAAGGAGATGTCATTTGATGTTGCCACAAAGACAATTAAGTATATTATGACGATACTTAATATTTTTAAGTAAGTAAAAATGAAAAAAAAGAAAATAAAAAAGATGATCCAGAAAAAATATGAAGGCATTTTAAATCCATTTAGATTTTAATAAAAATGTTTTTTTAATTAAAATTTTGATTTTACAAACTGAGAAAAATCATTCCTCGATTTATTCTGAAGTCATGACAAAGCCATAAATCAATGAATTTTCAAAAATGAGTGTTTTATAAAAGAATTGGGTTATCTATGTTAACATTCAAAAATATTTTATATTTGAAAACTAAAGATTTGTTTTCTTGTAGATTATAAGATGTTCTTTAGATCTGATAATGATCTGAATTCAAATCTGGAAATAATCCCGTTATTATCAAATGTTATATGAGCAAGAGAAATAAACTGGCAAATCAAAAGCAATATTTTGCACTCTTTTTAATTGAAGAAAAACCTTCTCAATTAATCCGCAGAGACTTAGAGTAGATTTGGATTTTACTGGCATCAGTGTGATATTAACGACAAATAGAACATTACAACTAAGAGAAAAAAGCAACTAAGAGAAAAAAGAAAATTTCATCAACAAAAGGATTATACGATGTAAGATGAATTGAGCAGCAAAAGTCAATTTTGTAGAAATGGAAAAGATTAATTACTCTAACGTATAAGCTTACAAAATGTTTTAAAAATGTAAGACAGTGTTTTTATGCCCTGTACTACATACCACATATGAACTGTATGAAATTTCAAATTTTTCTGAATCTTCGTAAATGAATTTTCACAGATGAAGCAACTAACATAACAATTGAAATTTTCTTAAACACTCCTTGAAAGACTACAGAAATGCTAGGTTTACTTTATATAACTAAATTCAAAAAGGTATCAAAACTTTAGTGTTATGTTGATATTTTTAAAGATAATATAGAGAATAACAACTATTACATAACGTATTTGTTTAAGGTTGCACAGCGCATCACAGAAATTGTGTAAGTTCAAATTTCATGGCCGTGGAAAATTAAAAAAGATTTGGCGATTTTTTGCTGGTTTATATATATATATATATATATATATATATATAATTTTGAATATTTTTATGTATTTACAGTTTAGGGGGAAATAACCCATTCTTAACTGATTGAGTATGTATTCCAATTTTTATGAATGATAAAAAAATTCGTTCATAAAATATGATCATATTAGTTAATAATATATATATATATATATTATTTCATTTTTGTTACCATTATGTTAAAATTAGTAAGCTCTAATACTTCGTATTTGATTTAGTTACATTAATTTCACATTTAATTGGTGCAACTGACATCATTTTATATTTTTAAATATAAACTAAACAACTCAAAAGTTTCATAAAGGTTGTTCTCCAACCAGCTATTTTTATTATCTATTTTTTGAAGCATGAGCAGAGCCCTGATATCACGAGAGTTAAGAAAGTTTCCTTGTTTTTTTTTTCTTTTGAAGAGAAGCGAATTTAAATGTACCATGTAAAGAATCGATCGATTTCTTAATGACTTTCGAGAGAA
This sequence comes from Argiope argentata, assembly GCA_026289955.1. NCBI lineage: Eukaryota > Metazoa > Arthropoda > Arachnida > Araneae > Araneidae > Argiope > Argiope argentata. The sequence goes on from JAOUZG010027119.1 coordinate 198,423, forward strand.
AAAGGAAATTTAGCGTGCATTTTGTATGTGAACGATGACGGATCGAGCTCTTTAAATTTGTGACGACCAGTTCTTTTCTTTAAAGGTTTCAGTATCCATAGCACCGTTTACTTATTCACAGACTGACTTTTAGATATTCATTTCCTAATATCTATCGAAAATTCATTTTAAAGTAATTCAAGTGATGTGAATAATATGCTGCAATGAATTCAAAGCTTTATTCTTTTGTTTCAACACCCTGAACAAGATATGTTTTATCGAATATTTATATGTTTACGAATGTTTCACAAAGCCTTTTTGTTGTGTGGGCTATGGACCAGGAAACCTGCAAGAATATTAAGGGGCGAAAATGAAAATATTAATATTTTTTTTGGATAGATCCTGGAAAATACAAGACTTTTGATTATTTCTGCTAGAAAATTATATTTAGAAATTCTGTTGATTATTAGACACCGGAATATTTAAAATATTCCATATTCGAAACACACACTCATGATGTCTCAGAAAGCTTTCCGGAAGGATACGTTGCATCTAAAAAACTTGGTACCACCAAAGAATGCTCAATCAAAAATGCTTGGCTGACCTAGTTGACTGCTTGCAAAGTGTAAAGGATTGACGAGATTTCTATAGACTTTCGCCAATTGCAGTATTCCAGGACAAGATTCAATGATCATAACCACTAATCTCACGTGTCCACTTGAACAGAATATAATTATGACCAAGAACGTTACAATTGATTTCAGCAGATTCTAATTTTGATCCCTTCTCCTAAAATCCAGCAGTTCAAATTTAAATTTGATTATATGTATAATTCCTGTGCTAATTTTTTTCCAGTTTCACGGTTCAATATTAGCAATATGATATGTGATGTAATCAGAGATAATGCAATTTTTAATACAAGAAAGCAATTTCTATGAATAATTTTACATTCATTTTTGGCTGAGGAAAAAATGTGTGTAGAGTGAATCATTTTCTGTAGGATTTTTATTTTGTCACTTTTCGAAGTGTCCGATGCATTTGAGTGGATTAGGAAAAATTTATTTTTATAAAATTGATATGAATTATGCATTTTAGATTATCTCATATTATTTCTCACATCATTGCTACATAATTAATTAGATTATCTTTCTCTTCAAATTAAAGAGCTGTCACATCATTCGTTATGACAATTTAATCTTACTCAGCGATGCTGAAATGACTCTTCTTCTGAAAATGTGAATTTTGCACACATGGGACTACATCTGTATTTGACGTCGTTCAATATCAAATCATTCGATCTACAATAGCTTTTTTACTTTGTATCGCCTAGCTGTGCTATTGTTGGAAATTTGTATCCCTAGTGTTTGTGACATTACATATAAATGCGAGAGGCTGGACAGATAGAATACTATTTAGTACGATTCTCCCTTTGAAATGTTGATCACTGAGCGAGCTGTCTGTTAGTGCTGAGAAAGTTACTTTTACTTTCAATTTGCTTGTATCTAGCTTCATTTCACATTATGTAGCGTCTCTGAAGTTATTTGCAATTCAGCTGCATATTTATTATAATATTTTTTTTTCATACTCATAAAATCTGAAAACGACCGAGGAGTCCTGAGCAAGCAAAAATAGCAACTAAACATTTAGTAAAATTCTTCTAATTAATGAAACATCATTGGTAATTCTTACTGCCATGCAAATTTGCATGATTGTAAAAATTTTGTTTTAATATACCAATTTTTTTTAAAAAATATTGATACATTTCCATAATATATCTATTATTTAAGATGCATATTTAATTTCTCACATATCATTAATTTTTAATTTATTAAGAACTAAAGCAAAAACCTGTATAAAAGAAGATAAAAATTCTATGAAGAAAGTAGAAATATATGGATTTACAACTCTACATTATAATCTAATAAAAAGCAGCTCTCTTCTTTGCATTCTATCTTAGCTTGATAGGATGTATTTTGCATTTCTTAGAGATAACAAAAAATGGAATTTGGCCTATATATTTCTTGATTGATTCGTGACAAAAGTTTAAATGTATTTAAAATGTTAAAAATTAAAGGGAAAACAATATTTTATTTATCAAAGCTTTTTAACTAAAAAGAATCTCTTTTTTTCATCCAGGTAAATACATAGATGGACAAGTGGTGAATCCTTTGCAGAATATACTTGAAAATTTGTGCACAATCTGTAATTCTAATAAAATAAAGATCCAAATTTTATTTTTTCAGATCATTGAAAACTGCTATTTTCATGTCTCATATTGCAATGGTTGTTCAGACCATTCAAAATTTGATAGTCATGTAATATTTTGTTTATTTCATCTGCAGCTTCATTTAACTATCATGCCTAGCGACTGCAGAATGTAGTACCAATTATTTTTCTCATTGGGGATTGGCTAAAAGTCGAAGATTCACCAATCATTACGGATTATTTGGATTCTCTCTGCATATTTTCTTTACCAGAAATACAAAAACTGCTTCCAACCTTCCATTAGGACAAAAGATTAGTCTGTTAATCTTCTCAGCCATTTAAATAAAATGTTTATAATTGAGTAACTTATTTATGCATTTTTGCATCACACGATCCTAATTTTTATATATTTTTGTTTTCTTTAGTTCTATGCCGTCATTCATTTCTCTTTTATGATATAATATTCAGAACAGAAACAAGATTTCATGAAAATATGAAACTTTTGTCTTCAAACATTTTTAGAGGAAAATCGAAATAACCACAATCTCCTAAGCATAAGTCACTTCCTTCATTTTACTACACTATCTACTAAAAATGTGGTTTTCCCAAAGCTCTACATAAGCTTATCTTACACACAGAATCTATCGTTTTTGGATGCATAATAGTTTCCGAAGATTTGGGGAACTTTTACTGTAAGTTATAAGCCTCCTCTTGTTATTACATTTTTTGAATTTGTATGAAATGTTGGCAAAAAGGACTTGCATTTTATCTATATGAACAAGAACATGAAATCTCTTCTTATAATTTGAATTTACCACATAAACTTTATGTAAATGAACACAATGTGATATGATCTATAAAATCGATTTCCTCTCTTTATATTAAAAGCTTTTTCTTAAGAAAGTATTGTAAGCTTTTTCTTATAAAAGTATTGTAAGGTGACAATTCCTCTTGGTCTTCAGTGTATAAACTCTTGTTAAAAAACCGTTCACTAACAAAAATGTAAGCTTGTTAACAAAGCAAAAGTAAACCCAATTGAAGTTATGACAAAATATTTCCTAAATTTTATATTTATTGGAGTGATTCAACAAAGTTCGTGGAAGGATACTCATTTCATATCCCAGAAGAAATATCATAAATTTAATAAAAAGTGTATAAAAAATAGAGGCAGCTTGTTATCGTCAGGAATATAATGTAAAAAGTTTTCTATTTATTGATAAAAATAGAAAAAGAAATGCAACAAAAGGTGCAATTATCGAGACTAGAATCTGAATTCGTCCTAAATATTTTCTAAATGATAACAAAAAATAATTGAGATAATTCTAATCGAACGTTAGCCTATTGCTTCAATTATTTAAAGGCGAATATTATAAAATGATATTTTTTTGTAATTTTGTCCTAAGTATCCTTTGATAGCAATTATTTTTGATGATTTATGAGCTGTCTGTGTAATTATTGTAGCAATGGCATTTTAAATTCGATGAACAACAAATTTGTATTCATTTAGTATTTCATAGTATTTGTCAAAGGATTCATGGCTTGTTCTTCATTAAAACTTCCAGCTCTTGCAAATACGGCTCTAGAGAAAGTAGAGAGAAAGAAAAATGCCCATTCATAAACTCTCAGCTCCATTTTTTCTAGAAATAAATCTTTCAACGGAAGTTTATAATATTTTAATTAAATCTCAATAACCGTATTACTTTTGATACCATGCCAAAAAGCAAAAATATAATGTTATAATTTGCTTAACTAACTCCTGTTTGAATTCCTATATGAGTTATGCTAATCTCCCGAATTTGATGCAGCTTTTAATGTTTGAAGATGGTATCGGAGAGTCGGTTTAAGATTTACGTGTTGTCTGAGAATAATGAAATCTTATTTAATTAACTCCCAAACCATATCCGTGTTTTCTTACCTGATGTAAATTCACTTTGATGTTTTCAGATCTTTAGCAAAAATAATAAATCATAGTATTTCCTTTATTAAGCTAAATTTTCCTGACATACTACCGTTTCTATATAATTTTTGTTAAAACTCTTACTAATAGCTAAATATTGCAATATTCAAACCGCATCCAAATATCATTTTACAAATTTCATATAGATATTACTAAGTTACATGTGTTGAATTTCAAATCAAAAAAGCAATCTAGGATTAAGGCATTAAGAAGCCATTTTAACAAATAGATTTTAATTACTACAAAATGAATATCAATATATATATGCGCCAATGAATCATCTACTACTAAAAGACTAGTGATAGAAAATGGTAGAGCAAGAGTAAAAATATTTTTTAGCTGCAGATGCAGAAAACTCATCATTTGTTTAGAAGATTAACTGAAAAAAGTATTATTGATTCAAAAGTAAAAATATTACTTGAATATGTTTTTTATTTTAGTCTCTGTATTTAAAATACTAGAATGTCTCTCATTAAAGAAGGCGTACAGCTTGAACAAATTTCCCCTAATTACAAAATCAAACAGTCAATTAAATTATTATCGTCTTTATCAGCCCTAATTTGTGCATGCATAGTTTTGAAGAAACCACCCGTATTTGAAATGAAAACTCGTTCCGAGAGTACTCGATTTTTTTTACATGAAGAAAGATGGTTTAAAACATTATACGTAAAGAACAATTATAAATTCTTTTAATTAAATAATTTAGAAAAAATTGAAAATTCAGAATTTAAAATTGGACTGCACCTTTATACAAACACTGAGGTGACATAAATCATGGGATAGCAGTATGAAAATATACAGATGGCAGTAAAACAGGATTCAAAATGTAAGAGTAGTGCATTAGAAGGCTTTCATTTATATTCAAGTGATTCACGTGGAAAGGTTTCTGAAATGACTAAGGTCATAATATGGGTATTAACAATCTTCGGCCGTGAAATGATAATTGGAGCTAGATATATATCACATTCGTTTTCGTATATCGTTAGGGAATTCAACCTATCACAATTCACCTCTTTAAAAGTGTGCCGATAACACCTATTTTCGAGCATAGCTTCTCACCATGGACAAAGTAGAGTTCGACTACCTGCGCTTAATGAGCGAGGTGGGATGGATTGAGTCTTCTGGAATGAACAGATCATTGACTGGAAATGTTCATGTTCAGCTACTTGAAGAGTACTTGCAGCCATTTATAGACTTCATGTACCTAAACAACGATGGAAATTTGTGGATGGCAATAATACAAACTATTTGCGATTAATTGGACTCAATTGGATTGCCTGACGTGAATCCCATCGAACATTAAGGAACACAATCGTGAAGTTAACGTTTGCACACAATCCTGCAATGGTAAAACTTTCGTATTTATGGATGTCTATCGAAGTCTATAGAAGTTCAAAACCTTTGCAGGGGATTTCCTTTGACTTGTTCAATCCATAGCATGCTAAGTTACTATTTCGTCGGGCGTAAGGTTGTTCGGGATAGTATCAGGAGGTAACCTACTATTATTAGGAGATAACTTGTACTTTTAGTGTATGGTGAAGCAATAGGAAGGATAAAAATAACTTATATCGACATTTTCACTTTTAAAAGAGTAAAATGCAATAAAAATATATAAGAATTATTAAATTGCAATTATTGGAGCATTAAAATACAGAAGTCTTTCCATTGGCTGAAGGAAGAAGTACATGGATTACCAGTCATTAAGAAACGCGAAATTAAATTAGGTGGATTTGAACCCCATTTTCAATCCATTTTAGAACTCTAAAGAATGTTTAAGTGTTTTCTGTCTATTGTTATTCATGCTGATTTATTACCTCATAATATTATTTTCGGCAAGTAAGATTCCGCTTTTATATCTTTGAAAAGGACATAATATTGTGTTGCTGTGTCTATTATGCTTTTTTTAAATATCATTTTTTGTTTTCATACATATAATATCAAATCTCCTTATTATCCATGTTTTATTCTTAAATTCATGATTCTATTATATATTTCAAATAATATCAAAAGTTAATATAAGTTAAATAATTAATAGATGATTAATTCTTAAAAGTAAAGTTTTGTCAAGGTTGAGGAAATTGCTAAATAGAACATCCTTTTGAGATTTGTGAATTTTAAATATGTATTATATGCTTATTTAATCAATTTAATATTCATTTCTAATGAAATAAGTAAATGCGAATTGGGTATGAATGACATATTAAATTACTAGGGAATATCAATTTATTCGATTAGAAAATGCTTTCGAATATTAAGTATCGTAATTAACATCAAAGCATCCTTTACAGATCAATATTAAAGTTTAGGATTAAGGAAACCTCACCACCATCTTATTATTCATGCAAAGATGAAACTGTTATTTTGTAAGCAGAATTCTTGTAGGAACTATTAAATATCTGTATTATTCAGTTTTGGATGCAAAAGTCAATGAGTGATGCATGATTTACCTTAAAAATAATAATTGATGACTTAGAATTCTAAACTAAAACTTATTTTATGGTTACCAATTAAATTTATTGAGTTGTATATCGAATAATTATTTTCAATAGAATGAAATCAAAACAATTAAATAAAAATCATGTTTGATTTTGGTTAAACTTATCAAGCATCTGATAATATTTAGGAATCAGATTAGGTTGTTGAAGTAAAACAATAATATAGTAAAACTTAAACAATAATTTTTCTTTATAGTGATAATAATAAGTTTACTCAATAAAAATTAAACAGTGAGTTTTAAAAATGCAACTTGTGGAATTGTATATTTAAGCCATAATGATTTTACCATTATATTTACTTTCTGAATCTGAATGTTTTTAAAAATTGGGTGAGTATTAAGATAAATTAATGTTTGAAACTTATCTTAGTTGTTTTAGTTTCTTTTTTGTCACATTTTCGTTTCTTAAAAGAAGAATGAAAAAATAGGCTATTTCGGGTTTGTTTGTTTAAAATAGAATTTCTTATGCAAAGAACCTTTAAAACTTAATGAAACTAAAAAAATGTATAGAAAAAAAATGAAACATCTTTTTTCACATTAAATAATCAAATTAGTACTGATTTATATAATTTACAAAAAAATGTCGTGTTGAAGTGCATCAAAAGATCCAATTAATAGAGCTTATTTATGGTGATGTGTTTGTGCACTCAACAAATTGTTCTGTTTTTGGTAATTTACCAACATCTTGTATTCATGAATTAACTATATTTACTAATTTCAGTTCTCGGTTCTTTGAGGAACCAAAAACAATTTCCAGTTTTTTTTTCTTGCTCAAATCATATTTTCACTATAGAACTCTGAAACTTATTTTTAAATGCTTTAATTAATTTCAAATATTAATGCACACTCTAATTCACAATGCTTCATTCGTAGAGAATTAAGAGTAATTTCGGCATCTTTGTCATTCTATAAACCATCTCATTTCTTATCGAATTGTCCTACAAATACAGGCTGATCGCCGAAACCTTCCTGAAACCACTCGGTTTGTCTGACTATTCTTAACCATTTCCAATTTCTAGGATGACGTCCGTTCTATTCATTCCACTTGCTCCCAGAACTTCATTAGACCGAGCGATCGCTCCTTTCTCATCTGTGGTGGCGATTTCGAACTCTTGAGAGGATGTTTGTTTTAAGGCAGTCGCAACTGGTGTTTCGGATGGAGTCTTCATGCCCCATTGAACCATTTAATCAAAAAGCCAAAAAGAGTCCCGTAATTGAAAGGGGCCGATAATGGGGAGTTCGCTAAAAACAAGATTTCTGGAAGGAGGAACTGGGTCCTTTTACGCAATAAATGTAATGCCGCGGAATACTTGGGACAAGTTTGTTTTGATGTTGGTTCTATTGACTTAAATGTAATGGAAAGCTGATTGGCTTTGAAGGAAACAGGGTTAAAGCCTGGTGTAAGTTTTCAGAAATGTTTAAGAGTTCATTGCATTTTTTTGGTAAGCTCCTCCTTAATGATGCTATTTTAGTCCGTGGACTCCATTCCCATTTAGTTTTGTTTCACAGGAAGTCTCAATGAATTGTTGGTTATTGCGTCTTATATTCATACGGTATGAGATGTCAGAGAAAATAATAATATGCCCTTTGCAAACAATTCTTATTGAAATTGTAAAAAATAAAAATTATTGGTATTTCATTATATTGGGAATCGTTCTAATGTTTCAAAATCTATATCCGTTTGATATTGAGTAAAAAACATTAGAAAGGTGTTGTCCATATTTAAGAAAAAAAAAACCCATAATATTCTAGTAGTGTTTCTAGGTTATCCAGAATTCTAATCTGATTTCAATGTATTTTTTGCACATATCTCATTATCTGCTAAATTATCAAAATCCTTTATTCTTATATTGATATAGGTAATATAAGAATAAATGATTTTGCTCTTATAATCTTTTATTCTTATATTACCTATCATCTAAATCCGGATAGAAATGTAATCTTCGTTTAAAAATAAAGCTTGTTTCTGCTGAAAACGGGATATTATTTTAAAAATTAATATAAATAAAAATTATCAATTTTTTAAAACTTTTTAGATTTATGACTTAATTAAGTAATCATATATAATAGTGGACAGTCAACAAGCATAAATCTCTATAAAAATAATCTTTAAATTACTAAGAAAGAAAGAATTTTACTAAAGCAACGTTGTTAATATAGAAAATACGATATTTTTACAAAATATATACAGTAAATTTATTTGACAAAAATTTATTAAAAAAATATAAATATTATATATATTAAATTATACATCAGAAAAAAAGTGAATGATGTATTTCAAGATATATATATATATATATAAAATATTAATTTTATAATATCGGAATAACGTTAGCATATCATTATCGCATTTATAAAACACAGTTGTTTTAATCAGCGTTTAATATTGATGCTCATAGATTATAATAAAAACTCTATGAGTAATAGCCTCAAAGTCTGTATGAATGTGAACAATGGAAAAGGGTCAAACAATATTTGATTCTTTTTACAAATAGATTCCAGAACGCTCTGCTCAATCGAAGATCATATTTGCGTTGCTTAAAAATGTTGTTTATGTGGAGAAAAGGCAGTTAAATCACTAAGGTGATGGTTTTTATTATTCAAACATTGCCCAGAACCATTAATAATGAGTTTGAAATGCACCGATCAATATTCAAATACCTAGATGATGCATTCCGATGGTCTTTTGGTTCCCAACTTTTTTTTTTAATTTTTCGGGACGTTTAAAAGATTTTTTTAAAAGTAAAACTTCAAAAATATAATAACTTATTCATTTTTATAATCAGAATAAACATCAAATTGAACTAAATAAAAAACAACACAATTGAATTAAAAAGCAACATTTTATACTATATTTACGAAATGATAGTCAAACTTATATCAATAATTGCCTCTAAATTAAATAGTTTATAATAGCATTTTTATTTAGCTCCATTTTAGAAATATTGAAATTTTTACCAATAAAAATTAATGCAAATTTTTTTAAAAAAATATTCTTAATGCATATTTTATTCATGAAGACTTCACAATTCTTTTATTAAATATTAAAGCTTATTTTAATTTAATGTAAATAAAGTATTCGTGTTATATTTTATCCCAAAAGTGACATTCATGTAATGAAATTTGTTTGAGTATTATTTTACTTCAATAAGGCTATAAAAGACAAAATATGTTACTTTTAGAAGGTAGATTGGTTTGCTCGTTATTAAGTTTTATTATGTTGTTTTTACAAGGTTGATTCCATGTGGTCAGAAAAGGATGTGAAACATTTCTTTAGTCTGTAATTGTTTTATAGTTTTACTATAAAATACCTATACATTAATAATATTTCAGTTTCAGTTGTAAATGAGAAGCGATTAGTTCCAATAGAAATTCAGATTAAAAGTTGTATTGGATGCTAAAAGTTTGGAAATAAGGGTAAAATATATTTTTATAAATCTTTTTTAATTTGTAGGCTTTCAAAACAACCTTCAAAATTATTTAAAAAAAATATTTTTATTCATTTTTAGAGAAATTGAGAAAAGAATCTCCCGGAACTGAAGAAAATAATCCTTCAAAAAATGAATGATGTTAATGTATATTCCTCTCATTTGTAATCTTTAGGTAAATCAAAATGCTCTCATCTTTAGGATTTCAAGCTGAAGTAACGAAAAACGATATGCAGAAAAACGGATTTCAAGTCAAAATTCTTAATCATGTATGCATTAACAGAATTTTGCAGAAAGTATAAACAAAAAATACTTAGAGGTTTCTCAGTGTATGTTTAAAATAGTTTCTTTAAATAAAGGATTATTATTTTTTAATAAAACGTATTGAACAATAAGAATAGCGTAACATCTTTTTCGTAGTTTTATAACAGTAGATTAAGCAGTGAATAAATCCTTTATTACTTCATATTTCAGTAAGGTAATTTTTTAAAATACTTTTTGCTCTTTTTTGGATTATTTTGATCAGTATAAAGAACAAGAGAACAGGCTTTTATTATGAGAAAAACAGTCCTATGAAATAAGTGTTGCTTTGGATTCTAAGTTAGGCAATTTCATGCCAAACTAACCTGCCGAAATTTCAGTACCGTCATGATCTCGGATCAATGCTTTGTCCTGCGCATCCTTTATTTACATTGGAGTATTCTTCCCCTCGCTGGCCAGGACTTTGGATGCTTCATTAAGCGCAAAGATCGCCTTTGTCTGAAAGCCATGTTTAACTATTTAATAGAAATTCCAAAGAGATGTTTGTTTTAAACTATCTGTTTCCGATGTCTTACTTGGACTCAAGTCTGAAATACCTTCAGTAAATCAAAGGACATTAGAAAGGTCCAGATAACCCACAATCGCACATCCGGATTCTTACTGTGATCGCATGGGGTTTTTGTTTAGAAATTCTAAAAAAAATTCAAAAGCTGTCATGCATGCTAGTGATTTAAGCATTTAAATTTAGTACTGAAATTATCATATATTTGAGGAAGCCTGAATTTTGTTTCACTTTAAATCATGTTTTTAACCTGAAATGTGATTGAATCGGTTGGATCTGTTAAAATTTTGAAAGGTACAGCATTATTCTCTCTAATAAGATTATCTGCTTTGGTAATTTTTTTCAATTTATGTTACAATTTAAATAGGTTATCTTTAAGAGGAATAGTTGGAATATTTTTTCTTTGGCTTATTAGGAATGTAATACAAATTGAAATCTTTTGCAATATTGTACTATCCTGTTATTAATAGTTTTGAAATAGATTATATTTTTATGTACACTATTTCCATTTCCTAAAAATATGTTCATCCATTTTTTTGAATCTTTTTTGTGCATTTTTGAATAGCTTCTAAATAAAGTAAAGTATCAGAGAAAGTAGATGCAACGCAATAGGTTGTCATTATAAGATAAGATATAATTAAGCACATAAGATTTTCATTTAATGTTTTCTTCTTAACATTATATTTTTTTTAAATTTTTTATTACGATATACTATCAAATTTACGTATATATATATATATATATATATATATATATATATATATATATATATCAATGCAAGCAAATTTATTATATTATACATTTCTTATTATTCTTTTCTTTCATCTCATAAAAGTAACATCTTCCCTAAGGTTCGCCTAGAGATTAGGAGAAAATATTTTTATAACTCAATTAGATGCAAGAATATATGGTTGTCGAATAATTTAATGCGAAAAAAATTACATACCTAATTATAAGCCTTTAATGTCTTTTTTATTTAAAAAATGTATTTTTTGATATCTGAATTGAAATATGGTCAAAAATGCTCAAATCGTCAATCTTTGTATAAAATAGGTTTCAAGAAAATAGATAAACGGTTAAAACTTATTAATGAAAAATAAATCTTTCTCATTGGATTGAATTTTTGTTCAATTGATTTTCATATAGAAAAGAAATTTCTATTTATTGAAATAAATGCATTTTTCATTTATTGAATGTATATCTATTTATTGAATGCCTGGTATTTTCCGTAGCTTTGGGTGATGAAATTTTTTTTCATAGCTTTGGGTAATAAGGCAGGTTCTGAAAAAAGAAAATATGTCAGAACTTTATCTCCTTTTCTGTAATCTCTAGGGATATACAATTAATACTAAACTTAAAACAACTTACCCTTCACAAAAACAATGACATTAAAATTTAACAATAATGATTACAAGAATAAAGATAAAGGCCCATTACTTAATGTCTAGAAAAAGTATATTTTTTGTTGATTGAATTAAGGAATGCGTTTCTTTCTTCTTTATTACTAATACATATAAGTAAAAATCATCATTAAATAAGTCTTCAATAAGTCAAAATGTTTTAAGTTAAAAAGATATATAAGAAATATCATTTGAAAGCGTAAATAGCATTTTGAATTATTCAAAACATAGCCATAATGAATTTTCCTGACTGAAATTTGAATTAAAAAAGTAGTATTATTTGCTTGATTTTACTCAAAAGAAATGCTAAATTTGTAAACGTGATATAAAGGACTAATGCTATTCCGATTTCTGTTATTTAGGATATGAATATGGCGATATATTTAAAATTAAAATATCTCAGCTTTGGAAGCAGAGGGTTTCAGGTTCGATATCCAATTCCATCGAAAAACCATCGTGTACTTTAAATCTGCCGAGCCAAACGTCTATTCGTTGGTGTGGTGTGGAAGTTTGGTGAAGGGGATTTCAACTCTGTCATCTTCCTCGTCATCTGGCAATGATTCAAAATTACTAGATCCGTACTAAAGTAGCCCTAGTGTTGCTTTGAAACGTAACATTAATATAATGTAACAAAAGTATGCTAAATATTTTTAAAAATTTCTCTTAAGTTTCAATATCTATAATGAAACTAAAGCCCGAATCAAATATTGATTTGACCAATTGAATAATGTAAAGAATTAATTTGATTAAAATTACGGTAATCGCCTAAATACATCAAAAGTTGGCCAAGAGTAAATATTCACATTTGCCTGCAAATATTGAAGGAAGGGCTCAAATCATCATTGATGATGCCATCTATTTTCTTATCTGGAAGCTAAGCCGTAAATTAATTAAACGGACACGCAGGAATATTGCTTCTGCCGAACCGGCTCGAGAGGCAAATGCTGGGATATATTAAGTAGTTGTGGTGTTTCCTTCTGCATTTAAGATGTAAATAGATATAATTCACTCTTCAAAATTAATATTTGTAAATATCCAGATTAAACTGTCTGTCTATTAAATATGTGAGTCAAAATTAAATAATTAATTTTAAGCAAGCAGATTAAGGATCTCAAGTGAAACTGAATTTATTTAGCGAAGATTGGAAGCATGAAAAAATATTTTTCTGGAATAAAAAACAATTTTTTTTATAGTGAAAAAATATTTAATGCTGTGTGATGATTACCAATAAAAAATAATGACACAATCATCAGTTTTGGAGACTTTTTCAGCTTGGATTCGTTTTGTGATTTTATAATGAGATTATTAATTCAGTTCCCCCCTTTTTAATATAATAAAATGTTGTAATTATATATTTGGTGCGTTGGCAATGACAAAATAATGTTACGATATTTTTAGGTCAAAATTAATAAATGGTGCAGTAATAAATTAAATTTTAATTCCAAAAACTGGTTTTATTTATCAGTAAAATTTAAGATGAACCTACTTTAGAATTTCATTAAAAGAATTTTTAATTGTGAAATATACAATGGAAAAAAAGTGGGATACAGTTAAAGCAAGACTGATATAATTTTTAACATTAAAAAAAACGTTTTGTAGAAAATGTGAAAATCTAGGCGAAATTTTGAAATAATTGATCGACAGGGAGACATTGCTTTTCACTAATATCACTTAAATGTAAAACATAAGCTTATACCCCAATTTGATATGTTAGGCATTTTTTGATAATTAAAGATAATCACTTTGGAAGTTTTTTAATTTCATTGTATTGCCAGTACAGAAGTCTTATCTAAATTTTCTCCAGAGTATTTCTAATTATTGAAATATTTGTTCGAATTCAATAATGGAAGAATTTAAACGTGCTTTAAATCCTTCGATGTTAAAGTAGAGCATTTGGTCTCGCTCCTTCAAATTGTGACTGAAGTTTATAAAACATTTTAAGCCTAATTAGATCATTGTGTTTCAAATTTATTTTCAAATACATCTTCGTATTTAGAAACTGTTATACAAGAAGAATATATAAATAGACCCTTTTATACACATATAGACCTTTTAGAGTACGTATTATCTTTAAACTTCTATATGCCTACTTGATTCAAACGGATATCTTATTCTTTTTTATGGAGTTTTATTCTTAGTTCACAAGTGTTTGTATTATTTTGTATTCTGTATATATAATACGATTTTTGTGTACTTTATTGATTCTAAAAATATCCTTAATTTATAATTCAGATAACTAAAGGTGTCCATAAATGAAATATGCATTTTGACGGTTAAGTTGGATCCCTTTAAATTCTGAATGATTCATATTATGTACCCATTTAGATTTAATTTCTCGATCCAAGCCTATAAAATAGAGAATAAAGTAACAAACCAATTCTTTTAATAACAGTCTCATATATGAAAAAAAACCTAATTGTTCTCATTTAGATTAATATTATTTAGAAATGCCAAATAATATTTCAAACTCGAAATAGCTCCTCGATTAATTCGGAGAATACGCCGGCAAAAAACATTCCCTAAACAAGCTGTTAGATCAAAATTCCAGGGGTATCTCCAGAAAGCAACTGATATTTATCGGGTGGATCTTTACATTGAAACCCGGACCACACGAAGCTTCTCAAAAAATCAGTTCAGCTTCTCAAAAATCAAAAAAAAAAAAAAAAAAAAAAACAATTTCTCTGGATGGCAAAAACGTCTCTTCGAATTTCAATTCGAATCCTCTTATTGTTCTTTGCTCTGACTCCGAACAAAACAAAAATATGGCATTTTTTCTGCCAAATGTCCACCTTCAATTTTATTATTGTTGTATTATTGTTGAGTTCCCCATCACCCAATAGCTGTTTAGCTATGCTTTCTCAATGGCCACCATTCAATCGTTAGAGAGTCTATTAAGGATACATCTTTGTAAATGACTTCTCTTGAATTCATGTTTAGTTAATTCAAAGTTAACACGGGTTGAAGTCACAAAGGTTTGGCACTTAATCATAACGTTTGCTGTTGATTAATCGTTTCTTGATTATTTGAGTCTCTTCATTAGAGATAACAGGTTTAGTGTCTGGATGCGTTGACGTTCTTCTAACTTGAAGATACGATGGATCTACAAAGTAAACAAAAAATGTTCTTTCCGTTTGCACGTTTCTATTGAAAGAAGTGAGAATAAGTATGCAAATTCGTGCATGTCGTGATTGAGAAACCGTCAGTCGAGCGTAAGAATATCAGTTGTTATAAACTAAGGCCCACATTTCACATTCATCCATCGGAAATTGTATAGTAGCGTAGCGAGATGGACGTATCGAAGGAGCTCGTTCGGGGTTGTTTATTTTACGGCTTCAAAGTGGGTTTATCAGCCACCGCATCAAGCCGCCGAACATGTCAAGCCTTTGGGGATAGTGCTGTCCATGAACCTACGGCAAGGCATTGGCTTCAAAAGCTCAGGTCTTCATATTAGTCCCTCTGTGATAAAGCTCCAACAGGATGATCACAGGCCTACAAACAGGCCAAATGGTCAATGGGGACCTGCACTCGTAGCAATTGGAACGTGTGCATGCATTGCATCAGAAGGAACCAGCAATGGTAATCGAAAGGATGTACTTTTGTTGCATGATAACATGAGGCCTCATGTCTCGTGGCTGGGCAGGAATACGATACAGCGGCTTGGTTAGGAGACTTTGTACCATCCTCCTTAATCACCTGACCTTGCAATACCAGACTGCCGCCTCTTCCATTCCCTGGAGAATCATCTTCGTGGTAAATCCTTCACCAACGAAGCGGTCGTGTGCCAAGCTCTCACGGACTTCTTTGCGTTCCACATCCCCGAGTTTTACCCCAAGGGGATCGAACAACTGGAGACACGTTGGCAGAAGGGGCTGGATACAGATTGATATTGCTTCGAGGACTAACAATAGGCTAAGCTATTTGTATGTCATGTTCTTTTGGGTTATTAAAAATGGCAAGAACGCTTTCTTTTACCTTGTATTTGACACTGCGAGACACATATCTATGTTCCCTTTACCTGAATAAAAATGGCCAGACACAATGACTCTGCTAGAGAAAAAGATCCACATCTGGTGGTCCGTAAGCATTAAACTATGTGCAGGAAAATGGGTGACGTTATCTGACCGGAATGCCAATTACCATGTCAGTTAAAAAGGGGAATCGTTACAAGATATTCTAAATTTAGTTTTGATTATTGTGAGCTAGTTAACTTGCATTAATGTACACTTAAAATTAAAAAATTCTTAAATAAACATTTAATATTTAAATTTAATTGATTTATTCATAGTCCTGTGCCTAAACGCATTCAAAGACGCAAATAAAATGCTTCATCTCACTCTGTTTCTAGTATTAATGAAATAGAAGGAGTGTGTAGATGAATTGGTCTTCTATAGATTAAATCATTTGACTTTAAATTATCAAACTGCTTGGAGCAGACGGTGCACATTTATAAGTTTTTAGAGATATTTTAATTAATTTTATGATATAATTAAAAAAATATGTATTATTTAAAATAATTTGCAATATTTTCAAAGATGTTTTTCGAAATCGTTTATGACACGTTTATCATATATAACTCTTTTCTTAAATAAATTCTATGTTTATTTTCATTTTATAAATCTTAATGCATACCATTCATTCATGAACTAACGCAACATTTTTTTAGAACTCAAAAACATATAGAAAATATTCGAAAGGAAACTACACATTATTTTCCTTAAATTTCGTCAAGTAATTTCATAACTGAAATACGTTACAGTCATATGCATAATCAACAAAACAAGAGTTATTTTATTTAAATAATGCAGCTTTCGAGCCTGTTACAATTTGATATTTAATAGTATTTTGTTGAGGAAATTCTGATTTTAATTTACACATTAGATATTTAATTGAAATTAAAAGCAAACTTCATTCTCAAAGAAGCAACTGTTTTCCAAAATCATTAATTTAATTTAAACGCCAAGTACTGAGTAAATGTAAATTAAATAGAAATAGCTGAAGTTTTATATGCAATTAAATTTTTATAATAGTAAAGTAATAAATATAAAAAAATCGAAAGTAAACGGTAGGTCTAAAATTAAAAAATATATATATGAAATACGAAGATCTTAATATTCATATTTGCTTAATGATATTTTCAATTAATTAATTAATTTCTTATACGAATGTGAATATTTTATAAATGGAAAAAAATGCTTCTATGTGCATTTCATTGAAAATGATTTCTTTGTAAACGTAGCTTATATAAAAAGGAAATATAAAGGCTCGATTTCTTTATTAATTAATATTGCTATAGTTACTTTCGAGTAATGAAAATGTAAAAATTTTCAATTACAAAACTACTAAAACCTTAATAATGTTACATTAATTATTTTTAGATTAATGAGCATGCTATTTAATATTCTTTCCAAGATAAATATATTTAAAACTTTCAGCTTAGGCTTTTAAATAAAATAAAGTTTGTTAATTAAAAATAAAAATTAAATACTTTTAAATAACAATGAACACATTGCCATCAGATTCTTATTTAAAAGAAAGTTGTGTGAAAGAGAATATAAAAATCCGTAAGAAAGCAAAATCCTCAGCATAAGTTTTTTACCTGAAAGAAAATTACATTGCTCGGCTCTTCATAAATACAAAATGTATTTTTTACTTTATTCTAACATCTACTAAAAAATCACATTTTCAGAGAATTTAAATTCAGTTTAAGATAAGAATCAATATTCAATACATGCGTAAAACTGTGAAAAGATTTCAGGAAATTTTATAGCTAAGTCTACACTTCTAGAGCTTTTGTTTTAATCCTCGACCATTTTATTTCACAACTATTCCGAAGCATATTTAAATAATTAATACAAATCAACAACAGAAGTTAGTTTTAAACCTATAAACTATTATTTCAGTCTTTTCTCTCTTTCAGCTGTCGTTATTTGAATAACAAAATGCTTCTATCAAGAAAGAGAAAAAGCGTTTCGCTGTTTCACAAGACACGTAGGAGGCAGGGGCTCTTTCAAACCCAGACATTTGAGACGGAATTCCTGTTAAAAGATTTTCTGCAATATATTCGTCGACCTTTTGTAATATTCTTTTAATAAATTTGTTTTGATGCCGGTTTTATTAAAGTTTATTGAATACATTTAATCGGATCAAAATCTTAAGAAAACATAAAATCTTATGAAACTTTACTTAATAAGTTGTTTTGCTAATACATGATTTCATTTCGAATTACAGCTGAGTAAATAAAATTTTATTACGATAAAAGCCAGATTAGAATCCTTCTTAGGAAGATGATTTCGTCTCATCAATAAAAAAAAAAAGAAAGAAGCCGCCACCATTTTCATTTAAAAATTTTATGGCATTCAAATAAATGTCTCAATCGCAACTTTTTAATTTTAAATAACTCAATAAAGTATCGATAAACTTCTCTAACATGTAAGAAATCTTAAAAATAAATGATAGATTCTAAAATTAAAATAGTATCAAATAATAATAATAATTGCAATAAATTTTTTAAAAAACCAAAAAATAATATCTTTTATTTTTTTAAAAAATAGTTTATAGCAAGAAGATAAGATAAATATTGTTTTAATTCAAATTCATTTATAAATAGTTTTCAGAATTTTGAATACAGCATGTCAATGTTTTAAAATATCTTTCCTTGAGGACTCACTGAAGTAAAAAAAATAATAAGTAATAATTTTATTAAAAAATTATACGGCACATTAATTTTTTTTCAGATTGTTTGTTCAAAAAATGAATTTCTTTTTTTTCACGAATATATATATATATATATATATATATATATATTGAAATATATATATAATCAGCATACAATTTGCTTATCTTTGAATATTAAGTAGAATTTGCTATATTTTTCCGCTGGAATAAAAAGATGTAAAACTCAACAAACATTTTTAAACATGAATTCATATTCGTGAACACAAAAACGTGACACTCAAGGAAATAAGTATTTTTTAAAAAAATATCTATGAAATTTACATGGAGAAAGTATTGGTGCTTTATTCCTAGGAGTATTAAGCTATAGATGAAATGGACAATAGCTTCTTAATTATTGTCAGAATGTAAGTATTCCAAACATTTTCCATTAAGAGAATATCAGGTTATTTGTAGAATATGCAGCATAACTAACCCATTGACAAAAAATCGTTTTTCTCAACCGTTAGGTAACGAAATATTACTTTATTTTAACTGACAGGGAGTGGGTAAATATATTTCCATAAATTTACAGGATATATTATAATTGGATCTGCTTAAAACACGAGTATATCTCGAAACGCTTTATGCTTGAAATTAGCTACACACAAAAAAATGAACGAATCGATCCCTTTTTTTGGAGCAGAAGGGGCATTAAACATAATTATCTTAATTTGAAAAAAATATTTAAATATCAAATTGTGGTAAAAGTAGAATTAATTCTTGTTATTTTATTTCATAATAAAAAATAGTAACAATAACAAATAAAATAGCTTATGCCTTTAACTTTTTATTATCATGTGAGAACATGATGTTGTTGCGGTTTGAGGTTTCTGAAGCCTCAATGCGTAGGCAACAAAGTGTCGATGCACCTCTTTTAAGGAATCAACTTTTCATTTTCAGGTTATTAAAATATACTACAGAACGCTACCGCATTGATAAATCTATCACCGATTCAAGTTACAACTTGATTTCCAAATGGTTCATCCTCTGAATTCTCACCAATTGCCTCCATCAGGTCGTGCATACTTCGATATTTAAGAAAACAGTGCGTTTGTTTCATCTCGAAACAGTCCGAACACTAAAACTCTGTTTCCGAGATAGAAAAATTGAAAATAAAGGTTTAAAAAATGGTGTGTGTATATACATATATA
>JAOUZG010027119.1:218973-240400 GCA_026289955.1 Argiope argentata
TATATATATATATATATATATAAGAGAGAGGGGGAACGTTATTGTTTCCAATCAGTTTAAATTGGTTAATAACTTAAATTAATTAAGGCAAATAATAACTTAAAAATAATAGATTTCTCACGTGATAACTTGAAATTGGCGTTATTAGATTTACTTTTCCTTTTTTATTATTGTGTTTTCATTTCTTTTTCCATCTTTCCAGTAAATAGCAGCAAATAGCACATGATGAGCAAATAGCAGTTATTGGGTTCGAACAACTAATATGATATTAAATGAAATGAAATTCAGAAAACCAATAAAACAATTTTATGAACCTATAACGAATATATATATTAAATATAATTTTATTTGTTATTGCATCAATCTAACTAAATCTATTCATTAGAAAAAGAATGTATAGATAATAAATACTAAACAAACTTTTAATGAATTTGTTTTAAACACATACAATTTTATACATTGAAATTTAGGTGTTCGAAATGTGAAAAATAAAATTCTATTAGAATTTAAAAATATTTTCATTGATGAGTAATTTAATAGTTTTGAAGCAATAAAACTAAAATGTTTTGAAACTGAAATTTGATTAGTACAATCATTTACAATGAAAATTGAATTTCTTATTGCTAACCAAGTAAGAGAAATGCACATCGTTTTCGGCTTTGAAAAAAATCACATTTCAAACAAACTATAAAAATTGTATTTGGCAAACAAATGCACATAATAAATCAGTAATTGTTTCAATTTTTTAAAATATGCATTGAAAATAATAGATTTAGAATATATTTTCGTACGATCATATTTTTTTTTCCTTTTTATGAATAATTTCGAGAAAGTCGATATTTTAGGCAAGAAACAAAACCCTTGTCATAAGATTTTCACCAAGAAGGAAATCGAAAAATCTCGGTCTCATAAACCTGAGAAATATTCACTCCCTTCATCCCACTCTCTGCCAAAAAAAAGCCGATCTTATAAAATTCAACATAAGCCGGGCTAACACAGGAATCTATTTTGCTTGCATGTGTAAAGGCCTCTGAGGATTTAGAGATATTCTATTGCAATGCATATATTCGTAGATTTTCTCTTTTCACTCCTGGATATTCTTCTATGCATTGGAATTGAAATCTAGTAAATAAGCAGCTTTAAAATTTGCAATTTTTGAAACTAAATTTAATGTGTATGATTTCCATTTAAATTGATACTTAGAATTATATCTGCATTTTCTCTCTTATTATGCAATGTTCGCGCTGACGAAAACAAAAAAAGATTTGTGAAACAAAAGTTTTCCAATTCTAAAAATAAGTTTGTTTAGTACTTATCTTCACCAATTGTAATTATAAATATAAATAAATAAATGCTTGGATAAAATGAGATAATTTTAAGTTAAAGGCAAAATATTAAGCTAACAATAAAACCGAAAATTTACAATTAAGAAATCAAACACAGAACAACCCAATCACAAATTTAAAGAGGCATAGTTACAGTGTTACATGAAGAGAACATTCGAGATTTGTTAAGATTTTTACTGCAAGTCCTTTGTGTTAACACTTTAAATAATTACAAAGAATTGCATTGCTCTTTATGCATTGTTATTTTCGTCTTGTTGCATATAAATTTTTATATATTGCCACTCTATTGTAAATTTAAATTTCCTGAAACCAGTGTCACACAGGTTGTAGATTTATTTCGTGGCTCATCGTCAAGGAGCTCCTTGGAGAAATCGCACTTCATGTTCGTAACCTACATCTCATTTTTTAGAATCGTGTGTTTTTATTCCCGAGGATATAAGGAAATGAAAAAGGATATAAGGACAAAAAATTTTATATTTCTTACCCACCTTGAAGTTTCACTGTATTATTCTAGAATCGTCCTGTAAACTTATTTAACCCGAATCTTGTTAATGTGCAAAAACTTAATCTAGCTAAATTATACTTGATTAAATGTCTCAATCACATTTTTTTATATAAATTAATATTTTTTTTATTTATAGTTCAGTTGATGATAAGTAAATTGTTATTTTTTGGATGGAATGATCTTAAGAAACACATATGACACCACATATGGTACACATATGGCAAAAAACATATGGCACCAAACTCTATCATTTGTATTCAAGTTATGTGTTGCTTAAGAAAAAAAGTTTACTGGAACTGTTTTTACTGTTTTTAAAATTATTATTTGAATCTTTTTTTAATTATGGTAAATTATATTCTATTGATGAAAATTCAAAAACTTCCTTGTATTTTTAAGTTTCATTTATTGTCTATTTAACCATTTACAATGCTGCTGTATGAATGCAATATAAAAATATGTCAGTACCAAATATTTCTATTAGTTTAAGAATATAAATTTAGCATGCAGTCTAAAGAACTTTACTATTTTACTATAAACTACTTAGTGATTCATTTTTTATTTATTTATCTATCTAGAAAATTTCTTTCAATCACAATTGTCTTTAACTAATAGAAAAAAGTTAATGTAATATCGCTTTAAAATATAAATAGTATAACAATAATAGGGAACATAAATAATGAAAATAAAATTCTGCAAAATAAATATTTATTTCTCTTCAATAAATGTGTACGAGACGTATAGTATATGTATGTATTCAAATGCAATTTTAAACATTAAACTAATGTTAATGGTGCAGATTCTCTCGTAAGTACGATAATGAACTTATTTTTATTAAAACTCATTAATATGTAACTTTATATATGTTTGTGTGTGCGCGCGCGTGTAATTTAAATACCAATAGGGATTGTTCATTTAAAGACACAATATAATAACGGCTCTGTCAATACGAGCAGTCTTATTCAACGAATATATATTACAAAAATTTTAGTTTCCTTACACTACGTGAAAGGCAGAAATTTATTTTTCTGCCTGTTATTCATCTGTGCAAATTAAAAATTCGAATCAGATTCTTCCTGCAGTGCGTTTTAAATATTGTTTATGAAATTCCACACTTCAAGATTCGCATGCAAATACCAGAAGCCATTTATAAATATACTTTTCTTATTTATTTTCGAAGATCCTAAGAATATTAAATAAAGTGAATATAATGAAACTAAATCAGATTTTGTGCACATGCATACAAAATTATTTTTTGTATACACACACATTTACTTGTTTTTCAACGGCTGAATGCATTAATAGGAGAAGATAAAATTTTAATGTATTAAATTTATGCCAAAAAGTATTTTTATGCTGGAATAATGAAAGAATATTGATTTTTTGTTTTTGATATGTTTATTAAAGTAGAAAAATTTTAATTTTAATTTAAATAAAAAATGAAAGATTCCTTGTTGAGTGATAGTAGAATTTTTTTTCTTTTTGTATTTATTAGCCTTTCAACTAGAGAAATGCAGAAATGTCCTGAGTGATTTTTCTTTTTAGTTTTCTGTGGCACATACTGTTTGGCAGTGTATCGAAAATTTTTTATCATTTTATACATAGAAACTCATTTCTTTTGTTTAATATTGTCAGTAATCTTATGTTTTCACACAGCATTGCTAGCGTAGACTCTTCTATATCCTCATATGCGTGAAAAATATTTAATCAAAATGAAAAAAAATCTTCAAAAAATTAATAAAAACTTTGAATTTTCTAAGATTTGGCATGCTTACAAGCGAGTAAGAACTTCTTTCATTTTTGAAATTTTAAGAATTTGGTTATATTACTGATTAAAAATTGCGTGCCAAATATTTATTTTTACACATAACAGTCTGTTATTTAATAGAGTGCCACTTACAATAGCAACCTTAATATTATAATCGTGTTCAATCAAAATTAATGCATTAATCAAGGAAAGATTGCTTGAGTCATTAAATTATATTAACTACCAAATAGAATTACTTATGAGCTATTTGGATTGAAAAATAGGATATCGAAGACATTGTGTTTTATTAGGATTTTCAAACGACATTGATGATCAAAGTTTTCCCCAATACAAGATATCGCCATTGAAATTACACTAGTTTCGATAGCATCAATATTTTTTTGTAATATTCTGCATTAGACTATAAGCCAAAAAGCAGATGAAGGTTTAAAAAAGCCGCAATTAAAAACTGATTATTATGCACTTAAAATAATATCAGAACAAGTGAGTTTCAACTTCAACAGCATATTCTTACCCAGCAAGTCAGTTATAGAAAACTGAATTAATACGAACTTAATTGAACTTGTCAAAACTGAAGCTATGTAAGTAATAAGTAGGTTACAAATAATTCAAAATGGATAGTCTCCACTTTCTATTTAGATAATAAATAAAATCCTTCAGGAAATATTTGCTTCAAAATATCTCCCTCAACCCATCCGTAGACAGATTTTGCTTTAAAGAACCATTTAATTGTAAATCTGAAAAATATGCTTCAAAGCCAAAATTCAGAAAATTAAATTATTTCCGATGGATTATTTTCCGATAGTCTTCCACAAACTTTAGCATAATCTCTCAAATTATTCTAGCCGTGATGTGTCAGACATATTTGCAAGAAGCATAGAACTTTCGTTTCTTAAAACTGGAAGAATCGATAAACTCTCCGTTATAATAACATGTTCCACTATATTGTGCAATTCATTGAAATTTTATCTACTTTACCTGAAAATAATCAAAGGAGAACCAACATATAAGAATGATATAAAATAATTCGGTAGTTGATAACACTTTTTTTCTGTTTATATGTTAACATGCAGTTTTCATCTTCGGACACTCACAATTTATTAAACGATATTTTTAAAAGTCCCTTCACTTGTCATTTGATCTACCAGTTTTATCAAAATAATATTTTCACTATTGTCTTTACCTCAACATCTGACGCCATTCTTTTAATCACAGTTTTCACATTTTACATGCATTCGTTTAATTTTGGCATTTTATATCAAAATTTCGTAAAATGATGATGTTATTTCCGAATTTGGTATAATAACTGGAATCATCGCCGTATGATTATATTTTTTTACAACGTATTCAAATATCGCATGCATGAATATGTTAATAGATGCCTCTATAGAGAGTTTTGCATGAATAAATATATCAATTTGTAAAAAAGTTTGACGAAAAAAAATTTCACTTTTTATTTTACGTTTATTGAGTTGAACATTTTGTAAAGGCGGTACAGAGTTTAAATAAGTGATTTTTATTGTGTCTCGCACAAAATCTCTTTATCGGTATTAGTTAACCTTCCTAACCTCAGATGATAGCGCTTACCCGTTTCCTTGAGAGCTAGGCAGATACGATTTTTTTTGTTCGCTTGACAGTCAAGAAAAGTAGCTGCTCTCGTGAAGTGTGAATGCTCAGTAGTTCGCGAGAAAAAGCAGAGAAAATTTATTTTAATGATCGCATGGGAACCCAGACAGTTTCTTGTGAAATTAATAGTTTATGAAGAAAATAATTTTTATTATCTTGCAGAAATATTCGTACCCTTGATATTGAATTGCTTATTAAAAATTGTATAAAAATAAAGCGTAGCTCGATGTGAACAAATGGATGTCTAGTTTAAAAAAAAACTCATTCATAATTTTTCTTGAATAGAATTTTCTATTTTTTGCAAACAAGAATACAAGTTATATGCTAACGAACAGTGCAGAAATACATCGTTAAAAAAATTCCCCCTACATTCGACAATATTTGAATTAATTCTTAATTGTTTACTGTATTGCTTATACATTTTTTAAAATTTAGCTTTTGCAATTTTTGAACTAACATGCATTTATTCCATTCACTTGAGTGATTATATTTCATTCATTCTTTTCGTTAATTACAAAGTAATCATTAATTTGACGCTCATATCCGAAAATAAGAAAACAAATTCTCTATTTTTAGCAAATGAAAAAATCTCTATGCCTCAATAAAGAAATTTTTATGGAATACTTAAATAAGTATTTTGAAAAACAAAAAATTAGTTTTGGCATTCTTTAGAAGCAGAATAAAAAGTTTCTATAAAAATGTAGTCTTGTGATAAAAATTATGCCTAATTCATTGAAAAAAAATGAGCAGCCACATTGGGAATGCTAAGAAACCTTTTCTTTGCTTTTAATGAAAAGGAAACTGTTAATTACTATTTTTTCATAAAAAATTACTTTCTTATACATTCCATTTAAACAAAGTGGAAAAGAACTAAACGAAAGAAAAACGAAAAAGCTTAGAAAGATGAATAATCGTTCAATTAGAAAATAATCCAGGGGAATTAATGAAGTAATTTAACAAACGTATACTCACAATTCAATTAAACAGCGGGTTCATCTTTTCCAATTCATATCCCCTGTAACAAGTCTTACAATCGGATCTCCAATTAATAAAATATTTTGTTTCAGAGCAGAATAATTTTTTCATAATATGCAGAAATTGACTTTGATTCTCATGGCACAATGAATAATGATGCCACTTTAGCATTAAATACCTTTTACTCTTCTACAGATCTTGACATGTTAACGCCACTTTTTATATTCAATTTTAATAAATACATTTCTGATGAGATTAGCATTAATGTTAGGAATTTTTTTATACATTTTCTAAAGATAAAAGAATAATTAAAATAATCAAAATAGACCCGAAGTAATTTAATATGCAAAATTATAAACACTTCTGTGTAATAGAGCCATTTCAATTTAAAAATCGAGGTTGATTTTTGTTCCTATTTATACATGAACCATTTCCTAATGATAATAAGGAGGAATTTATTTATTTATTCGTCGATTTTTTATTTAATCGATTATTTATTTAATTTATCATCTATCATTAATTTAATGCTAGTGTCATTACAAAAACAAAATACATTTGAGATAAAAATATATGTTAAATGTGGATATTAGAGAAAGGTGTAATTTTAATATCTTGATGGGAATTTTAGTATGAAACTAGTAGATGTCATGAATGTTACATAGAATTACATAGAATCGCAAGCATTTTTGGAAACGATTTTGCTTGAATACCCAGAAAAAATTATAAACTTGTCCGGTAGAGAATTTTTATTAAAGTAAAGTGCTAATTAATTAATTTTTTAACTCTTTTATTGAAATATTGAAAAATCTAATAAATTTGACGAAAATATTTAATCGATCATTAATTAAAGAAAAATAAATTATATCGTTTTTTTAATAATGTTTAATTTATATGTTCACCACACTGTTGTATTGATAAATGATTATTTTAAATTGACGCATTATTAAATTAAGAACTTAATACACAATCACACAAGCAATGTTTCTAAAATACAAATATTGAGAACTTTATAAAATACTTTATATTTAAAATAACAAAAGCTTTTAAAATTCAGTTTCACCACGTTTATTCCCAAAAATATTTTTTTAAACTAATTTTCGTCTTAAATAGAGATTTATATTATCCTTAAAATGTTTGCTTTTTGATTTGGTTAAAAATTATTTTTATATAAATCATTTTTCAGATTCAAAATCTTTAATTAGGTTCCAAATCAGAATCAAAATCAATCCTCATAAACGTTCAAATTTGAAGATAAAAAACATTAAAGTAGAAATTAATTTTTATTTAAAGAATTCAATTAAAATTAATTTATTACTAGCATCTTTCAACAAAATGGATAATATTTGTAATGAAAATTAATTTCGAATAATAAATTATTCCTAATGGCTGTAATTAGTCATCATATAACCAAGTTAAGGAACAGATTACAACATGTAAGGGGTGGATAAGGAGTGTCTAAGCACAAGGTGAAAATAGTGAAATATATTTTATGGAAACATCTTTTCTACATCTATTATATTTTGTTATCAAACAACTGGAGTAGTTTCTCCAAACTTTTCTCAAGTGAACAAAGGTAACGACATCAAACAGAAAGCTGCAATTTTTACTCAATGTTTCATTCGATTCTTGAAGATGTTTGCATCGACGATTAATCCTCATGACGTGGTAAATGCAAAACATCATACGTGCATTGTGGAAACTTTTTTCCCGATCGATTGAAATAGTATTATAATATAGAACTATAAAGACAGCTGGAGGATCGCACACCGAATTTCATTAGTTAAGTCATAATTTTGAGTTATGTTATTTACATGCAGCCAGCAGATGGAGAGATAGAGTATGTTTCTATCTCAAATCGAGATAGAAGCCTTGATCTTCAAACGTTCGCTTTTCGAATGGTGACAATTCGTTCTTCGTATAATAGATTCATCAATTAGCATTTTCTTTAAATGTGTGGGGTACCATTTTTAGAAACTGATTAGTCCCACTTGGTAAAACAGCGTCATTAATGGCTATAGATATATTCATCTAGTTTTGATTGGGGTTATGTATGAACAAAGAGATTAGTTGGCTTTATCAATCAGTAGAGTTTTGCCCATGAATTCAAAAAATGTGAGGAAACCAATGGAGAATGCACAAGCACTGCTAAAAAACCTCAGTGGTTTTAAAGGTGTTCATTTTAAATAACTTTTAAACACTTAATTTATAAGATCATTTTTAAAATCAAAAGAAAATTGTTAAATAGTTCTATCAATTTAAATGTCTATCATCATATGCATATTTTCCCTGAAAATTACAACTAAAGACTTGTACAGATACCGGTCAGATCTAATAAAAAAATGTAAGTCAATAAATATGCATAATACTATCATAATAAAATTTTCTGATAGAAATTTGAAAATTTTTATATGTATATGTATGGATGTTGGAAAAATATTTTATTAACTAATGTTTTTTGCTTTTGGAATCATATGAAAGTTTAATTTTATAACCTTTAACTTCCCTTCTGCAGCATCCAAGGTATTTTCATACTTTTGCATTGTCGATTTGGCAAAATTGAGAACCTCATGAACTGGAGGCAAAGGACTTTAAGAATTGATTAGTTTAGGTATATTACTTCCCGTTTTGAAGCAACACAGGGTTATTTGTAAATGGAACTCCTAATATTAAAACCCGATCAGATGACGAGGATGACACCTGAGCTAGTGACCCCTCTCTTCAAGCTTCCGCCCCATATCAGAAGGAGAATATCCGGCATTGGCGGATTTAGTGTGCACTTGGCCAGCTTGTACTCCAATTATTCGGTGGAATCGGACTCCTAACTTGAAATCCTGCGGATAGTTATTAAGAATTGGAATTTAATTTTAAAATATTTTCAAAGAAACTTAAAATTGCAAACGAACTTGCAAATTCAAAGAAACTTAAGCATTCGAATTCAGTATTTAAAATATAAAATGAACATCTCAGGAAGGAAAAAATTATCAGACTTCAGTTAGTAGAATTGGAATGAAACCCATATTATGTCCATGCATTACTTACTGAATGTTTATAGAAGGCAACTATTCACTATATTTATTAATATACTGTCAGTCGTTAGTCGAATGAAAAGGTTTTAAGAAACCTCGAATGGACGGATAGCGTCCCCTTCGAAAGGCGAGTTGATTGCCGCACACTCAACATCTTTTCAACTCATTCCGAATCAATCTCACGACGACATGCCTTCCACTTACTTCCCCCTGCCCCTGACGACTTGCCCGACTTCATTAAACGGAACGATTGCCTCCCTCTCCGTATTTAGCTACTTAATCGAAGTCCCGAGGAGCTGTTTGTTTTAAACCATCTGCAACCGGTGTCTCGGAAGAAAAGGATCCATTCCGGCGCTGACTCCGTCGGAGCGTTTAATCAAGAAGCCAAAATGAGCCCCCGGAATTCGAAGGTTACCGGGCAGGTTGGAACTCCCCGAAGAGAAGTCTTTCGGGAGGAAATTACTTTCCAGAGGATTTTCCCCGACATCCGCAAAACACTTTTGTTAAGTGTTTCGAATGAGTCAGGTGTTTTCGATGCATGCTATTGGCAGAATTTTATTTACTGTCCAAGTGATTGAATTAATTCAATGCAAATAAACATACCTTTGGAAATCGGGGCTTTTTCCAAGTTGAGTTGTTTTGTAACAATTCCGAAGGCAGCCCTTACGTTTTACATTAACATGGTAAAAGTTTTAATTCATATTAAGTAAAGTGTCTGGTTGGAGATTTCCCTTTTGTGTTGTATTAGTTTCTCTGATTCAGATCTGTAAAATATTAAGAAACATGCTTTCTACATCAGTTTTTGTTATTTTTTGTCCGAAAATCTATCAAGTCAATCCAGCAGTCTTCTTCAAATTAGTTATTTTTTTCGTTTTATATCTTTGCTATATTTTTTAAAGATGACATAAAATAAGCTATTCGCGAGCGTAAGAAATATTCAGAGAGAAAGGATATTTTGAAACGAAGATATCACAAGAGAGAGAGAGAAAGTTAAGGATGGTGAACCTGAGATTGCTAAATATTATAAAGATATGTGCCGCTATTTTGTATATATAACGAAATTGTCTATATATAAGTAAAGTAGCACAAAATGAAAGTAAACCAAAACGCAAGCAGAAAATTAACAAGTTCAACAAAGAAAAGAAAATCCGGCCTGGTGACTTTCTCAAGGGTCACCATCAGGCAGGGATTACAAAAAAAGGATTTTTTTTTCTGAACAAGGCTTGACTTTTATATAAATATTAAGCCATTTTTGTGACTCGAAAAATCCCAATTAAGGCATAAAAGAAGCACTAAATTTTATAAGTATAAAAGTAAATGAAAAATAATGGAAAAACCAATAAAAACATGCAATAGTAAGCATAGAAGAAAAACAGACCACAATTAAAAATAAAAAGTAGAAATGAAAAAGCAAAGAACATGGCAGTAGGCGGTAAAAGGATTATAAAAGAAGAAATCGGTATTCGTACCTTCCTATTTTAAACGTTGTTTATTGTTTATTATTAGCGCCATCTAGTGAATAAGGCAAATGTGTCAACGGTTTAGAAGACAGCCAGCGCTTCTTTAGTTAAAATTTCAATGCTGCAGTGGTTTCTAGGGAATTCATTATTAGTTACATTTTTCATAAGATTATTAGTTGCATCGATATAGGAAATTTTGTTATTGCAGATACGTTTTAACCTGTTGAATTGTGAGAAAATTAGATTTTGGAATTTTTTAACATTTTAGAGTTCAGATTGGAATGATAATTGCTGTTGAATAATTTTTAAATCTAAATCACCTCTTTTATCATAGATAACCATTAGATTTTTATCATTATCATTAGATTTAATTTTTAAGTTCTAAGAAACTTAAGAAAATAAATTAATTGCATTATATTTTCTTGCTATTTTCTCTAACTTTTAAAGTAAGATTCTAGCGGCAGTTTCCTTTTCGTTTCTGGATAAAGCTTTATTCACTTGATATTCGAATTAATCGTTTGGATGCCTCATATAAAAAGTTTCGATTGTCTTAATTTCTAAATATCATCAATGTATCGAATAATGACAACCAAAAAGCTTTATTTATAGTCTTTTATAACTGAGTACATAGAATTCAGTATGTATTCATGCGACGGCAGAATGATAATAATAAAATGAATCATGAGAATGAATTCAAATAGTTTTCATTATTTGCTTCTAATTTTTAAAAAATCATTGAATTAATAGTCTTAATTTCTGAATATTCCTCTGATAATTGACTGGGAAAATCGATAAATATGACGTAAAAGATAGCCACTAATTGACTTATATTGTAATAAATGTTTGGAATTTAAAATTCCTCAATTGAATATTGATTATTTTATACTAAACATTATAAAAGAGTAAAATAGTTTTAAAAAATCCAAAAAACTATTTTTTTAATTTGTGAATTTTTGTTTAAATTTTACAAAAAAAAAAAAAAAATAGAATTAGAAATTCTAAATTTTAAATATTTTCCTAATATTAAAAAAGTTTAATAGTTAAGTTCTAATAAATATTAAAATATCTAAATTTTTTTCCGAATTTAATTGTAAATTATGTAGGGAAATTAGGAACAGTTTATTTTCTTAATGATATTTGATTATTTACTTTTATAACTTAGAGTCAGTCTAAAAATTAAAAGATATTTGAAAAATGTCTATAGTCTATTAAATTACAGAATCTGTTTATGTTTATTACATTTTCTAGCAAAAGTATTCAATATAAATGAAAAGTTAGAATTGACTTCAGAGTAAATATAATTCGAAATTTGGTATCAGAACTATAACACTGTTATGTGACGTAGAAAATGTCCATGACTTAGTTTAAAAACAACAATTATTTGCTTAGTTATAATAACATTGATATATCTATAAAAGTCATCTGCACACATCAGAGAAAATATGTTCTATTTATTTTGTAGAGAACCTCCTTCATTTCGCCATTTAAGAACCCAACAAAAATTAAAATCATTGTTGTGAATTTGTCTCTCTCCCCCTCCTATTCACGCAATTTTTATGAAGGAATTTCATTTATTTATGTTTGCATTATAAACTTCAATAAGTGAGTGTGTATCATTGAAAAATGTGTATTAGTATGTTTGGAATTTCTTGAATAATTTTTCAAATTGCCGTATTGTTTTTTATTATTGTCATCTTATCTGATTAAAATGCAGAGTTTCAGATTTTAAGACAACTCAAATTTATTTTATGCATTTTAGGAGATGGAAATCAAAGAACAGACTAAACAATCTATAGGAATTCATGCCTTCTATCTTAAAAATATTTCTCTTAAAATCATATTAATTCCAGATTGCTTGGGTGGTCAAGTCCGAAATAATTTCTGCCTCTAAATCATTGATTCAATTATAATTTAAGAAATTATGGCTGAAAAAAAAGGAAAAGGCATGGGAAAAGGAATTAAATTTGCTTTTGGATATAATATAAATATAATAAAATCAATTATCTTTGTTTTCAATCTTTAATTTCAAAAGAAATGTACACTGTTCATATTCAAATTTTATTTTGATAAGCAATTAAGTGTCTTTGAACTTAAAATAAGAGTTCTATTTATAATGAACAATAATTTAACTTTGCAGAAAAACATTTATATTGTAGATTCTAGTCATAGAGATGCAAATGAATTTGCATTTAATTAATGGACAAGTTAATCCATGGGATACTGTTTTTTTTTTTTGGATTTGCTGACAATTGTTATCGAGATGTTAAATCCTATCATTTTATGAATTACAGATTAATTCCTGATAAAGGTTTGTAATTCTACATTTTTCAGAAATAAATAAAATTATTGGATGTGAGCAGTTTTTATAAGGATATTATAAATAGCAAAATATTTTCAGAATGAAAAATAAGAATAAAATCACAGTAATAAATTTTTAGAAATTTACTGTTTAAAAATATCATGATTGCTTTCCTTATTGCACGCCACACCGGACCTCAACTAGGCGTTATGGTCTGGAGTCCATTTCTTTTGATAGTCGGGCCCTTTTGGTTGTCATTAGAGTTGTCAATTGCTGCATAGCGTTACGGCGACGACATCCTAAGACTTGTTTTGCTACCGTTTCTTTTGCAGTACCCTCGCCTGGTTTTTTCAGAAGGACTATGCCACACCAAATAAGGCGCGTGTTTCTATGAATTTTCTGCAAGCTTGTCAAACAACACTTTCTTGGCCTGCCAGATCTCTCTCTCATCGAGCATGTCTGGGATATGATGGGAAGGCGACTGCATCTGCCACGGAATGTTAATGACCTAGTTCAACAATTGGAGCGAATTTGTCAAGAAATACCGTAGGAGACCATCCGGAAGCTTTACCGGTCTATGCCACGCCGTGTGGCAGCTTGTATCCAGGCTGGAGGCGGCTCAACACCTTATTGAACTTGTTACTGTAACTATGAAATAAATTATTCAATTGCTCTGAGGTTTTAATCATTTACTATTCTGTACATTTTGTTCCTATCCACCAATTTTCGTCTCAATAGGACAATTCCTTCTTGATACGTCGACTTTTGTTGTTGTTATATAATTGTAGCTTTCTAATAATTAAAGAAATGTTATGTTCAGCAACCTTTTCCAGTGAAATATTCAGTATCCTTCATTTGACTTTCATCATTTTAAAATTATATTAGTATTTAGATTTAATCTTGTTTGAGTTCATGGAGTTTAATAAAGTATTATTTCAGATTAATCTTTTCAATCTTATTAATGCATAAATGGATTCTGGAAAATTCACTCTCTTTATTCCTCTTATACCGGATGCAGTTTTTGGAACTCACATGTTTCCTCCTCTACTTGATATTAATTGTCTTACAAATGAATTCATTAAATGGGATGTTCATCTGAGTATCTACGTCCTTTTTACTTTCCAATTAATGTCACAAGGACGTATTTATTTAACTCGTCAGCAACCAGGCTTTCAGGAAAAAGGTGATTGTTCTTTACTTCAACGAACTGTTTAATAAAAAAGCTAAAATAGTTGTCTTATTTCGAAGGATATCTGGAAGGCTGAGATTTCGTAAATACAGCACTTATGAATCCGATTATTTTCATCAGCTTCTTACTATATCGTTCTCCAGATGCTTCGAATGAGTCTGCTTTCTACCTCATGACTTTTCATTATCCAACAATATGCTTAAATTAATTAGATGTGAGTCACAAGAAGTTTATGAAATAAATACCACATTTCTTTCATAATTTTTTATTCTACAATACCTGATCTATTTTGGGGGCAAACGCAAAGAATCATATTCGCAATAAGATAGTTTAATAGGAAGATTTTCTTGTAGCATGGTATTTGTTTGCCTGATGCCAATTGAAAGAAGATGTTTTCTTTCATACAATGGGGTCCTTATTCAGCAAAAACATATCGAGTTGTTTCTTTACTATTTCTGGAAGAGCATTATCAGAAAACAAACTTGTAATAAGTTTTTGTACATGGTATGAATGTCTCGTTTTTTTTCGAATGTTGCTGAAGAAAGGACATTAACTAAAGAGCTTCCTTTCGCTGAATAAACCATTGAAGCATGCCTTCAACGTCAAATATAATTCTCTCATCAAAGCATTTAATTTGTCCGAAATTAAAAGTAGAAAACAAAATGACATCAGAATGTAATGCAAAGGAAAAGGTTCGTTAAACTATTCTGTTGCGTATATGACAACACAATTTATTGTTTTCCAAAGAAACTGCAAAAAAATCTTTTCTCAAGTGAAATTTCTCTAGATATTGCATATCATAGATGGTATAAAATAAATGTAGGTGACAAAATAAGAAAAATTATGAATAGATGGGAAAATTAAAACAGAAAAATGCAACCATCCTTCTTCGTAAACTCAGAATTGTGTTGAAATAAACATTGAACATTTGTTTTCGGTGAATATATGTACGTAGTCATCAATAACAAGTGCAATGTTTAGTTTGATAAAAAAAGTCTTAAAATTGCCAAAAGACAAATGTATTTGGGTTTGTATTAGAATGTTCGATTTCAGATTTCCTTCCAATTTATTGCATTTTTTTTAAATTGAAAGTTTTTTTATTTCTTTATTTTTACGAAATCGAAACATGCGCAAAAATGAATTATAGTATTTTTCACAAATCTAATCAAAAATTAGAGATGGTATTTTTTTTCTTATATTCTTAAGTCTTCAAGTTGTATGAATGAAATTGGGCCTGGCTGTTGGGCCTGGTACGTGCGATGATGGTAATTATAAAAGGCAATGATTAAAGATAAAGGTATTAAAAATATATCATTTTACAATAAA
Organism: Argiope argentata; assembly: GCA_026289955.1. NCBI lineage: Eukaryota > Metazoa > Arthropoda > Arachnida > Araneae > Araneidae > Argiope > Argiope argentata. The sequence goes on from JAOUZG010027119.1 coordinate 234,491, forward strand.
TTGGGTTGATGTTCTATAAAGAAGAAATCTATAGTTTTTCTAAGCTTTGAATTAGAAATTTACAATTTTTCTAACCTGTAAATTAGAAATCTATAATTTTTCGGAGCTTTAAATTAGAAATCTATAGTTTTTCTAACCTGTAAATTAGAAATCTGTAGTGTTTCTAACCTGTAAATTAGAAATCTATAGTTTTTCTAACCTATAAATTAGAATTCTAGAGTTTTTTTCTAACCTGTAATTCACACTGTTCTTTATGCTTCGAAATTATTGCGGAAATGAAATGTCTATAAAAAGTCACACTGAATAAAATCATTTCATAAAATATGAAGAATAGCATTTTATTAAGAACAATCAATATTACAGATATATTAAATCAATTTTTTGAGAATATAATTAGCATAATTTTTTAAATGTTAAAAAAAAATAATGAAATAAACCAGACAAGAAGTTTTCTATACGTTGTGACTCTAAAAACATGTTTTCAAGGATTCTTTTTTCTAAAAATATATTTAAAATTTTAATCTGGATCTTTTTTAATATTTTAAATGACTAGTTATAATCATCCAACCAAACACTTAAATTTAGAACTTGAACTGAACATAAAAGTGACTTTTTAAAACTTGTTGAATTTTGACAGTTGATTGTTATATAAATTTTCAGAACTGAAGATTTCATATTTTTTAAAGAGTATTTTTTAAAGACTTTGAATAACACAAAAATACTTTTTACATTCTTATTTTTAGTTACATTAGATTGCATTGATCTCACCTTATATCCTCCTATTCTGTAATTTAAGGGATAAATCATTAGTGAACGATTCTTTGTTGAAGAATTTGCTTTATTTTACCCTTTTTTCTTCTTTTTTTTCAGTTTCTTATCATTTAAAAGAAATAATAGACAATTACGTTGGTCTGACATTTTCTCTACTCTTCCCCCATTTCTATTTATTCCATGTAGTCGAAGAAAACCCTGTTGCACGCAGGTAATGTTTATAGAATGTTGCTAACAATTTTCAATGTAGAATGAAAAAATGCCATTTCTTCTTATATATCTTGAAATATACTTACATTTTCCCTGTAATAATTTGTTCAGGCTAAGTGTTTTGGTTTCTAAAAACTCTAAATAGTAAATGTTTGAAAATTTCCAGCCTATCTTCTATATATTCCCTTTATGTTTTTGCTCATAATTATATTTCCTTATCAATTTTCTCATGTCAGAACCTACAGATATTTCTTCAAACAAATTTCCCCGGGATGAAAGGGAGAGCCTCTCACATACGAATTTGAAATGTTTCTTTTCCATCAATAATTCTGCATAATCGACAATGGCTCTCGTGTTCTGGTGCTTGGGTTTCGAGTTCAAGACCCTCTTACATCAAAGAAGTATGCTGTAAGCTGGTCTGGTGAAAGTTATATTCGTCGAATACAAACGTCCTCCTGCTGGTGTAGTATCTAAGTATGAAAAGGAGCTAGTAGCTCAGGTAACGTGCTTGTCATCTGATCATGGTTCAAAATTAGGACTCCATTCCAAAATAGCCCTAGTATCGCTTTAAAATTGCATGTAACATAACTTAATTACAAACCAATAATTTGAATAAGTAATATTTTTATAGGAGTCTGTGAATGAACGTTTCCTGTTCTTATTTTTTTATCAAAGAAGTTCTTAATTTGAACACTTTTTCTTCAAATTTCAAATTAATTATTGTGTTAAAATCCTTTTTATTGCTTTGTACATGTTAAACTTGAACTTTCGGATAAAACAGAAGCAGGTTTTTTAATTTTATTTTTTCATTATCTAGCACCCAATAATTAAACAAAGCGATTGTTATTTTAATACAACTTCTTCATTGCATATCTGTTTTCTTAAGTTTTGCAAGGATGTATAATTGAATTAATTTGCACTAAGGGGGGAACAGAAAATTGAGAATCAGAAGTTTCCGTCTTAGGAATTTATTCTCACCACCATTGCGGGTAAACGAAAAGTCGGGTGTCTGCTTTTACCCATCGATGACGGAACGTACTTCCCAACGGAAGGATTCTTCCCTTATCGATGGTGGCTCTTAGAATTCAAACACAGCCTGCCGTCAGTGTTTCTGTTGCGATGGTCCGGCCTTTCATGTTTTTTTTTGTGTGGCTTCCTGCGGGTCAATTTCTGGTTTGTGATCTGATTAAATCAAGTGTAAAAGTTCTGGAGGTATTCATTTCAATTCATCACTTTAAAATTAAATCTCAAATTGTTTATATGCATCAGAAAGAAATTTCGTCACATTTCAAAAAATTATCACTGGATTTTCCTTAAATAGATGGATGAATATTTCCCTTTTATTTGTATTTTACATTCTTAAAATCTCATTTAAGCTAAATTGTGCCTTTTAAAAAAAAATTCTTAAAAAATAATATGCCCTGGTTTAAAAAATAAATAATTTCGGGTAATATATAATCACATTTTTTTTAAATATCAAAATAGATTCGATTTCTTGTAGTATTAATTTAAAGATGAAGTATTCTTTACAAAACTATTTTAGTATTTGCTTCTTCGAAAAATATGAATTATTTTAAAATTGAGAATTGAGCTCTCATATTGGATTTATCAATTTTTTTACCACTCGTATATTTTTTTTTCAGATCAACACTTAGATGAAAAGTATGAAACCATTCACTGTTATATTAAATAAAATTTACGTGAATTTGTTTCTTGAAATGGCTATTTATTGCATAAATATCAAAATGCTTGCTGAATGGCATTACTCAAAATTCATTTATTGGCCAATTTTTACTCTATTTAGAAACTCTGATCACATTCATTAATTTCTTCATTCAAAAGTTATGTTAATGCATTTCATATTTACGAATCTCACAACATTAATCTCTATAGGTCACCTAAAGCAGAAGGTCGACTTTCTGGGCAAGCTTTCCGTGATAAAATGGCACCCATTTGCGTGATTCGAATTCATTAAGTCAATACGGGGTTTTTTTCCAGGCTTTTTATGCATGTCGAAAACGTTACTCAGTACCAAAGTAGATATACCGAGCGAATTTTTTGTAAAAATTGTAATTTATTTCTAAGATATAGAAACATTTCGAAGCTGTCTATAGAATTTTTATGCAGAAAATAAAAAAATGCTGTGTTAGTAATGGAACCTTTCTATATTCTTTATTTTTAATACACACACACATATTCGATATTTACAGAGGTGGTGACATTTTCAGTCACGTCAGGTAGTATGTGTCTGGTGAAAATTTACTTTATTAGAATATGCAGCCTGTCCCTTTCTCCGTGAGCTATATTTGTTTCACTCTCAGTTGCTTCAGTTCGAAAGCGCTGGAAAAGTTGCGACACACTTGCCGCGCACTATCCCTGTGGTTTCATTGAATAAAGCACTGAGGGAGACGGAGAGACACCGATTCAGATACAATAAGACGGTTTTATTAGTGGCAACTTACTTCTTTTGTGGTCCCTTGAAAATTTATTGCTGCCATTTGAAGGCAATACATAAGGATAAAAGCTTTAATAAAGCCAAAATGCTTTTTTTTTTAAAAAGCAAAAAGCACGCTTTTGCAAAAAAGAGGCATGATTGTAATGCAATCATTATTTTTATAAATTGGTGTATTTGTATCCATTGACGTTGGGGAGCAACGATACGTTTTTTACACATGGATGAGAAATATCTGAAATGCCGGCATCGCACAATGACGAGAAAATATAACGCGAACAAATGCATCTGCATTTTTTGAAATGCATTCTGACTCATAAATAAAATATGTTGAAGTTTAAAAATAAGCTATAAAACGTAAATTAATAAAACATTTAAATATGAGTAAATTCTGTTTTGGAATCAAATGTAATACGTTTTTTAAAGATTGTAAATCAAAACGTAAAACTTACAAGTTGTATGCAAAAAAACTATTAAATTTTAATATATTTAAAAAAATCTTGGTTTAATTTTGGGAAGGAGAGAATGGCTAATATCAGAAAAAAGTCCGGTATATTTAGAGAAAATTTTTTGTTTTGAAGCGTCATTGACTGATATCATTTAAATCATTAGACAGTTCTAAGATTGAAAATAGAAAACAATCTGGAAAATGGATTAACGGCAAATGGTAGTAAGTCCGATTTCCGATTGAATATTTGATAAAAATTTCCTTTAAAAAATATATTGCTATCTTGAAAAGATATAAAAGAGGACATACATTATTCACGAAGTTACATTTTATTGAGTTAAGTATGTGCAGTTAATCGAATCTATATTAAGTATTAAACATACTTTATCCGAATATCAAAAGTTTTATACTCAATATTAAGCTTAATTTTCAACCTGTATATTCAGGTAGTTGACGTAACTACAATTTTAAGAGATTAGTTTACTTTTCATTTAATTTTTTCAAAAGTTCTTAATGATTCTATTTTGATAATTATTATATATTTTAAATTTTATATGATTTCAAACCATTAAATATTTATTATTCTAAGATTAAATAAGAGTCCTTCTAACAAAAATGAAATTAATTTTAAAAAGTATATTTCGGTTTTTCAATTATAAATTCTTCTTATTTCTCTGAAAATGTATATAATATGACATATATCATAGGTTAATTACTATTTATTCGCAGACTAATATGAAGAATAACTTGTGAAGTTTTTCTTTTTAAATAATTATTAAATACATTAGTATATCAGTAGAGACTTTTAATTAGTACTAATTCAAAGTTTACAATTTTTATATTATGTTAGGTACTGTAAAGGAATATTAATTTTATTTTATTTCGATATCATATAATGGAAAAATGAAGTTTTCAGATATAATCGTTTACAATATATATATCCTAAACATAAAGAAATGTTAGAATTTTAATTCAAAAAATAAATATTCCTATATGTTTAGCAAGATTTCATTATTCATATTGTATAATTTAGTATTGATATTGTATGTGCAAAACTTCAATGTAAAAAATCTCGATATCTAAAAAGGAATTTACTTACAGTGATTGCAAAATATTTCGAGGGGGCTTTTTTTTCTTATATATTTTTTATATTCACCAACGACAACTGTCCCAATCCATAAATCAATAACAGGAACACAAGGAAGAATTTGAATGCAAAAAGTTGTTGAATTTTTACGTATTGTCTCTAAGGGCAAAGAATATAAATATTTTTACACAGTACAATTGAAGATTGTGGAACAGCTTCAGATAACTATAAAATATGAAGGAATTCTTTTTGACATATGATTTCAAATAATGAAAAATTTTGAAATAGGATTCGAATATAAAATATTTAAATTATTTTTATCGCATTTATGTCACACGAGAAAGTATACATGTATGCTTAAGTTTTAATAAATTGTTATTTACATACTATATATTACAGTTTTTAATTTTGATAATTTTTAAATTAATCGATGATACTATATTTATGTTCATAGAAAAGCTTAATAATTGCATAAAGTCTTCAGTTTTAAATAAATGTTTAAATTATTTACACATTCTTATACTGATAAATTAAGGAGTGTTTTTGTTGGGTTTGTGAGTTTAATTAATAATTGTCAATTGGATTTATCATGGGAAAAAGTTTCAATTTAAAGATTAAATAATAGATTAACATTATATTTCGGCAAATACACATTCTATATGCCTTAGTTATGTGCATTTAAGGGGCATAATTAATATATTCAATGGCTCATGCAAACATTCTGGCATGAAATTTGCGACCGAAGAGCTCATTCAGTTGTTGCCCTCATTATACTACCACTGTTATAGAAAATTAATATCGTTTGAAAACATTTCTCATATAACTTCAGAGTGACCCACTAGTACATTAAAATCCAAAACAAAAATTATAATAGGGCTTAATCATTAATTTTGTATACTGAAGCAATTTTAAAACTTAATAAATTTATTAAAAATATTTTTA
>JAOUZG010027119.1:265400-285688 GCA_026289955.1 Argiope argentata
GCTTGTTTTTTTACTCCTTTTGAAATGATTATAAGTTGGAAATCTTCGATGAATGTTTACATTTGATGACATTGCTGTAAAATTGTTTATTTCAGAGTTGAATTGTTTTCATTCTGATGTTTACTCTGATTCCCCATTCAAGGCGATGCATCATTTTTATAATTTATTTGTTAAAAAAAATTTCATTGTTAAAAAGATCTACAGAGAGGTAAGAAAATTCAGAATAATTTTTCAGCAATTATATGCATTTATTTTGTACAGCAACATACAATTCCATGTATTAGATAAATAAATTATGCAAAGAATTTTTTTTTGATTTTTTTCCAAAGAATTAATTAGCCGTCTATTGCTTAATCGTTCTTTTTATTTCGGTTATACATAAGCATTGTTGCCTAACACCAGCGTGATAAAATGTTAGGAATTGTTTTGAACGCAAATAATAAAATCTGTTCTAGGTCTTAAAGTAAAAAATATAAGTTTGCATAATTATTCAAAGGAAACAAATCATAACACAGCCTTGTACTTTTAAACATAAATTTTGTAAGTTGTATAGTATAGTAATAGGTAGTTATAGTTAAGTAATATAGTTTTGTAGTTTAAAAATATATAGTAATTTTAACAAATTTAAAATTGTTCAGACATAGTTATTATTGAACTAATTAATATGCTAATAAAGAAAATTCAATTTGCAACAGCAATTATTTAATAACACCATCTATCTTTTAACTGTTTATTTTCATGTAAATTATAATCATGGCGATAAATGTCATTCGTTTATTTGTCGTGTATTCATTTGTAATAAGCCTTTCTAATGTACAGCTATAGCTTTATAAGTTTTCTTTTTAAAAATATGCTCTAATTGTAGATAACTTTTTGTAGTTATTATAAAGTACTTTAACTTATCTATAGGTAACTTCAAAACTGTAGAATTTTAAAAACATAAATTCAGAAATATTAACCTGTAATAAAAAAAATTATAAAATAAATTTGTATATCAGAGTCATGGAAAATGCTGCTTAGGAAGGATTGCAACTTACTTCAGCGCATGATGCTGTGAACTATCCTTCGTTTCATAGCCTAAAATTCTTGTCCAGAATTACCCAATTATGCATGCATAGTAGCATGATTATTACAGAAATACAATTCATATCAATAGCATAATTGTTTTAATTATACTGCTGATAACAATTGCATTTTAAGCATTAAATTAATGAATTATTAGATCATAGCATTTGGGTGCATATAAATTAATATATCTACCAATAAACTGTCAATGGTTCAAGTATATAGTGAAAAAATAGAGATATAAATTAAGATTTTAAATAGTATTTTAAAAAACGCAGAATGTATCGATCAATCTTTTTTTATTTTGTAATTACCATTTTAATTAACATTTAGAAGGGCAGACAAATACTTTCTAAAACGGATTTAATTCAAAACTTGTTAAAAATATACAGAAAAGTATACTAAATTTCAATCCTTTATCATAAAATTTCTTTATTCTCAAACATTTAATGAGTTATTTTCTTTTTATATTTACAGAAACATAAAGAGACAGATTGACACATCAGATATAACGTCAAAAATGCATGTTTCCCATTCAGGGTAATCTATAACGTGAATATTTATTTTAAAAAACTGAAATTTCATTTTATGAGAACAGTACTTTTTTCCTTTATACTTTACATAAGAGGAATTAAAAATCGAATTCATGTTTCAGCAATATCATGTTACGAATTTTAACTGTTATCTTCAAAAATTATTCCCAAATGGACAAAAACTGCAATATTGTAGAAAAGTTATCACTCAAGCTCTATTTATAATATAAAATATTCTAGTAAGCAATTTTCAATCAAAAATGAAGTTTAGTACTAAAGTTTTCTATTTATTTAAACTTAGATTAAAATTTGACCATTTTTATTTAAATAATATTTATCATAGTTAGATTTCAAACTGTTTCTTGCACACAAATACATGTAATTATATATAAATTTAAATGCCTACCTGCAATCGTTTGCATCTTAGAAAAGACTTTGGACATATTTTTGTACTAGAAGTCTTGTATTTATAGAATCTCGGTATTTCCATTAATATGTATTAAAAAAATTTATACCTCTTAAAATGAAGACTCAAATATTTCGACCCTTTTAGAATCGGTAGCTTTATTTCAAATCAGATTTTGAAACTATTTTATTCCTAAAATGATACAAAAAATTCTTAGAAAATTAAAGAAAGGCCTTGAGTATAATTTTCTGACAAAAATCTTTTATCCTCAACAGATTGCTTTCAATGCATGGTAGAATTAAAGAATACCTTTGTCATTTTTTGATTAAATGACTTTAAGGGCTTAGATAAGAGAGCGAAGAAAAAGATTGTCGAGGTTCCAGTTGCTGCTTAAAACAAACTCTCAAATGAACATTTACACTTGCATAAACTAGCTTAATACAAAATGAAGAAGGAAGCAATCGTTCCTTTTAATATATTTTTAGCATTGCAAAGACAATTTTAAATGAATAGAAAGTTTGTTGTCAAAGAGAAGGGAGTCATGTTGCTTCTGTTTTATGACGTTGTTGAAATAGTTAAAAAAAATTGGTAAGAAGACGTTTCATTTTATGTGTGGCCTTTAAAAACCACTCGCAATTCTCCTTAACTGGACAAAGTGTCCCATTTGATAAACAGAGAAAACTAAACTTCAGCGAAATGATATTTATCATAGAAAGCATTTGAAGGAATAAATTAAAAAAATTCTTTCATTTCATAACGGATTAGCTGCGAATATTCAATATCAAAGTTTTCGAAAGTATGTTGGGCCCGTGTTAAAGTAGATACCTTGTGTACATAAACCAAGATTTCCTTAAATAATACAAAATCATTGAATTAATTATAAAATATTTTAAAGACAACGGAAACTTGTTCTGTCATTTATTTTTATAGAATATATTTGCTTCTGATTTATTTAATTTCATACAAATGCGTATTGGAAACTACATTTTTCTTGGTTAGTTATTTTAGTTATTTTTAATAACTAAATAAGTTTTAATAGCTTTTTTAATATAACAGAAACACGTTGATAATACATTATTTTCCCCTTGCTCGTTTAAAAAGTTTATGCAAATTAAATTCAATTAATAATTTATATGAAACATAAATTTTGAAAATACACTTAACAATTTCTTTTAAAATGAATGAAAAATAAATAAAATGATATAATTTAAAAAAATTTGGTGAAAAACGTTTACATGGTTTTTTTTTTTGCTATGCGAATTATTCCTTTTGGAAAGTGCTCGTGAAGCGAATTTGACTATATTAGTATTTTATAACTTTTTAAAAAAAAAATTAATTCTGAACTTAATCGCATGCTTTAAGTTCTCTTTCATAATGTTCCTGAGTTTTTTAGATGCAAGAAATATTATAAAAAAATGGAATGCTAACATATCACAATAATGCACATGCAAATATAAATCAGAAAACACGAAAGTGAACCTCTTATGCTTTATCTTGCAACCAGAACCTATTTCTTAAGAAAGCCCATCATATTATTTTTTCTAAGTGAAAAGGGTTTTAAATAAAGCTTAATCCCTTAAAATAAGTGAAAATAATTTAAATAAAAAAGCCATAAAACCGCAAGCTTAGAAGCATTTTGCATTAACTAAAAATATTGTTCCCTTATGATTTGAAGAAATCCGAGAGACTGCAAAGGAGGAGAGAAGAATCCTTTAGTAAAATTAGTTCCTAAGGCTTGAATAATGTTTTTGAATTAAGAGGTTGCATTGTAATAGAAATTATTAGACCATGGTACCACACTTGTAAATTTAAGCGAAATTTGAAAATGAAATTCCATCACATTTATTATGTTTTTTTTTAAATAAAAGAAGATAGTTTTATTTTACTTGTGTCCACCTCCAGTTGACGCCTGTACTCATACATTGATCATCTAGATTCGTCACTAAGGCACATTTGAAAAATCTGAATAATTGGACCTTCACGACATCATTGGCGTGAACTAAGATTGGGCCTTAATGGTCATCACCAGCCACGGTACAACTCTTCATGCAGGAGTCATATCTCATATTGGTAGGGAGTAACCAATAACAAATCATGTATGTAAGCACCTGTGTTGTGAAAGGAGACCCCCATAACGGAATCTTTTCATTTTCATAGCGGAGGTACCCATCGATGAGAGATTTTTAGATTTTATAGAATATTGTTGGGAAGAATTTCGTCCAGTAAAAAGTTTAAAGTAGCAATAACAAGAGAAATGTTTTATAGTGGAATAACGAAGCTTTATTGAACACGGAACGAAAAAAACGAGTACACAGTACCAAAAGCATGCTAAAGGTGTATAAGAACTGCATTTAAAGTAAACAGCATTACACAAACAGCAATTCATCATTAAAAAAATCTTTAAAACACAAAATGCTCATTTAGAATTTGCTGGCGATCAACACTTCATTGAAAGATTATCTCAACAGGACAAAAACTGTTCTGGAACCAGCGATGGAACTTGATTTCCAATGTAACATTCGATCGAAAGATTCTCAAATATTCGGGTATCCTTATTTTTTGAGCTAATTTCCCTGCCAAGGTAGGTACTTCACTGACTTCGAAATCAAGAATATTGCAATGTCTTTAAAACTCTTTTCCAGTAAGGAGACCTCCTACACAGGAAAGCAATATTGCATATTCTTAATTGTATATTATTAGCGTTATATTAACATACGCGTATATATTCGGAGCAACTTTAGATGCATAAAAGTTTCATAAATTAATTTCTGGGTTTATGAAGATTTTTTTTAAAAATAAAAATAGCATAAAAGAAATCCATGAAGAGAAGAAATCATCGTTTAGAATAATTAATCATAACACTGTTTTAAATCTCATTTTTCACAAATCAATCATCGTTTTTATTTCATATAATTACAATTTTTGCTATATACTTACGTAGTGTAACTACTGTAGTGAGTTGTGTGTTTTATTAAATGCAATCTAAACATGTGTCACATCAATTAAACTAAATGTTTCTGCGTACGTAAACATGTGTATACAATTGCTACATTAAAATGAGCAAGACATTTTTTACATCAAATGAGTTAATAACATTTTAAATCAATTTCATAATTACAGCAATTAGTTATCAATTTATAAACAGCTATAAATTTGAAGATATTAATGTAATTTTTTAAACAATAGACGTTTAGGCCAACTTTGCTATAAATAATTTACACCTGAATGCTATAAAAAGTGAAATATTATAGTTTTTTAATTATAAACTAATTATAATTATGCACTTTAATAGACTTAAAGACTATTGATCGATATATAACTGGAAAAATAATTGTTCGATGCAGATTGTAGCAATAAAAATAATGAATGCATAAATATACTTTTTATCACTGTCATTTAGGACCTTTAAGACCACTTGATTCCCTGTCTGGCGAAAGGAAGTTTCATTTTATACATGCATTAAATCTACTGAATTATAGGCTCGCAGCACTCAAATATACGCACTAATAACACTTTAAAGGGCGATACTCAGTCTTTTATTGCCAACTTTCTAGAGCAAATACATAAAGTTTCACCCCAGGGAATCTGTGCGGACTTTTTATAAATGTCAGGATTGATTTTAGATCGGCTTATAACTCTGGATTTACATCCAGAAACGGTTTTATCGACGCTCCAATTCCCTTAGGATTAATATGCAGATTCCAAAGAACCTCCAATGCAAAAAGGAAACTCTGCGAACACATTCCGCTAATAATCCGAATGTATATCTACAATATTCATAAAAATCCTATCTTGCTCTATGGGTTAGAAAGGAATTAAAATACTGCTGATACATACACTTAAGTATTTAAAATGCTATAAAGTGGGGAGAATGTTAGAGATAGAAATGCATATTTTAATTGCGAGTTGCATGCGTAAGCATTCGAAAAAAAATATTTTGGAGCAAATATTTTTATCAACAAAATAATTGCAATTTATCATCAGCTTTTCAGATGCATTTTAATTTATAATTAGATTAACATTCCATTTTGAAAATTGTTTGTGGACTCACTTTACAATTTTGTTTCGCTTGAAAGATGAAAAAGAAAGAAATAAAAAAGATGATAACTTTACAGTTAATTCATCACCAATCTTCCCCACAGAGGTGGTGAAATACCCTTTATTGTTAAAACTTCGACAAGCTTTGTACATGGCAGTGAATCGAGGGACTAGATTTAGAAGATGTATAAAAGTAATTTCCTTCAATTCTACCAAATAGCATTAAAATGATTGACTATATTTACCATTAAATTTCTGTTAACAGTGACTATGCTTAATATAAATGGCGCCAAGATTTAAAATTCTTAATGATATATTTGGTAGAAGTTATTTTCCCTCAATGATTAGATAAGAATTAATAACTGATAACCGAACTTTTAATGCGGAATTTCATTAAAACTGATCAATTCCTCAAATTTCAAACTAATACTAGATTTTTCCAATCAAATAATTTTCATTTAATGTATTGCATTTCTGTTAAAAGAGGACACGGTACCTTCATAGCTTTTTTAAAATTTTAAGCAAAATATAAACAATATTGGTACTAGTATATGAGGGCATTAAAATAAAAACACCCTAAAATGAAAAAAGCCCATTTAAATTAAACTTAATTTTTTTTAAAAAAAATCACTTTTTAAAATTTGCTACTACTTTTTTTAAATATAAGTATTTTTGCTTGAAACTTTTTCGTGGATTATCTGAAATATATTACACAAAAATGTGCATGATTAAGAGACATATTTAGTATTTATTTTATTATAATTTTTTTTGCTTTTATATATGGCAAAAATTATGAAGTTTACTAGCACATCACTTATAATCCAGCATATAAAAAAACTATTAAACTGAATGCTTATTGCATGCACAGTTTTGTTATATACATAATGATGAAATTATGCACAAAACGTGGAAGCTCTCTCTTATTTAGGAAAAAAGCCTTAGCATTTTAAAAATATGAAGATGATAAAAAACAGAACATGGAAAAAAGGGACTTTAAAGTTTTGATTTGTAAATAAAAGTGTATTCGCTTTTTTTTCAAGAAAATATTTTGCATAGTCTTAACATTTATTTGTTTTAAAATATATGTACAAAATTTAAAGCACATATCTTCAGTAGAAAATATTTTATAGTGATTTATATATATTGATAATGGAGTGAAATGAAACCTGATCGGGGAAAAGAGTTGAATGAAATAGACAGAATATCTAGATTTTTTGTAAATAAAATAACATATATGGTAATTAAATTTCGTTGACAGTATGATTTAAAAGCCCCCAGCTTTGTATGTCGGCCTTTATTTTAAAAAAAATTATCTTATTCTCTTTTTTTACGAGCAAGTTTAATTTTTTTCTTAACTAACTCATACACAGCAGGTTTTTTGCGTCTTCTCTAATACATACGCTTGTAATCTCCACATAAGGCTAAATGTCTTAAATGTTTATTTAGAAAAAATATTATTTTCAGCTTGTATGATTTCTAATGTTTTATATGTCGCTACATTGAATTCAGAAAAGTCATCTACAACTGTAATTTGCACTCGAAATAGGGAAGCAAAAGTTTCTTTGGAGCATTTACTCGATACACTATGTAGACTTTCATTTGAATTTTGTGTTAAACATCTCATACACAGTTTAAGAAGTTCATCTGATGCCAGTCGTTGATAAATTGGAATAATTTTGACGATTTTATCATTGGCGAAAGCTGCTGTTATAAAAAAAACCAGGGATATTTTCCTGAATTTTTTTCTTATCATGTTGCAGCTTTTTGTCTGTCAAAATATTCCGCAGTAGTATGGCATATATGGCTGTTTTCATAGTTTTGACATTCCCTTTATTTCGGAGAATAGAATTATGGTAATAATTTTTCTCTCAGGCCTTGAAAAAAATGAAATTGCTTTGAAATGTGTTGATCTAAAATTATTTAACTAAAAACTGAAGAGATAACTAATATATACACCTTTGTAGATAATATCAAGTAATAAAAAATGAAAACTTATCCTCTCCACAACTCAAATTGTGATCGCTCTTACAATACCAACACTCAATCAGTGGTAAACAAATAAATGTGGGTTAACAGTGAACTTCAATTCAATTACAATTCGCTGCTAATAAGTAATTCATAAAATAATTCAGTATTTTTGGGGGCTGTAACACTAATTCGGAAAATTCGATTCTGTTAAAGTGGACCATTTATAAAGTCCGAGATACCTTTAAATCTCTGTCATTTCGAATAAAAATTCTTAATAACTTTCGATATAATACGGAAACAGCTTCATTATTTTAGTATGATGTGAAGAAGGGTATGCGCAAACAATAAAATAGCCAGTTAAAAAAGTCGATATTTTGATCATTTTTTAGATACCGTGTTCCCTTAAAATCGTTAAATTTTGTTGGAAAACATCACCCTGAACAGAAATTTATTCAGGTTTGTGGTCTCTTACATCTGTAAAATTTTTCTACTGCAAAAATGAAAAGTTTATGGAAACATTGGAGATGATTTTGGATAATAATATTTATTTTTTACTAATTTATTGTTATATATTATGATCGAATATTAATGTTTCTTGTTCACCGTTATGCACACTATTCAAGTGTATTTTTTAAGAGTTTATCTGCTTTGAGGAAAGTTGAAGAAGAAATAATTTAAATGAATACAATGCTTATCTATTTAATCAATGTAAGTTTTATTAAAGGGTTAGTGTTATGTTTTCAGTTCAAAACTTGATAAATTAAAACTTTTAGATATCAACAGGTATAAAAATTGCTTCTAGTGAGTGGGTGATCTTTCACCTATAACATAGTTAACTACCTCTTACTAATCCGAATAATATGCATGAAGCGGTTAAAAAGCGCTCGGAAAACTTTCAAAAAGCTTTGGTTTTCAGCAAAAAAATATTCTTTCAATTAATTACGAAAAACTCTTTTAGTGCTGCTACTTTCAATGTTTCATAAAGAAACATCTCAGAAATAACAAACTGGCCTATTGCATCATTGCCTGGTTCCTGATTTTGAAAAATAATGATAATTATTTATACGTGATATTGTCAACTAAGACGAAATACTCTTTAAAAGAGATCGCATTATATGTTATACCGAAATTTCTGATATAATGAGAGTTGATCAACATATTCACGTAAACATTTGATCCAATTTCATGCTTCTCTCTTTTCAATATAATTAGTGATATACGTGCAGTCATATGGTATCAGATGTCTTCAAGCGTTGATATAAAGTTGAAATATCTTTTCTTTTAGAGATAAACTGAATAATAAGTTTGATTTATATTAACATCTCATTTTAAAACACTGAGGCTATTTTGGGACGAAATTCGTAATTTTGAACCACGGTCATATGACGAGGGCGACACCTGAGCTGGAAATCTCCCTCTCCACACTACACCACACCTACGGGAAGGTATTAGTCCCTGAGAGATTGAACGTGCAGCGGACCCCTTTACACGATGGTTCTTTGGTGGATCGGATCGGTGGATTTTACCACCAGACCAACACGGCCCGAAAAGCGTAGCTGGTCAACACAAAGCTGAAATCACAGTTGATGACTTTAAACTAGTAAATTGATAATTTACTTTAACAGCAGTAACAGTATTATAGGAGAAACAATAATAACAGATTACTAATTACAATATCACTATGGTTCACTGCAATATATCATAAAGACATTTTTTAACTTCTCATAGATGAATAATTTCGTTTGAAATCATGAGTTAACACATGAAAGGATTTCACGACCTATTTTTCATATTAATACAGAAAAAATGGAGATATCTAATTTTCGAATGTATCTGACATTATTTTCACCCTTTATTAAGTAACATTGGCTATAAAGAATTCTGAGCTGTGGTAGCAAAAATACATATTGCGACTTTATTATTTCTAGATTATATTTTTTTACTATGCATTTCAACTTTAAAATGATAAAGACTTTAGAGTGAAAATGCTTTAGTATACCAGTGATCCATCGAAAATGTTTTCACTTCAATTGTGCGTAATGGCCAGTATATAATAAGATTATTCTGCATCTATCAGCATTTTTTAATGGGAGGAACCATTCTTATGATACTAAAATGCTTAAGTAAACTTTCCGGTTAATCTTTTTTATCAATAAACTTATAAATTTAATCTGAAATATTTTGGTTTGGAAAAAAACCCTATTCTTTTTGTAAAAGATTATTTGATGATAGATAATGAAGTATTTACAAGAATTCATTTTATTGTGAAGATCTTTTATGTTTCTGAAAAATGAAATCAATTAATCTAAAATGTACAAAGAAGTGATTTTTTTAAAAAACTTTTTTAATCCTACACAGAAGTCAGAATACGTGAAGCATAATGAAGCTTTTTTATTTGCATTATTTGTTTTATTTTAAAGAAGAGATCAATGGTATTCGCAAAATATGTTTTAAATAAGCGGAATTATCCTACTATTTAGAAATAAATAAGATTAATAGTCAGAAAAAAATTAAATACATGGATTAATGTTCCCAATAAGTAATGTTATAAAACTTTTAGGAAGAAGATTATTTGCGTTTCCTTTTTATTAAATCCTAAATGAACAACGAAAAATAAAATATTTCCCTGTCTAATTCTCTGGAGGCCCCAGCTTATCACGGATTATCTCACTCGCATTTATGTAGAGTGAATTCTCCTACTGGAAAGAACTACTTCTCTCTCAATACGCTTTGTTGCAAATACATTTTTGCAGATAAAACCCACTACTAAAAATAGCAAAATATTAAAATGAAAATAACAATATTAAAATAATATATCTATGTGAAAAAGAAATATTTTAGAGACTCAAAATTTGACTCTGTGAAATTGGTCTGTTCATGTTTTAATTTGATAAACGAAATTACTGGTTTTGGACAGCGATAATGAATAACATATTCTTTTGTATTTGTATTTTGAATATTTTATTTTTATTTGACTATGCTCCTCCAATTGTGTTATATCATTTATTATGTGTTTCTGTTAGTATGTAAGCAATTTTTTTACATTTTTTGTTTGTATTTGTGTATTTTCTTGTCTCTTCCATTTTTCTTTGGATTTGTGAATGTGTTCTATATATTTGAATTTTTTCTACCCTCAATTGTGTACTGACTTTCCTGCCTTTCTAAGCTTTTTCGAATGTTTCTTCGCACACAAGGAGTTTATACAACGATAATCGAAAACAAATGTAATGAGAATGGCATATGAATAGGAAAATCGTTTTTCATACCTCAATGCCATTTGATAATCAAGGAAATGTGCTACTCATATTCATAGCACCAAATCAACTCCTTAGATGTAAGGAAAAAGAAGATTGAGGAAGATACAAAAAGGAATGGATTTCATTTCAAAAGTATTATTTTTTATCTGACAACGAAATCTGTCTAGAAATTCAGAATTAGCTTTCGTGACATCAGAAGAATACTAAAAGGTTTCAAGATACGAAGAAAAATAATTTCAGTGAAAATATTTTCTATAATATTTTTATGATAATCTTCTTTGGTGATAGAAGAGTGCTGAAAAAAAATTAGAAAAAAGGAAAATAGATTTTCGTTGAAAAATTGAAAATTTTACATGACGGGATAGCTGATATAGTCGATAAAATATTGAAACGTCACAACGTTTTTATAAATGTTTTAATATTTGAAAAATTCACCTAATCTTCTGAATGATTTAAGTATAATGGGAAAATAAAAATTTTGAGATTTCATGTGGTTCTTCCCCTTCTAGTATATCTAAAAATGGAAATGAATTTCACATTATGACTTGTAGTACTCCAAATCTGAATATTATTCCAATTAAATCAGACATCAAAGGATGAATAAGATTGTGCTAAAATAATTCAAATGAGCATCTCTCTCTCTCTCTCTCTCTCTCTCTCTCTCTCTCTCTCTATATATATATATATATATATATATATATATATAGTAAAGAACTGTCCAGTAAAAGAACTGTCAGCAATTTATGCCCAGTAAGCGTCTCTTGTTTCAAGTAGCGCCAACTAGGGCTAAGAATACGGCTTAGCTATTTCATTCACCACATTTGTTTTCATACACTTTTTTTACAGGCGGGGGGACGCATTCATATACTTCACAGATGAAACAAAGAAGAAGAACCGTTCCTCAACAGAACTCGAGGGCAAGACGTCCAGAAGAAGCTCTACCCTTATTCCAGGAAGTCGGCATAAAGTTAACTAAAGATGTTAAGTCATGCATGTGGTTAGATGCTATTTAGTTTTGAAATTTTGAACGCTAGTACAAAATCACAGCTTTGATTGTCAGGTTTCGACAATCTTGTATTTGTAAAATTCAACTACATTGGCTTCTGAAGATTTAGACTTTTATTTGAAGACCAGTACGGCGAAATTATATAGCATAATTCAAAATATCAATGCAAGGCTTTTAACAGTGAATTTTGAAGGCTTTAAATTTAAAATTTTGCTCATTTTTGGGGATGAAATTAAGTAAGAGAAAAACATCCAAATATTTAAATAATTATCCCAGGGAAAAGTCTCTATAAAATAAAAGTTTGAGTATTCAATTGTTTCTTCGTTGGGATGAATATCTTTTCAAAATTAAATTGTAACAAGGAAATTTTATTTTAACTATTAGATTTTAACACCTGATAAACGGACAAAGAACACATACGCATATGTTAATTACTTTTACAGCTGAAGATAATTTTAAAAATCAATGAGTATATATTTTATGAAATATCTGCCCGATTTTGAAAAAATAATCCTATTATTTGAACACAGCATCCGCCAAATGAAGGTATCTTCAATTTTGTAAGAAGGAAATTTATTGTTTTGATGAGAATTCTTCTTGTTTGTTGTTTTTGTCTGATGGAAAAAAATAATGTTTTAAATAAAAAAATATTTGTCTTATCATACTGCATATATCACACGCAAAAAATATTTGTTCGCTATTAATTCTTAGTAAAAAATTATTTTAGTGGATTCTACATTAGCCAAAGAGCTTTATCTCCTTTATATTAGGCCATCGAATTCTGTCAAAAATTATTGGAAAATCTAAATAAAAAAAATGTTGGGAATTAGCCTTAAAATATGCAATCGTTAGTCCAGATCACGCAATGAGTGAAGCGAATTACTTTTTAATGAACAAGAATTGTAAAGTTGAGAGTGGCAGCAGCAGTTTGAAAGCTTAATAATTAATGAATTATCGAAATACTTTGTATTTCAATAGATTTCAAAAAGATTTGTATTTCAATAAGCTATTATCATAAAGCATTTTTAAAAGAAACTACCGCATGACAATAGAAGAGTTAATGATTTGCAATACATTATTCAAATACAAGTGCATGAAATAGAAAAGTTCAGAATAAATTCCCCGTCCGAGAATTGTTTTTCTATGATTTGCTAAGTTTCTTAAATGTCAATTGTCAAGTGCATTTGCAACATATTTGGATTCTATCTTTGATCAAATTCAGTCCGGGGAATTAGTTCAGCTGATGCATCATAGAGTTAATAACAGTTTTCAAATCCGCATTCAGAGTCACTCATTCATCGTCGTGAAAGAATGTTTTTGACATCTAAAGGGTTTTGAAAATAGCTCCATGACATTTAGAAAAAACATAACTTATGTCCCGAACAAAACTGAATCGATGATAGAAACACCGACAAAATATGCATTAATTACGAAATGCAGATACCTCATTTTTATGACCTTGATTAACCACCAGGATCTGGATTCATTTTTTTTTTAAAAATTGATTTCATTTCTTTTTTTAGATTTTGATGATGTTTTTAAGTGTAGAATTTATTTTTTAAAACTTTAAGCTTTTATTTCCATATAATGTTTAGTATAATAACAGCATTCTGTAAAAAGCTGATTTCATAAGACTATTATTTATTTATTTTTCAAAATAGGGAATGAAGTAATGGGCTTGAAAGATTTTTAGCATGCTACTTTGTACTTTTTAACAAAAATCTATAAGAAATGGGGATTTAAATTAACTAGTGCATTTATAATATGTGGATTATTGAAAAGAATTTCTTTTATTTGTAACAATTTAAAAAACATCAAAATTGCGTATATTTTCAAACAAAGTAAATTAATATACCTCCACATATTCTTACCATTTCATACATGATAAATTAAATAAATCAAAATGAACTGGAGTGACACTATTGCTTCTATGTTTTGTTTTTATTTAGAAGAGCATGGTATAATAAAGTTTTCATTTCTTTTACTTATTCCTGTTTAGATCATTTCTCTTAAATTCTACGCTCTGCTTTCACCTCTAAATTGTTAACATTTGATAATATTCTTGTTATTTCTAAATACTGAAAACAATTATTTTAATTGACTTATTTGAAATATAATTCAATATTTATCAAAAACTATAAAAACGATTGATATTAATATAATTATTGTGGGGATTAATTATTATAAAATACTAATTAGGATAAAAATTAATCTTTCTTTTTTAAATATAAAAGCAGTACACATTTTTAATACAAGAAAAATACAACGAGTTAAATTTAAAAAAAATCAATATCAATTAACATTAATATAACAATATTTCATAGATAAAAAAATGTGTTGTAAATTGGCATCATCTCTGAACGCACTGAAAATTACAGCTATAAAGATATTACGCTGTAAACAATTATTAATTTTATATATATTACGTCCAAAATGAAACTAAACCAGAAAATATATTTACTTTCCTTCTTAGGTAAATTTTTAACTCAGTAACTCAGTCGTTAAAATGAAAGGATTTTAGAATTTCTCACTTGAAGGTGAAGAATGCGAGTTCAATTCTTGCGAAAGTCAGTAATTTTTTGATAAATTATTTATATTAATTGTAACTATTTAATAAAAAGTCATTAAAATAAAAACAATTTATTGTTGACCAAAGTAGGAATTGACTTTAAATTTTTTAATATTATTTGTATTTGAAATAATAAACCTACAAAACTTGTTTAGTTATTAGTAAAATTTTAAAGAATTTTCTTAAAACAAGAAAGAATGAAAAGCTTTCCTTCATTTGGTAGATGAATAGCCTCCAAATGAGTATAAATATTAAAAAAAAATACTAAACAGATTTAGAATTCGTCAAAAAAATTCTTTCATAAAATTCTGCAACTTTCCCACATAGTTATTTTTGTCACTTTAAAATATAACTAAAATTTATGTAATAAAATGAACGGTTTTATTAAATATGTATGTAATGCTTATTTTGTCATATCGAATAACTTTAAAAAATGATTTTGTTCTAAAGGACATCATTGTTTGAGAACAGTACTCCAAAATTCGTATTTCAAAAATAGCATTGCAATAGAGACGAATCTAAATTTAGCTTATTCACAGTCTTAGGCGTTAAATGGATTTTCTTTTATCCAAAAAATCAGTTTACAGTTTTTTATTTAACTGGTGTAGAAAAATATCAAATAAATAAACAAGATGCTGTTTATCTAATGTATTTTTTTCAAAGTTTTATCTCAAACACCTTTAACATTTTTTAGAAGGTTTCTTTTCATAAATAATGGAATGTAGTGTTTATTTTGTTTTAAAAATTCAGCGGATCCTTTCTTTTTGTTGCTGTAAATATTCCTGCTATCATATTTTTTTGTTTGAGAAAACTGAATTTAGGATGCAAAAGTAGAATCTTTTTTGTCTGCACCAACTTTTGACAAACCTCAAGAGATGAAACTATTTTCAATGAAATAGAATTATTTTTTCATATCTAAAACAGTTTTTTTATTTGTCATTTTAATTTATGAGAATGAATATCTAAGGCATCTCTGATTTTCAGAAATATTTCAGTAACTGTCAAAAAGTGTAAAACTTTTTCATATTGTCATAAAACGTGTTCATTTCAAGGATTGATATTAACATCTGTAGAATGCAGAATGAAGCAGTTTTGGAATGAAATGGGTTTATGACTATGATTACCAGCAACAGCAGCCGCAGAAATAACAACAACAACAAAATAATTAATCTTATTATTTTTATATATGGTTTACTTATATTTTTGTTTAACCGTCAATCATCATATTAAGGTGGTGCTGCTGAACAAGACAGAAAATGACTTTCAACGTAACTTGTGTATTTGCGTAGCATTTAAAAGAGAAATGCTAAGCTGTAAAAGCTTGGAAGGAGTTCTGTATTAGTGTATTTGCTGACAGAAAGTTTTTTCTTGTATAGCATTGGAAAATAAATTACAGTGCTGGGGATATAACAAGTAAATCAATGTCACTGTTTTTCAGACTGTTCCATGCATTCATACTGTCTTAAAAATATGTATCTCCTCCAGTTAGAGAATTTCCTTCAAAGTTACATGTTATAAAGACTGTCATTTTCATTGGGATTCAATTGAACTATCTCACGCAACCGATTAATTTTGTTCTGAATATTATGTTTTTCAGTGTGTAATACATTCACTACTTCAATGATGATAACAGCAAATTGATAAGTCTAAAATATAGATTTTTTAAAAATTATTCTTAATTTATAAGGAATATTCGCCACAAGAAACTTTTAATTCCACTTTCATCCATCAAAATGTTATATTCAATTTTATGCCTTAATTTTATACCTTAATTTTTTATGCCTTAATTTTTTAGATGCTACTTAACATTTCGAAATGTAATTTTGGCCAAATCTTCTCACCAAAAACTTAATAAATTAAAATTTTATTATTCACTTATTTTTTCATTCAAAGTGGTTAAAATATTTATTAATTTTTCTGTAGTTTTCCTACCAAAATTTAAACAATTTATCCTTTTTTAAAAGATTTACAAATATAGAAAATTTTATCTCATTTATTAGTTTAACAACCAATATCGAAATACTGAACAGATATGCAGCTATTTTTTAGTTCTATAAAAGGATAATGCAAATGAATCAATCACAAAATTTAATTAAATTATATATATATATATTTGCTCGAGCACGTGGTGCTTGGTCGTTCAAGAAATAATGTTCTGACATGATACAATGAAACATAAATAGCAGATTTCATCTCAATTTTTTTTTATTTTAGTATAACATTTCAGAAATTATTTATAGTGTATCAACGAGCCTTTGGTTCAGCAATTAGTTTTTAACTTTTAAAATTAGATATTTTATTCTGAAGTCAAAAATTTTCTAAATCCAAAAGAATGAAATAATGAAAATATATTTTAAAGAAATGCTATTCAGCCGGAATTCAAATTCAGCCATATTAGTCAAATTTAGTACAATGATCTAGACTGCAGATGTCGAAGAAAATATATAATATAGTGATATAATAGAAAAAACATGAATGAGGGCTCATCATGAGAAATTAAAGGTATTTGCTTAATAATAATGAAAATAAACTAGAAAAATTAAAGGAACTAAAAGATTAATTTGAGGCAGAGCAAAAAGTTTTGAGGTATTAGAATAAGCAAATAAAGGATTATTTTTCTGAAAAAGTTTTCTCAACTGTTCAGTAAAAATTAATGAAAACCGATACATTCGAAAACAACTACAATGTGCATTTTAGAATAAGGTGACAATGCTCCTTATTTTATAACTAAAATATAACGTCAATATATATCTGAAAACCAACGTCAATAATACCCTATCCCTCTCTTTTATATAGAATAAAATATAAAAGAAATATCAAAAATTAACATCTATCTAAAAAAATCTAAAACAAAGTAGGTCAGAAAAGGTAGTTATTTATCATAAATAAATTTAATTCTTAAGCCTAAAAAATAAGAATATAGTGTTCCAGTGCCTTCCTTTATTAATTATAATTACTGATTAGTAGCGTGGAGAACTTTTTAAGTGTCTGAATATAGCTGAAACAAACTTAAAAAGTTTTATTCTAAAATATCTAAAAAAACGATGTCAATAATTCCCGACTCCCCTCTTTTATATAGAATAAAATGTAAAAAAAAATAGAGAGAATTAACATCGATTTGATGCATGCAGAGTAACTATGGAGCTCATAAGTCAATGAATAACCGAATTCTCAAAGACGATGAGATAAAGAGGTAACCTATAAGAAAAACCCTTCCTAATTAAACCTAACTTAACACTACCCGGCTGTCTCAATAGAGGACATGGAGAAGCATTTTGAAGATTGCACAGATATAAATTCAAAAATAAAAATCGTCAAGACAGTGTCTTTAAATGCACCTTGGCCTTCGGAAGCATCAATCCAGCTTCTGCGTAATATTGAGCTCCAGATCGAGCACTGACAGCTCGCTCGCCGCCACATCGGACGAAGACGCAACACCGTTCGCCATTCTAAAATAACAAGCCTTGAATTTCAACCTCCCTCCAGGCGTGTAAGCGCGTCTCGCCCAGTATTGAAACCTCTCAGAGATGAGATTACGGGCCTCTAGGAATGCTGGGTTCTGTCACGATACTTTTTGACTTGATGGGTATTCTTAGAGGACAGCAGATGCATCACGCTACCTTGGATTTAGAATGATGGAGAGGTTTTTGAAGACGGTGGGTTGTTCGTAATTTGGTGGCGGCGAAAGAGATGGGAGTAGTTGTGCCGCTATGAATTGCTATTTTCCGGCTGACAGTAACAGATACATTAAGTTTAAAGAACTAAAAAAAAGACAAATTTTTAAATTAAAGGACACTATTCATATAAAACTTATAGCTTACTTTATATGTTCTTATAAATTGCAAATTGGCAATGAATAAAGAATTTCTGTGCCTTTTTGCATGTTATATTTCCCTTCAAAAGTAGCTATAAATTAAATTAAATATTTCTTTGTACTTTAGTAAGAGCCTGACTTTGATATTGCATTTCTTACGTTTACATTTGTAATTCACATTTTTAAAATTACGTTTAAATTTTCGGAAAAAAAATGATAAATTTGCATTTGTCCTCAACATTTGACATTATGTAATGGAAACTTTTTTAAAAAATTAGAACACGTAATATTTTTTATAGTCAGAAATAATTTTCTTGAATTTTTAATTTTAGAAAGTTTAATAAGTGATAATGCATGATTTAGGCAATTAAATGGAATAAATTATTGAATTGTTAAAAAACTATTTCCTGTACGAACCTTTCAACTATTTAAGGGAAGAAATAATATACCAATGTTTTGAAGTTCATGTATGCTTTACATGCAGCAAGATTTTACAATTCAATAAATTTTAATTGAATATTCTATATTTAATTTTCAGCTATCCGGCTTTTTTTAGCAATTCAAACTTTTTAAATTTTTTTTGCCATTATTTGTTTTCAAAAGTTTGTATTGTTGAAATTGCTCATCATTATAAACATATAAACTTCATTTACTATTTATATACTTATTTTAATTATTTTATTTTCATATGCACGGGATCATACTTAATTTTATACATTGCCAATTAATAAAATTCAATAAACTAACCCACAATTTATGCATCTATTCTGATTTGAATAATTAAAAACATAATTAAAATTTTTACAAATTCACACACACGAACATTATAAACAAACATTTGACTATTATAAGATTGGATCAAAAATAGCAACTGAAAAAATATGTACTCTAAATGTTTTCTACTAATCTTTTTAAAATAAGAAGAAAAGAAACACTTTTTTCATAAAGGAAAAAAAAAAAGGTTAAACTCTTTACCTGCTTCATAGCGAGAACAAAGAATTTTAATTAAGATATCTCAAGCAAAAAAATGACTTTTCGACAGTTTTATGTTGCCCGCTTTCAGATGGAGAAAAGATAATTTTAATCAGTGTGTAGAGTTCGTGAGTTTCGAATTTCGCTCCCCTCCGCACATTCGGGTATAAAAACGCGAATTTGGTATTTTAATAACTGAAGACTCCTGAAAAGAAAGTAAAAGAGCTTCGCAAGGTTTCTCTCGCATCAACTTTTATTCGTATTGTTTTTTTCTTCGCTCTTTCACGCACTGATGGAATTACTCTGCTGTTCAAAAGCTATTTGAGAGGGAAACATAACAACTTGGTTTATTATGCTAGGGCTCATTTTTCAGCTCAGGAAGTTGTCGGCTAACAGATGTGATGAGGGATATTGATTCGGCACATGGCAGAACATACCTGGTTTTACTTATGACAAAAATCGGACTGTTTTCATGCGAACAAATAATATTATCAATACTTTTTATGATGAATTCTTGTTTCTTCTAATATTCTATGTTTATTAATGCAGAATAACTAAAAGTTTTTCATAATAGTTCCTTTTCACTCCTATCTTGAGAGACTTGGAGTCACACACACTCACACACACACTCACACACACACACACACACACACACACACA
>JAOUZG010027119.1:291899-321222 GCA_026289955.1 Argiope argentata
ATATAAAATTTAAATCATCAGCTTTTATAGAGAATCATAAGATTCCTATACTTTCTTATAGATTAGTTAAATTTCTAGGGACGTATTTATCAGTTAATGTTAACCAATCATTAGTATTAAAATAAATGTGCTTTTTTTGTGAACAATAGTATTGGTAGGAGGAGACGTTTGAGTACTTAAATTTGTTTTCTTATTCAGAAGATTTCCTTTTCTTGAAAAAAAAAACTTGAAAACTTTTCTTGAAAAAGAATTAAATAACCGTTTATAAAAAGTGAAGTTTTGTAAATGTTTTTTATTCGTTTTATTTGATTCTCCGTAATGAAATGAGAAATCACACGCACAGTTAAATAAAAAATGTTCTTTAGATAAGTAAGAAGAAATTACTTTTAGAAGATATATTAAAGATTAAAGATGTAATAGATTATATATTAAGTTATAAATTGCTGTAATTTCAGATGTAAAGAAAATTTATTTACAATTGTTGTTGACGCATAAATTGATTTCTATAATTTTTTTCTGTCATTTGCAGCAGAATTTAGGTAATAATAAATTTGAGATATATCGATTTTTACTTTTTAAAATTATAATTGAATGAAAATATAGGATTTGTGTATACTATGCAAATCATATATATTTAAATATATATAAATCAAATATGCCAAAAACAGATGTGAATTATTTTTAATAAAAATTATGTGGTAAATATAAGTTTTATGGAAAAAAAACAATTATTTATTCACTTTCCAATTCTATGAAATGTTTCGACATTTTGTGCTCATTTGATAAACTTAAAATAATGAATTGTTAATTCCATATATGAAGTATGAAGCTTACAATAGATTCCAAGAATCCTATAACCATTTTTATAGCTTCATTATTAAAATGAAGCAATGTGTTCTAAAATGAAGCAAATCTAGAAGACTTCAGGGAAATCATTAGAATATTTTCAGGATAGATTATTAAGAGTTATGAGAAAGTGAGTGAGTTTTCTTTATAACCTCAAAGCTTCGGCGAATCTCATATTTACAAATTTCAGAGCTTAGAAAAATATACATCATTGTAACTCTTTGCAAACTTTCTTAATACGTTGATTGCGTCTCTTCAATTTGTAAAAATTAAGCACTAACATGTTTAGTTCCTACATCTGATTAAAATCCAACTTTTGGCAACAAATGAAATTTTACGTTTAGAAAATGTTGCACACATCATTCAAATTCGAGATTGAGTCATTTTCTGAAAAAAACTCCAAGTTACATTTTTTATCGCAAAGCCCTATTTTGTATGTAAGTTATATATTCAAAAAAGTAGGAATAAGCAGAAAGGCATACACATGTTTAAAATACATATGTATGAACATGTAATCTTAGAAATAAAATTTAGTTTTATAAGTATTGAATAATATTAATTTGAGAATGCATTATTGAAATACATGTAATCGAGCTGCTTTGACGTGGAGCATATGAAAGGGAAAATATATATGACTAAAGTTTTATGAGATAAGGCTATAAATGATTTCCATTAATTCTTTACTTGGAGGAAACACAAAAAGTCTATCTACTATTATTTAATTTATTACCCTAAAACTTCCTGAAATGTAGGAAACCGCTGTCTAAAAACCTGCCGAGTTTGTTTTTTTTTTAATCCTGAGCACTCTCTATTCTATTCGCATGAAGGGAGGCGTGTCAGGTGTTTTTCAAGAATGTCCAGCCATCTTCCGAGGAAGAACCCCGGAAGGACAGGAATGAAGCTCTAAACATGAGAATCGCAAATGCAGACCCATGAGATGTAAATGTGCTAAAATTTCTTCTTTCCCATCCCATTGATTTCTGAAATGTTCTACTACATGATAAGTTAAAAGACAAAATATTGGTGCAGGGGTTATTAAGTTTTCTTTCTAAAAAATGTATAAATATAGGGATTGTTAAGTGTTTTTGAGAAAACATCCAGTTTTAAATAAATAAAGAAAAACATTGGTATTAAAATAGGTGTTGACTTCATAAAATGTCCATATGTTTTTGCGCGAAGACTGGCATTTTTCGAAATCCTTTAATGAACAATTTTTTATTAATTATATTAAGAAAAAGAATTTCTAAAATCATATCAGTGAATTATTTTAAGAAAAAAATCCTTCCTTGAAAACTCGCAAGATTAAATGGAGAGACCACTTTCAGAGTTAATGGCAAAATCAGAATTGAGCACACATAGGGTAATATCCTGAAGCCAACAAATGGATTAGTTTCAATACGATTGTATGAATGATGGTCCTTTGATCATACAATTCTCTACCAAAACCTTCCTTATCAATCGACTTTCAAGATCGGAAGAAGAAGGGAGAACATCCTCCAATTCTTTTCGGAAATAATAATGTCTCGGGGAAAGTGCAGAACAATCGACAGGTTTACAAATGTTCCGTTGGTTTTTCTAGGTGCAGTCTATTTACTCTTTAGCTAAAGACTGCCATTTTAGAAATATTCACATGCAAAATAGTAATGAGCCAATGGTAAACGATAATTTTCACAAATAAACGCTTGTTAATATAGCAATAGAAGTATTTCTGTACTCTATTCCATTTGAACCTTTCAATTTAGCATTGTTTTTAATACTCACTATTAGATATCACCATTGGTAATGAATGAAAATTTAATTTAACTAACGATAATTAACTTTTAACTAAATTTTAAATGTATTGATACAGTGCACTGGAAAGAAAATCTAAGAGTATTTGTATAAAAGCACAACTCTAGCACAGAAAAGAAGTGGAAAATAAATTTAAAATTTCCATTTTTACAAACATGAAACAAGTTTTCAATATGCGTATTCAAAATTATTATTTAACAACTAGGAAAATAAATTTGAATTCTTTTATGTCTTGTTATGAATCTGGATACTTGATGATTATTGGGAAATATGTATGTTTGGAGGATAAGAGATATCTAAACTAGGAATCATATTCGTGGTCCAATACTGCTTGAAAATATGATCACAAATAAATTAGAAATAAAAACAAAAACAGTTTAACAAATGGATACATATCTATGATTCAAATACAAGTACTCAGAAGAGAATTGTTGTCTGATAAGATCTTTCAGAGATTTTTTTATGATTAACAAAGTTAATCAAAATCTAATTTCTAAGAGGGAAGTCAAGTAATCTACAATCAATGTTTGTCAGACTGAAGTATTGAAGAAGTGAAAATCGATTTTATTAAATCTTCTTAAGGCTAAACTCAGTTAATTAATAATTAGCAATATTGATTAGTGTAACTTCTTGTAAGAATGCTTTTCTTTTAATAACATGCCAGAAAAAATAATTTGACATCAATGTGAAAGATTTTTTTTTCCTTATTTTTATGCAACAAGCAGAGATTCGTGTTGTAGCAGAAATGTCAGTAGCATAAGTGTTAATTAGAAAACATAAATAGTATCCTTACAATTATGATAAAATTGAAGATTGCATGAATTTTTGCAAAAATCAATACAAATATTACTCGCGTATGATGATCAATTGATGCGAGATGATACATGAGAAATGCCAGTGTTTCTTTTTAAAAGAGAAAAAAATTCAGAGAGGATTTTTTGAAGAATAAATTGTTTATATATATATATATATATATACTACTAATTAAATTGTTTTAGTTTACAAGTAAAACAAATTAAAAAAACAAATTTAAAAGGAAATTTAGCTTTTAAAACACTTTGAAAATGTGCTCTTAATTTTTAGCTTTATTTTTCCTTCTTGTAAAATTATTTTATTCATTTTGAGATCGAATTTACCGAAAATTATGAAAATAAGGATCAAAACATTTATTGAAAATTCGAATGACAATAACACAGAATTAGACAAAATTAATTAGTATACTGAGGACGAATTATTATATACTGTTTAAGATTTAAATTTAATTTTAAAAAAGATTATTTAATTTTTATAACTACAACCACGTTGATCCCCTCTATATATAAAAAAAGAGATAACGCTCGCTAGGTATAATCCTTTTATTCAAATCATGACTTTATTTACGATTATTGGTTTCAATATTAAAACCATTGAAGCAACCTATTTCGGTTTTATAAGCATTGCATCGAATCATAATGAAAAAGAATGGTGAAACGAAAATTAATTTTCATTTTATCTTAATACAAGATGCTTTATTTTTTTAACACAAAGTAATTTTGATGTTCTTTGAAAAAAACATAGAAGATGAGAAAAATTATATTTTTCTCTAGCTTTTCATCCAAACAATTGTGAGAAATTCCAAGATTTTTTTTTTCAATCATCATTCCTAAGCTCTTTAATTTTAGTAGTTTCAAAAGTTATCTTGAATTTCTTATTTGTGTATACATTTATAAAAATTTAAAATCAAGTCGTTAAAATTTTTAAAGAAATACGTTTAGTGAATATGATGTTTAATATTTGTATTATCATAAATAATTTTTTTACTTAAACATATAGATATCATAAGTGTTCTAAAAATGTGTTCGAAACTTTTTCAAAGTAAAATTATTTCGAAGAATAATTGCAAAAGTGAAAAGAATAGGAATTCCAACAGTTTTAACTCATTGAAAAAAATTACAAACAATGATGAGGCGACATTAAGAAAGATTTATAAATAAGTAATACTCAAACTTTTAAATTTCATAGAAAAAATACATTGGATGACAATATGAAATGAATAAGAAAGTATTTTTGATTTATTACTTTTTTTGTGATACGACAAAATTGTAGTAAATCCATTATACTTTGTTGGCATTTACAACAATACCGCATAAATTTTAAAGCAATCGCTTCATTAGAAACATTAGTCTAAGTAAACATCTGACAGCTGATGAATTTCTTGATTTGTATTAGTGAAAGAAAATCTGTGGGTGATCAAGCCGGGCTGGTGTATTCTGCATACTTAAAAATATAAATTTAAAAAAAAACCCTAATTTATTATTATTGTAGTATATTAAGTAATATCTTTTATTTGATATGTAATAATTATTATATAAGATTATTGATTAACGAATATAATACCCAAAGGGATTGAACAATTAAATGCTAACTTCCACTAAAAACTAAAATAAAGACAATCTTTAAAATTATTCTTAATTATTTTTTTAAAAACCCTTAAAAGAACTACTTTTAAAATTTAGATTCTTGACTTGTACCATTGGTAGTTATCTTTACTCTATGCAAAAACATTTTTAACTACCTAAAATTCATCCTGAATAAAATAAAAATTGAGGACAAATTTTTAATTAATAGCACAAAAAAGTTCTGCAATATTAATGTTTAAAATGCAAATTAAATGTTTAAAAATTCATTAAAAATAGAATTTTAATTTATAGGTCAAAACATTAGTATCATTGAAAGGCCATTTTTTTAGCTTTAACTTGATGCAAAAATAAATTTTGTGCTGTAATATTTTCGGAAGTTAAAGCGAAAAAACGTTAAAATTTTGCTTATTTTTAATTAATTAAAATTTTAATTAAAAATTCAAAAAAGGACTCTGAGGTGCACATTCCCGGCACCCAAGGTATACATGTACCAAATTTGGTAGCTGTAGGTCTAACGGTCTGACCTGTAGAGCGCCAACACACACACACACACACACACACACACACATTGTGCTTTATTATAAGTAAAGATTAATTAAAATTTTAATTAAAAATTCAAAAAAGGGCTCTGAGGTGCACATTCCCGGCATCCAAGGTATACATGTACCAAATTTGGTAGCTATAGGTCTAACGGTCTGACCTGTAGAGCGCCAATACACACACACACGTTGCGCTTTATTATAAGTAAAGATAAAGATTATTCTTAGAAAATTATTGCTTTATGCTTTGTCATTATTTACCACATAATAACATATCCATATTTTAACATATCCTAACATATCCATATTTTAACATATCCTAACATATCCATATGTTAGTTAAAAGAGATTTTTTTTTGCAATGAAGCTTAATTAAAGAATTGAAAAAATATGAATGAAACAGATAAAATAAGGTACTAAGATAATAGCATCAAAAGGTAATAGAAAAATGCTTGAATTTCGATAATTTGGTTTAGAAATTTTATTTTATTAAATTTCTCTGAATAATACATGGTTATTTTATTAAAAATTCAGATTTTAAATGAGAAAAAAAACTTTGTTTGTTGAATTCATGAGTTTAAATTTCATCATACGGCAAAAAAAAAGATATTCAATTGAAGCTGCTTCGAATTATAAATGAAATCCTGTTTTTATTTTTCTCTAGACTCCAATGAAAGGTCAAATCATAGAAACTTATGATTATTTACTATTAATAAAATTTTCTGTTTCTCAATATAGATTTGGTATCTTTTACAGATTTCAGAGGTTATTTAAATAACTTTTTTTAGAAATTTCTATCCTCTTGAAATTTTATAACATTTTAATTACAACTTTTGAATTATATAAACTATGTATAGCAGTTTTAATATTGTTATATATTTCTTTTATTCACTCTTAATCTACAGAATCTATGTAAAATGTAAGCTCATGAATTAAGTAAAGAGTCTATTTTAAACTGTCAAATTCAAAAAAAAATTCAAAACGCAGATTGTTGGTAACGTTACTTCATGGTTCAAATAAATGAAATATTATAAAATATGAACATATGGATTAAAAAAAGATTATTTACATAATAACTGGAATATATGAGCAGATTTAATAGCATATGTCATTCTGAATAAAATACAATTAATTATAATAACTTTGCTGTTTTCTGTTCAAATGGGACAGCAGGGAATAATATCAACATTATATCGAAAATAAGTTCCCAAACGCAAGCAGTATATTTCGGCAGCACAAAAAAATATCTGAAACGTTCCTCTAGCAAACAAAAAGTGAATTATTCACCATCCCTCCCCTTTTCGCATTAATTTAGGAACGATGAATAATTTTATAAAAAGTTATGAATGGAATGGAAATTTTTTCAATCATTCAGTCAACGAAGAGGGGCACTGATCCACAAATTGAGATTAGACATTTGATGATGCATTAAAATATTTAGAAAGCACAACTTAGATTAATTTTTAAAATGTTGACGCACTTGAAATCCTCAATGCAGAATCCTAAAATGAAAAAAAAAATTAAAAGTATGAATTAAATCCTGGATGTGAAAGAAATAATTTAGCTTGTGTTTAAAAAATGATAAATGTTCAAGGTTGTCATTTAAATTCATTTGAATTCTCCTCCTGAAAATATACTAGCTTTAAGTGATGAATATTATGAATGCACCCATTACTTGGAATGTTTCTGTAAACGATATTTCAGAAATCAATCCATTAATTGGGATGTTTATGCCTGCCTATATCAAAACAGATGGATTTCATTATACACTCAGAGCTTGCTGTTGGAAACAATGAAATTGCTGATTCTGGGTATAAGAGGGCATCCATAGATAAGGAATTACTGGCACATATAATATGAAATTCAAATACCTCTGGTACTTCATTCTTCGGAAATATTATCCCAATATATATACTATCTCTCAAGTTTTCTTGGTTATTTTTAGATTAATTCTAATGCATCTTTGTATTTGATGCACTCTGATAATAATTATTAATCCAAAGAAAATTTTATATCGTCAATATTTTCTCCCTGTGCCGAATATAAAGTCTGTCCAATATTTTAAAGATGCAAAATATTCTTGTAGATTAGGTGCATGGACTCTTAAACTGTTTTATATATTACATTTTATGAAGGAAGGAAGGTAAAATGAAAGGATTTGGTGCGTTGCTATCGATTTCAGCTGCTGATAATTTTCGTCTGTGAATTTTGCCGTATTGCATTTGGCCATAACAAGATTTTTTTAAACCCACTCCTTCCTAGATCATTCGAAAACTAATAGCAACAAATAATTATATTACCAAGTTTCTCTTTCAGACTAAGAAATATTCCCTATAGCTCTGAAAGCCCACCATGACAGCCTGTGTTGATGTACAACAGAGCACTCCACTTAACGGGTGGCTAAAAAGAATATGCACATTCGGACATCCTCAAACAAAACCTTTGTGACCCCCCCCCCTTAAAAATCTGAGTAGGTGTTTTTAACGAACAAAGTATGTGGCAAGATTGTTAAATTAATCATCTTGGGGAGAGAGAAATGTAGCATAGACATCGAAACGCCGCGTTTTCGCTGAAGGGACACTTGGAGCTTGTCGACGTTGATAGAACTGTGTCTCAAAAGCCATTAATGCGTACATTCCCCGGGCAATCAGTGAATTAATTTATTTTTCCACACTAACGAGTGGAATAATCTAAGTAATCTCAGTTTCGCTCATTTTACCCGCACGTGCACATTAACGTATTCTTAATTGTTAAAGAGCAAAAGGTTGTCTCACCAACTTTTTCAATACGTTTGGGTTTGTTGCTTAACTCTGTTTTCGTTATTTAAAATATTATTAACTTTTTAATTCATAATAAATAAACTTTTTTATAAATTCTTTGCCTGCAATACTTTTAAATTGTGTAATTGTTTTACTGCATTTTAATTTGTCATTGACTGATTTTACCACATGTAATGTAAACGAATCGACTGCATCAATTATTCTATTCACAGTTTCTTTCTCTGAAATGTATTCTTTAAATATCGAAAAAACTGCCGTAATTTAGGATAAATTTTGTTAATTTTCACTTACAACCTGCTGATTATGATATCAAAACCAAATGTAAACTAATTTATTGTCAACAAATATTAGTATATATTATTTTCAATCTGTTAATGCAGATTAACATTGGTTCAAATTTCTTGGAATAGGAGTATAGCGTATATTGCAAAGTATTGTTGCTTGTTCTGTGTGTTAATTCAAATGTACATTAAGCCTTAATTTTCATTCAAAGAAAGATTTCATTTTAATGATTGTTCAGTAAGTAATGCGCATATTAATTGACTAAGCAAGAAAATAGAAAAGCTGCGATCGTAAGCAACGATTGGTCAAGAAAATGGACGTATATATTAACTAGTTAATTTGATTTTAACGGTTCACTCCCTTAAGTTTCAAATACCGATTGAGTAGCCCTTTTTTTCATTGTCTTTCAAATGGATGGTTTTATGAGTATTTATTAAAACACACAATACTTTGCTTATTATGTCATAAATTAGGCAAATATTGTTAACTAAAATAATGAAACTTTTTTTTTCAGAAATTCTGAATTTTTCCCCATTTTTAGTATTATATCACTATTTAAAACTATGCCTTATTCAAAAATGTTCCTCCATTTGAAGGTAGCATTCCTCCTTTAGTATATATATAAAAAATTCATATCAAAAAAATTTATTAAAAAAGTGCTTATATATTTTTCTTTTACAGATAGCAGACAAATGGATTTTTTTCTAAGCCGAGATAGAGCATAATATGGCACTTTATTTATTTACTCAGCAAAGAAAAATTCCAATAAAAAGTGTACATGTTGTTTATCTTGATCATTCATTTCGAATTTCTATCCAACAATCTGCTGGCTTCTAAAATGTCTTTTTGTGTAACAGTCTGCTTCTATCAGTTGCAATAGGATATTGATATTGACATAGGATTTTTTTCGTCGAAAGTATACGTTGTGTTTTTTTCCGCAATAAATCAACTCCCTGGAGTCTTTTTTAAGAATTCGGGCAACTTCAATTCATTATTGACGAATTTCAAAAGAATTATTTACAAATCAATAAAATTGCTTTTCTCTCCGATTTGCAATTTTTCTAAAAATTTAGTATATAGTAATTATGATGTCAACATAAAGACAAACATTTGACCCAGTAAAAAATGAAAAGCAAAGAAAAATACCTCATCATAAAACTCCTTTTGGTACAGTAAATTCATGGTTTATGGCTATAAACTGAGGTGATTTGAAAGTATGTCATATTTATACTAACATATGCTATATGAAATTTTTAAGAAGTATTAATAAATCTGAGTAAAACTTTGATATTATATAAAGAGAGTCCTTCTTTATTTAAGCTGAAATTTTATAGGATAACACTTTAAAGCATAGTGATTTAAACATTAGAATTAAAACATCTCTCTCTCTCTCTCTCTCTCTCTCTCTCTCTCTCTCTCTATATATATATATATATATATATATATATATATATATATATATATATAGATAGATAGATAGATAGATAGATAGATAGATAGATAGATAGATATAGACATGGCTTTATTTATCTATTGAATTTCATTATTATGTGCATAAAAGCTTTTAATGGAGACAGTGCCATATCATCAAAGCTGCATTAAAAAAGGATTCTGTTCATCTGTCTTCTGAGTTTTATGACATAGTAATTTAATTTTTGAATTTTTCTCGTGATCTATACATATAAAAAACAGAATTCACATAATCATCTTTCTTTAATTTTTCACGATGGAAGAAATTCACTCAAATGTTTGACGAAGCAATAAAAAGAGATTCATGAAATTTTTTTTAGAAATTTGGCAAAAGGATTTTTTTTTAATTGTCAACATTTAGCAAAAACTCCCATTATGATTAAATTTGTATCATTAATAGAATTTTTTCTTTTATTTTAAAATTAAGTAAAATTAAAATTTGTGCATTTAAGCTTCTAGAAGTTATTGGTAAAAATACCAATTCAATTTAATTTTATATTAATTAAGCTTCATATTAAAAACTCGAAAAAGTTTCTACAAATTGCCGTTTTTCACCCACCACTTTATATAATATGTTCGAAAGATTAGAAATTTCTGAAAATATTGAAGCTGTGAATTATTCTTAATATATACAAGCTATCGGGGCAAGAAGTTTTTCATCTTTTTATGAAAATTTGTTCTTATTTTATTTACACAAAAGAATACAGATGAAATGAGGACTTCAACTTGTGGTCCAACAAATTGGACCCTTTTTGACGTCTGCGATGCCACTTCCATTCTGAATTTAGAATAGATATTTTATCTGGAAACATCGAATTTAGAGAATGTTATAACTCTCCTGTGAATGTCGACACATAAAACATAAGTCAAAGCCAAATCGATGTTCTGTTGCACCGTTATACTTTCGAACTGTCCTCAGTGCATGTTGATAAGCTCACACATATTCTGGCGAAAGATTCTACTAGATGGCGAGACACACAGAAAACACAACCACAGACATAAAATACAAATGCAGGAACTTCGCCTGCATTCTTCTTTTTTTTTTTTATCTTTTAGTATACTATGCTTTACTTCGTTTTAGGTTCAATAAGATTCTGTATTCTATGTATATATATTCATATAATATTATAAAATTTAAAATATTTTAGTTTTGTCTTAAGAAAAATATTTTGATTCCGTATTTAAAATCAGCGCATTCTATATGTCATTATTCGCCAGTAAAGCGAGAAATAGTGATATTCTGTCTACATTTCAGACTAGTACCTTAGTTTCAAAAAAAAGTTCAATTTCATTGGAAAATATCGATATTTGTCAGATTCAGTTTTTCCCAGTTACAAATATATTTCTAAGGAATTCGTTTAAAATGTTCAATGTTTCATGAATTCATTTTAGAATGATTTAGGATTGGCAAACCTAAAAGTAAAACTCTGTTCTTTTTCTCACTCTTTGATGCGAAGTATCAATTTAGATTAAGCAATCTCCATAATAAAAGAAGGATTGCGACATCAATCTATCCCAATCAAAAATCTGATAGCAATCTGCTTAAATGCTCTGATGAAATTATGAGAGGCCGTGGCATAATCTGATTAAAGCAAACCATATTCACATTAAGCGAGTTCATTGCAAATAAATGTAGTTCGGAGCAAACTTGAACGCTATTCAGGGAATTGTGCCTTCGAAGGCACTTGTGCATATTTTATGCTGATTAAGACAGCTGAAGGGCATTGATAATGCATAGATTTGCATACGCAATCCAATTATAGAAGGTTACGTCTAACGTGTAACTCATTTAATGAAATAAACTTCTAATCTCAGTAATTTTATGAAAATACGCATCAGAATATTCATGAACTAACACGCAGAACTTGTTATATCACCTTGAGTTTCAACTTTTAAACTAAATTCATTCCATTTTCCTAAAGTTGATTTCATTTGAAAAAGTATAATTTATCTTAGATAAAATTATTATAGTTTACGAACATTTACTTATAGTTAAAAAAAGCGATCAACTGCAAACAAAAAAATAATTATAAAAATTCTTTCCTTAAAAGCTACAAGGGTTTAATCTCCAAAATTTTGTCACTTATTCTCAAATAAAAGAATTATTTTCCCTTCCATCCCCATGATATTGTTCAAATAGAAAACCAAGGACACGGCGCAGAGTTCAAAGCTTTATTTTGAGAGTCCCATGCATGGGAGTTTCAAGCTTTGTATTAAATAAACTGAAATAAATATGATTTGGAAAGCTTCTTTTTATCAATTGAAACAAAGTTTTACTTAGAACTAGAATTATAGTTTCAATATCATATACGGAATTTTATTTATTTATATCGTTGCCTTTTTCAATTCTATGCAGTTGTATGTAGCAATATTTCAGATATTTCCTGCAAGCTGAAGATAAGAATAACAGACGCCAAACGTCGCTTGATTTTGATGCCGGTATGTGACTGGAATGAAAAATACATGCAATTTTTACCTATCTATATCTTTGAGTTTGAAGTAATCGTACTTACGTGAAATAGACTTTAGTTCATTGATTTCTTTGAAACTTAGATAGAAAAATAAAAAAATAGTTTAAAATCTTACATAAATTTCAACTGTTTAGCTAAAGTTTCCGCAGATTGCAAACTTAAGGATGCCTTGAAGCATTTGATTGAGATAATTGAAATAGATACTAATAGGTCACAGGTATAACAACTATTTAACACTAGTTTTTAATAGATTTCTTGTTGGAAATAATTAGAGAAGTCAGAAAACTGTTCTTATAACAAAATCACTGGCCTCATTTCCACCATTTTTGTTTAAATGAGTCTATATGTATCCTAATAGTTCATCTGTCATCTAAAATCTCCAATATTGATAAAAATTTCAAAAATACCATTTTCTGGGGCATTCTCTAATGTAAAAAGTCTATAGAGTTTCTCATTCTTCATTATTATAGTGATTTCGTCCATTTTATCTTTTTAATTTCATTTGGAACCTCAGAGCCCTCATTGCTCTAAAAGTGATTAGCAACATCTACTTTCTTTTAATTATTTTCGAACGAAAAATTAAGCAAGGTCCTTAGCCTTAAAAATTAAACAAGATTTGACAAAAAACTTCATAGGCTTTCCTACTAATCAAAAATTTAACCAACTTATCATTCAATGTGGTATATTAATTGCGTATTATATACCAACTGGTTCACCGAGATAGTGGTTCAAATTGATTACATCTATCTTGCTTGAACGTAATTGCATTTCCATTATTGTCGGAGATTAAAGTGGTCGATTTTGATTGCCTTCTTAACTTCTATTTATTAAGTACAAGAATTCATAAATTGTACATACATAACAAAGTGTCTCGTAGCATTGCCGCTTTATTAAAGGTGTAAACGCTTTATTCATCTACCTTCCAAAATTAGAGGTATTGTAACATCTATTTTTTATTCGTCTTTTTTATTCCTAAACAGAGATATTAAACAAATTTCTTTTTAAATTTGAACGTGAGGAGAAAGTCTTGCGGTCAAATATTTGTTCGAAGAAGGAATGAACTCTTGTGATATCTACAGAAATATATGCTATTTAAAAATTTGCTGAATCTAGACTAAGGAGTTTTTTTTGCAACTAAATTTCTATATAGAAAGACAAATTATTTTTTGAGGGAATTTTTTCAGTAGCTTTAGCAGAAGAATGTCATATTTACCTGAACTTTTATTTCACTTAAAAAGTTTTTTTAATAACAAAACATTTTTTACTAACTTGTTAACAAATAATTTTTTTAAAAAAAATCTTCTAAAAGTGCATATATCTACCTACCAAAACATATTTATATTAGATCTGGTATCCCTATGTTTAGTATGTAGAGCTCTAACGCTCATGTTCACATGAACATGCGCATTTTTTTTCGTTATAAACATATCAACAAAATTCAGAATATCAGTTTTTTTCATTATGATTATATGCCATTTATTACATTTCCTCGGCATGAATTTACTAAGGCTATCGATATGTAAGCATATAACTGGATAAGATAGTTAGTTTAAATTTAAAAATACTATTCCTTATAAACTTTTTTTAGATAAAAGTTCACCAAAATTTAAAGAAATGAAGACGAAGCTCTGTAGAAATTTTTATATGTGTGTAAAGTAAAATAGTATAATAAGGATTATATTTAAAATACACAATGCTTAAGCACGTTTTCACAATTTTTAATACGTCTTACCATTTATAAAAATAAACACTATTTTTTTAACGAAATATTGGATATTATTTTTCTAATTCTTTTCCTTTCTGAGTTACAGTACTAAAGAAAAATGCTTATTTTCTGTCATATCTCGCGCGTTCCGTTCGAAACTTTGGTCTGAAAGGAATGGGGCAGGTTATTGACTTGAAGGCAGCTCAGTTTGCATTTCTTGCAGCACTGTGCTCGAAACAAGCAAGAAGATAAAACGAAGCTGCCATACGACCCCCCCCCTCCACACACACACACACAAAATAAACCATCCGGAGTGATCCAC
This sequence comes from Argiope argentata, assembly GCA_026289955.1. Classification (NCBI taxonomy): domain Eukaryota; kingdom Metazoa; phylum Arthropoda; class Arachnida; order Araneae; family Araneidae; genus Argiope; species Argiope argentata. The sequence continues at coordinate 306,505 of JAOUZG010027119.1, forward strand.
CCAAGAAATTTCCTGTTACTTGACGCTATGACAAGTTCCACAATAAGCTTTGTCTTGCAGCGAGGAATATCAAATGAGCACTTTGAACCTCCTCGCTTCAAACGCATCGTCTAAAGCTGCCTACGATTTGAAATACGATTTTGAAATCTGCAATGCATAATCATTTATTACTTTCAGGCTTGTTACATGTTTAAGTGTAATTTTTTAACCTGAGAATGCATGATATTTATTTAAAAAAACATATATGCGTTTTAAACAGTTGTAAATAATAAAAAAAAATGAAATTAAATAAAAATTAAATTGTGCCGAATTATGAATAAAGCAATATTCCAGCAGCACAAATCACATTATATTATATATGCAGTAAAAATAAAAACAATAAAAGCTATTCTTTACCAATATTTTTATAATGAGAAAATAAAAATATTTTGATAGTATTTTCAACCGTAGAACTAATCATACAACAGAACTCTTGGTATTGTTTCAAGTTCCCGGTTAAATCCTAGTATCGATATTTACCATTTATAGGTCTTTTCTAGAAATATTTATTGAAAAGTATGTAAAGAGTTGTTTTCGAACAATCACTTTTGTCCTTTGTAGCATACATATAAAGTTTATTATTGAAAAAAAAATGTGTAAGCAAGTGATTACGCCATGCACTGTAAGGGTAAAGCATACTCGGAAGGTAACTAAAGAAGAATAGGATGAAAGTCACGGATTTTGACTAACGTTTGAGATATATTTTAAATTTTACTCCAAAAAATGATTGTATTGCTTTGATTTAAGTTTTAATGATTTATAATTAATATGCTCGCGTGCCTTCTAAAAAACCAAAAATAAATTTTTAATTCTAAAAATTCTTTGAAATTGCCATTTTTCTCCGATTATAGATGAAATAAATAATTTCTTCTTTCTGAGTGTTTCTGTTTCTTATAACAAAAAGTCAAATTGAAAGTAAATTTAATTTATTTTTATTATTCTTATGGTCTAAATAATATATCAACTTTAAGTGCCTATTTTGGAAACATAAAATTACAAAGTTCTTCTGCTAGTGTTTGTTTCAGTTATTTTATTGAGTAAAAATATGTAGTAACTTACAAAAGTGCTCTTAAATGAGCGCACTGATATACGGAAGAAATTAATTTACAATTTTGATAATTAGAAACTGAAAAAATTAGTTCAGCGATTTCTTAGGGCTTCAGTGTTTTGACTTTATTTTTGATCGCTGCAGGAAAGAAACTAATGAAGGAATACAAGTACTAATTTGTAATGTACGAAGAGAAGTTTTTCAGCCCAATTATGTAAATGAATGGAGCTTTCATTTCTTGCATTAGCGATGACGGTGTTTGCAAAATCAAATATCCTCACAGATACATGAAATCGGTGAATTTTCAATTCTTTACTCTGAGTACTGTATTGTTTCTTTTGATATCTAACTAAGAGAGGAAATTTTAATTATAAGAATGAGAATTTATAAAAACAAATACCAATTAAGAAAGGAAATTCGGGAAATTTTGCTTTGTGCCATACATTTTAATTCTAATAACTAGTAATTCTATTGTTGTTGCTCGTAGAACGGAAGTTGAAAGATTTTCTTTCAATAAATAGTTATTAAATTAAAAATTAAACAATCTATTTTTTTTTCAAATTTAATATAAAGAAAACAGTTGTTACTTTTCTCTAAACTCTCTCTTTCTTCTCACTGACATTCGTCGAGTTGTTTAAAATTTTATTTTCGCTTTCAAATGGAAAACATATTTTTATCAGTGTCTTTCCATTTTTCAGACAACAACAAAAAATCGTATCTGCAATGCTTTTTCAAGATATTAAAAAAAAAGTTCTATACTGTTTTATAGGTCTTTATGCTTGTTCTGAATGTCAATATGACCTTTGTAAATGTACGAACATTTAATTTAGAGAATTTTTTATTTTAAAAAGTAATTTCATTTATAAAATCATGCTACGCTTTTGGCATGTCTCACTAACTTTAAAATTTACTACAAATCTTCTTCTCACAACACATATAACTGTATAACTATTATAATTCTAAAATAAAACGAGCCATTAAAATTCGTTATAGAATATTTAAATTAAATTATTATTAAACGTAACTTTTCACTGTCTGTTGGACAAAATGTGACCAAAATTTGGAAAAATTAAAATAAAATTGTTAAGATGACATATAAATTCAAAGTTCTCCATACTAGAACTTTGAAACTGAGAATAGAGTTTTGTGAAAGCTTCAATTAAAAATAATGCTCCTAAGATAGGTATAACAAGATATTTTAGCAAACTCTTATTTTAATCTTCAATTAGATTTAAAATAAGAGTCAATGAGTGTAAATTAGATTTCTACAATTGTTAATTTTGGCAGGCTTCATCTGCGTTTTATTACTTAAGTTTCGTTTTTTTTTTCTTTTAGAATAGAGCAGGGTTACTCTTTATTAGATCACTTGAATTTTTTCACTGAATACTTATCAAAGATATTTTTCGTATTAATTGATTCTAAGATTAATTATGAGAAAATATCAAATCTTTTTTTTAATTTTTCTCTTCTGTACACATATCATCATTGATTCGATCATGTTAGTATTGAAAAAACATAAGATGGAAAATGGGATTTTTGCTTTGCTCAAACTCTCTAAAATGAGAGATAGTGGGATGAAACATAAACAATCATACGTGAGGATATTATGCCATGAAATTAAAGTTTTCTATTGTAAGAAGATGATCAATTAATTGGTTCAAATTTATGTTTCCGCAAATGATATACAGAATATTAGTTTCCTAATTAAAAAAAAGTTTATTAAGTGAAGTAATCGTAATATTGCACATCCTGAAATGAATACTCACTTTGGGGATGAAATGTATCGGTCTTAAAGTGGTGTTACTCCTCAATGACTAAACTAGTAAAACGCATTGAATCAAAACTAATACTACTCAATTGAATACAAAAATCTGATATTTAATAGAAAGTACTAGAGTGAAATAGAAATAGATATTTATATTATAAAATACGTTTTCTGGTTTAATTATGAAAATAAAAATTGTAAGATATTTCTGATGCCGATAATTAGAATCGGCTCATATTTTCAAGATACGATTTTCGTATCCAAAATATATTCAGGTTGCTGAAGGAAAAATGAAAGATGCCATCGAATGCCAACAAAAAGAATTAATCGTCACTCACTCGCAATTAAAAGTTAGCCGTTTGGCTGTAAATTGATTACGGGCTTCACTGAAATCAATCAATAAATGTAATATGTCCAAACACCTATATAAGGTTTTAAAATTCTGATACACAGATGAAATACTCCTTCAAAAGTGGAATGCGAAAGAGGCAGAATTAAGACGTTTTTCACAATTACAAAACTCAGTTATTTTTCAACATTCTGTTGCTTGAATTCCTAAACCCTTTTTTTTCACATTTGCCTTAATTTTTATAGTTTTGTAGTTTTGTTTTAAACACAAACTAATGAAAAGTATCATTGAGTTTTGCACAGATATTTAAAGCGAATGTCGATAAACGCAGTTATTTAGAGAAGAAGATCGACATTTTATTTACAATAGAATAAACGAGTTGGGATGTTTCATTGTATAAACAAAATGAAATTTTGCTGATAAGGCTGAGCTAGCTTAATTAATGAACAATGTACTTCGTTTAAGAAATATCATAGAGATTATAATAAGTATTATCCCTATCTGCAGTGGAACCAAGAATTATTGATCTAATGAACTCGATTTTTTTTATTCATTTCGTGAATTATTATCAAATCACTAATTAAATTACTAAATAAAATGAGGAAAACGCATTATCAATAAAAGAAAAGAAAAGAATAATATACAATTTATGATTTTTTTCTTTTTATTCTTTCATCTCATTTCCTTTTTCAATTCCTATTAGTTCATACTCTCCTTATATGAATTTAGATATCTTGTTCAAATTTTCAAACGTTAATAAAATCCACCCAAAATCAAAAGTTTTTTTAACTTGTTGTGTATGATACTCCATGTTAATATAGTTTTTCCAAATATTTATTTAATCATTAAATATAATTAATTTTTAATACTTTAAAAAGAGTTTTAGAAGTTTGTAATGAAGATTAAGATCGACAAGCAGGAGCTCGATTGATAACATGCAAGTATTTTAGTATTTTTAATGTAACGGTTAAGAATGCGAATTGAATTTTTGCGAAAATCAAATAATATTTTGATAAATTATTTATATTAATTGTAATTATTAAATAAAAAGTGACTAAAATAAAATTTCCTTTGTTTACCTAATTGAAACTGACATAAATTTTCTTGATATATTACTTGTTCAATTGTACTATTAGCAAGAAATCAATATTTTGAAATTTTTATCTTTTACTCGCAGAAGTTATGCAAAAATCACATTAAAACTAAGTTTTTTTTAACCATAATACCTTTAGAAAAGAATTTCTAGTTTTGTCTCATAACTACTACGATGGCAAAAAAATCCTTTAGGTACATGAATAATCAATCGTTATGCTGCTAACTCATTTTAAATCACAGCTCTTCTGGATTTTACAATTAAAAACTCATTTTTTATATATATTTCTTAGGCAATATGACACTGGTAACAGCAGAGCATGCGGTTTAAAAAGTAAAAGCCTTTAAATTTTATCTGTATGGACATGACACAACTTCTAATTAGATTCTCTAATTCGATTCTCTTTCAATTCTTTTAAATTATTTAGAACGGATTAAAAATACTGACTATGCAGTTTGAAAAAGTTTGAAAAGACTTCTTTAAATGTCGTGTAGGGGAAATGGGTCCACTTTACGGCTGCCATCTGCATGCTCTGTCAAAAACCTAAGTACTCTGTTGTAAAATGTTAAAAAAAATTCAAAGGAAAAATTTTAAATATTATTAATATATTATTATATATTTATTACTTAACGCAATTTATGTATAAAAAATCATTAAAATGATTTGGAATTAAATATATTAATGAATTTGGGACTTTTATTCATTTCATACGTATCATTTTAAATTATTAAGGACTTTTGTGGTTATTAAACTTCAGTTACGAAAATGTAAAAAATTAAAACTTTCAAGTAAAATAATTGACAAAAAAACAAAACTTTAGAATATTTATTTTTTTTACTTCTTTAGACAACAATTTTTATCTCAAAGTTTGCAGCATATATTTAAACTCAGATGTTCCATATGGGTTCAATATCCTTTTTTTTTAATGAAATACTTTTGCATGTGTTGTACTTGCAATTATTTTTAAAATTAACACTCTGTCCATAATTTGAATACGTATTAAGACTAGTTAAAAATAGTTCAAGATATAAACCACACGAATACCATTTCTATAAAAGCATTTTCGTATATTTGTAGGTAACGTTCAGAGGATAAAACAATATCCTTATTTAGAATGTTGTTGTTTTTGTGTGTGTGTGTGCAATTCTAATTTTGAATAAATTATTACGAAACTTCATACTTGACAATCGTTTTATAGTAATGTCAGTTTTATTTTCAGGAAAAATTCAGTCATTCCGAATTTTTTTAAATATATATTTTTCCCCAATTAACCGCTGGTTTTGCAATTTTCTAAGTTGGCCAAAAGACGAGGAATGTTTTAATGAAACATTATTTAACATAACCAATAACTTTATTTTAAAAAAAACGATCGTCTAATTAGAAGTATTTTTCAACCAAAACTGTTGAACTTGGATTATTGAAGACAAAATAATGGGAATGAGACATGAATGTTAGATATTTTCTACTTTTTGCCAAGGTCACAGTCTACCAAAACATTTCATTCGTCAGTCGTTTTCCGTTACTTGGAGAGAAAACCCAAAACATGTTGAGCTGACGCAGCGTCAGCGAGAAAAAGGTAGTTCAGCTCACTTTGAGAGATCAACTATCTATTTCGCTTTTCGATTGACAGTGAGTGTGTTTCTCATTCTACGCATATAGAAATGTCAAGAAGAAAATATCTTAAACCAAGTTCATAAATTTTATTAACTTTATTCAGAAGACGATGACTTTGATATTGTAGTTCTTCCAACAGAAACTGCAGAAGTTAACGACGGAGAAAAAGAAAATGATATTATTTGTATTTCTGAGGATAATTTTTTACCAAATGATATAGAAGGACAAACATTTGAAAAAGAAATATATTCTCTCAAAAATCGGTAGTAGTAGTTGTTGTACAAAAAGCAATTGAAATGAGTAAAAAAGGAACCAGAAAATTTACCTCGATCAAACAAATGAGGAAAAAGTAGATTGGAAAGAGTGAAAAGGAAAATAGAATAAAAACTTGCAGATATATTTTTGATTCACTTTTTGGTACTGATGTATTTTCATTTCTCGTAGATCATACAAATTTAGGTTACTATAAGAGAAAGAGATTACTACAATTTTTAGTTCGAAGATAAAAGCAAAGTGATTTTTGTTTGGTGGAACGATAACTTTGTTCTAACTCTTGGTTCAACATTTGATAAGATTCAACCTCTAAACAAAGTTTCCTTTTATTTAAGTATGGAAAAGAAAAAAAAATGGTATCTGAACCTCGTCTTATTGATCAATATAACGACAAAATGGGAGGAGTCGATTTACGTGATAATTTAATAGCTAACTTCAAAATAGGAATTCGTGGGAAAAAGTGGTGGTGGACAGTATTTACAAATTACATAGACGCTGCTTTAACAAATGTATGGAAATCAACTACTGAAAATAAAAATCACCTTGGATTTTAGGCGCGAGGTTGCACTATTTCTTTTGAAAACTCCTTTTGAAAAAGGAGATTTCTGAAGATGTACTTCAGTCTCCAGAAGACATAGTAAATTCAACATTGATAATAAACATTTAGTGTGGGGCGACTCTATTATAAAGACAGAGGACTGCATTGCAAGCAATGTCACAGTCAGACAGTATATGGATTCAAAGGATGTAAAGTTGCATTGCATCGTGATTGTAGTGAACGTTTTCACATGTAAACTCATATAAGTGTGTTACACGTCAATCTATAAAAGCAAATAATAAATTAGTTTCTTTTAATAGCATTTGTGGTTTTCACAAGCATAGAAAAATTGGAGCGAATTCTAGAAATTAATTCTGCGTAACTTCTCACAAGTTCAGTTCAACTCCGTACTCTTATTTCGCTGACGTTGCGAGAAAACAACAGTCGTTTCTTCAAGAGCTAAGATAAATTTTGACATTTTTACTATAAATTACTGTTATATACTCCCAAATCAATAGATACCAACATTTGTATAAAAGTAAATTCATTTTTTTTTAGTTTTGGTGGTTAATGTACTAAAGATCCTAAGATTTTCATTAGTTTTCGTTCCAATTCTTGTACAATTTCCATTTCATATTGATTCTGAATCATTTGTATTTTTGTAATGTCTCGGGAAAATATAGCGTACAAGTCATTTTGCATAATGCGTCATTCATAAACCTGAAAAATAAAATTTCTTAAAACACTTTCTCCATTAGAGAAAATGAACCGGTAATAGTTTTAAGGAAAAACTAAAACATATTGGTTTCAGGTGCCTTTTTACCGTAAACAAACTTAACTACCTTTCACTCTATTTAGTTTAACCTGATGCAGAGTTATGCATGGGACCGAGCCGCGAAGAATCCATTAGCAAAATTAGTTACTCGAGCGACGATCTTATAATTTAGATGCAAGGATTCGATTGTAATGGAAATGACGAGAATTCTATCCGACGTGCAAATCCAAACGATGTCTGAATGCAGCATATTACCTTAGCACAACATTTCATATGCAGTAGTCAAAGAAAATAAGCTTCCGAAAATTGTTTTTACATCGCTGTCGTTCGCCTTTGTTTGAGATTTGAATGATTATGCACAGACAAAGGAGACCAACTCGGAAATTTATGCATTCATCAATATTAGCATAAGAGATGTTGTTGATAAAAGAACAATTGCAAAGTGAGTGAAATGTCACTTCTAGAGTTCATGTTATGAGAAATCTCCTCTTCATTTTACGGAATTTTCCATCTGTGTTACTTGAGCAATATTTATATAATTGAAACAAGAAACGTCTCGAATATCAACAAACGATAACAAAATATTACGATCTAATCTTAATCTAGTTAATAAATAGCAATCAAGTTAGTTAATTAAAATTAGAAAAACGAAAAAAGTCATTTTGACTACAAATGAATTCCAAATGCTCAAGTTAATAATTTTATTATAATTATAAACTTATAATTATTATTAAGTTTGTATTTTATTCATCTTTCTTCAAGATTTATTGCCTAATTATTCATAATAGATAAATAAAACAAAAAAGAAAAGAACAACAACAAAAAAGAATAGAACAATGAGTTGGGCATTTATACATGCAGTGAAATTGGAATAATATAACCCTTAAATTTTGGATAGCATCAAATATTCAGCCAAAATATGTACTAATTTCCCATATCCAAGAAAAAAATGAATTCTATTGATGTCATTGTCGGTAAGGATGCAGTTTGACTATGCCAAATAAGCGAGGTAAAAATGCATATCGCATATGTAAAGCATAAAAAATAGCATATATTTTACATTGTTAAAATTTGCCAAAAACAATCAAATTGAAATACTAAACACTTATTTTTCAATGTGAAACGTAAAAAGAAATTTTATCTAAGTTCAAAAAAGGAAAAGTGCACTAAAGCAATCATCTCAATATTTTAAAAGTGATACTTCAAAGTAAGCAAAAACCCATTATTAATATAGAAAATTTCTTATTTCAAATATATTACTGACTTATAATATAAAGTAGATTTATGCAATGATTTACTTTTCATGTTCAATTTATAAACATTTAATTCAATCAAAATACAAAAAGAAATAATTCAACTAAAACAGAGAAGTATCAAATTTCATGCCGCAATAAATGTAAAAAGAGAACATACTGATGCCGACAAAAATGATGAGACTCTATTACTAATATTTTGTCTGCAGTCCTTTAGATTGTCTGCAGTCCTTAGAAAGTTCAGAGTGGGATATTTTGCTATTCTTCCATGATAATTAGTTTTAATATTCCTTAGAAGAAATGATTCTTTGGTGTGTATTTTTCTCAAGATTGGTCCCTAAATTTACAATGGAATTTATATTTTGGGAGTTACGGATGATGATTCAAAGTCTTCAGGACACGACAAAGTAACAGTTCTTTCCCAATCTTACACGTGTTTGGGATCACACCAAAACCAAATAAACAATGGCCGATGCAACCTTATGTTTTAATATATTTAAATAGTCTATTTCGTTCTTGGTCGAGTCAATAAATTTTAAATTACCGATTATTGTTGCCGCTATACACCCCAGATTATAACAAATCCACCATCGTGTTTAATTGTCTTAACTGAATACTTATTATTGAATTCTTCATTATTTGGTCTCCATATTGCAATGACTTGATCCTTGTCGATCAAATAAAATGGTAGCGTTTTAAGCACAAAGGATTTATTTACAGTTTTATATAATAACAAAACTACAACTACACGTCTTATAGGTTAGTATGCTGGGAAATATTTACAACTGGACTAAAAGTTCGACATCTAATACCGAGAACTCACATGCTCTTCGCGTATCCGACTCCGTAGCTCAAGAGATCTACGGATTACTTTCGGTAGACCTTTTTAATAAACTTGAGATCACGTGGTATCTCATCAGCTGTCCAGCTCTTCAGCTCCGCTCTGATCATCTCGACTTCTGTCGTATCAGCTCTCGTCCAGTCTTTAGCCAGATCAGCTGGTTTCGTCGGTTCCGCCGCTCTCGTCTCCCCAAAACTTCCATTTTAACCTCAGTCAAGCTCCGCCTCTCAGGTTCGCCTTGGCACGCTGGAGATGCCGATTATGCAATAATTCTTCATAAACACTCCCAATGATCAGCCGTGGGAAGATTTGTGAAACATCCACCCTTAACAGAAACTTCACAATACACAAATATTCGCATCTGGAGGTTTTAGCACTTCTTTCTTCAATGGGTCTTAAAACGCATGTGTTGTTCATTATCGGAACTTTATCCTAGTTTGGGTGGTCCGTAGAAGAAATAGTCCCATCTGGGGGTTTGACACAGTTCCATTCTTCAAAGGGCCGCAATCGCATGTGTTCTCCATTATCTGACTCCCTTTCTTCCAAAGGGTAACTTCACAGCGGGAGAAACAACGTGCAACAAAGGAAGAATCCCCTCACAGCTGGCCAGAAGTAACAATGTTCGCACTGTGGCTCTTCAAAGGGAGACAAGTTTAATGACTTCTTGACAATATTTTTGTAAACTTCTGTGAGCAAAACAATTTTTTTTTCTCATCACTGAATGAAATATTATTCCAAAAATCCAAATTCTCTTTAAGGTACTCTTTCGCAAACAGCAGATACTTTTCCTGGTGATATTTATTTATGAATGGTTTCTTATGTGGAATATGTATTCATGAAGAGTGATTCTTATATTGTTTATGTCTTCGGTGATCTTTGTGAGATACGTTGACATTCTAACAGTAGTAATTGGAGCTGAATTAGCTTTGATCTCTCATACTACTACTCTCACTTTTGCTCTAGTAATTTGTCTAGGTCTTCGTTTTTTTAATCATTAATCTCTCTACTTGGAAAATTTGTCAATAATTTTCTTTATTTTGCAATAGAATTTTTCAATAATTTTTCCTATTTTGATGGAAAAATTATTGATTTACTATTTCAATAATTTTTCCTATTCGATAATTTTCTATTTGAAAAATCATTTCAATAATTTTTCCTATTTTTCCTATATTTCAATAATTTTTTCTATTTTTTTTCCTTATTTTTCTCTCGCGTTTATAGTAAATTTTCTAATTTCTAGTGCTTTTTATTTCTTCTTCACAAAATGTCTCAGACTTTTCTAGAAATTAAATACATTCAAGTAAAATAGAAGAATTTATCTAATATAAAGATTCTTTAAGAAAAAAAAAGGGTGACTTCTATAAAATTAAAATATATGTAGGTTATGGGCTCTTACTCTTTTGATGCATAAAATCGGTAAAATTTAGGAACAAATTTCCCCATCTCACAAATAGAACAGATGAAGAACAACCATTTTTGAACCAGAACTTGAATTCAGGACTCCAGGATCACGGAGAAAACAAGTCAGCCCTTATGCCCGGACGTCGGCGAACTATGCTTAAATGTCTAAAATAGAATGGACGGTAGAATAAGCATTCTGAGCTCTAACAGGTGCTAAAATAAGTAAATGTTAAACAGAAGGCAATACTGGTCTCTTCAGATCTTCGTAGTAAATCACGCTTATTGAAATAATAAATCATAAAGGATGTATTAAATTTAATAAAGGAAGTTAATAACGATTGTTGTTTATTAATAAAAAATATAAAATTTGAATCAAAATTTGAAAAGTTGGATCCATTAAAATGCAGATTAAATATTACTTATTTTAAGGGATTTATATATTTTATGATGAAAAAAAATGAAATATTAATTAAGAAATAAATAATAAAATCAAGTAATCAAGAAATAATAAAATTCTAAGCTCTCTTAAAATCAGTAATTTTATTTATGCATATTGATTTAATCATCCTTATATTTACCTATAAAATTCCAAGGATACACATAATTTTCAACTCGGGTGTTTTTAGCAATCTCTGATATAGTAAAGGATATGTAAAGCATGAATTTGTGAATGAATAAAAATGATGTTATGTTTCTCTATGTATTTATTCTCCAATACGTCTGATATCATTCTTTTCAAATCATTGAAAGTCGAATCGATTATTTAATTAATCCAGGAGAGTTAATATACCTAATTCATTCAAAGATAACAATAAAATAGATTTTAATTTAGTGAGATAATTGCATAATCGAATGAATAATGAAGAATAAGAATTTTTGAGCACTAAAATTGATTTTTAAGACAACGGAAGACAATATCAAATATTTCTTCAAAATGTTTCTAAAATAAAATTGTTCACTGGTATTTAAAACCAATACTTCAAACGCATAACAGTGGCATTTGTCAGATAAAGAGGTAATGTAGGAATAATAATCAAATGAAAAATTAATGTATTCATATTCCCTTTTTGCACAGCTTAAGTCTGATAAATTAGCTCAGACAATACGTCTAGGAGCTGAAAAAAATTATTTGAATCCTTATCATTGTCATAAGACTATCAACGTGAAAGTATTTTTCTGACATTGCAAAGAGTCACGGAAAGTAATTTCTTGGGACTCGATAAAGGCATCATTAAAGCTTCGATGAAGGGAACAAAAGTACGTGCCTCTGCACAAGCTTCAGAAAAATATGCGTTAATTACAAAACGCATTTCAAGTATTTTTATGATTTTGACTGAGCAGAAATTTGCGTGCGCCTCTAATGTAAGTCGATATTATTTCTTTCTTTGACTGATGATGTCTGCCAAGTATAGATTTTCAAAAACAATGGATTTGTATTGAGCTATGGAATGAGTCGATAAAAAAATAATTGAGTGTATGTAAATGAGCGGGTTGTAAGGTAACCAGTTAGGAATAGATAATGCTAGACAATGTAACTGCTAAAAGTTTGTTAAAGTGTTGTTTGATTAAGTTGTACGTTGAATAAATTAATCCTTAATTTTGTTAAATAAATATTGCCAGTTTATTTTAGTTACCATTTGAATTATTTGTGTATTTCGTTTGTAATGTCTTTCTCTAAATTTCAAGGAAATATTCAAAGGTAACCAAAGCAGAATAGTGAAGAAAGTTTAATTGCATTCTTAATTCATATTGGAATGATATTTAAGAAGATGGTTGTTCTGAATAAAGGGGAATTCTCCAATCTAAATGAATCATCATTTACAATCTTAGTTTATACTATTGTGCTGCACCCGACTCTGATAATATTATTAAAATAAATTAGCTCATAAAACTAATCTGATTTACATGAGCAATATGCAAAAAAAATTCTAGCATATATTTTTGAAAGAAAGGTGAGATAACGTTTGAAGACAAGGACTTTGAATCAAAAGAAAAGTATTTCTTACTTATCGAGGTCATTATGGATATGATGTTTCAAATTTTGATCCTGCTTTTCTTTCTTCTTATTCCCATTGATAGAAATCAATTAGGTTGAAAGTGATCATAAACAAAATAATTGAACTATGAGAAATTACAATTTGCAGAGAGATGCAGTATCCAATCCAATGCATACTCTGCATCTCACCAGGAGTAATGAAGCAGTTAGAAGCTATCATGACTATCTAATTTGAAATTAATGCTTAGAATTTAATTTAATGCTTAGATAGAGCATTTTTTGTCTATGAATGCCGGAAAAGTCCATAGAATAGAATTTTTTATTACTTTAAATATTTTTAATATAGCTACCGAGTACTTTAAATTACCTCATAAGTAAGATATTTCTACAAACTCCTTTGACGGATGCGAAATGTCTTTTGGATCAGTGACTGCCGAATTTTTCGATGAAATGGAAAATTTCAGAATCTGGAAAAATCATGACGATATTCATTTTCTTATAAGTTTTTGATAAGACAACTGTATTAGCATGCCCTCAATAAAGTATTTCTTTAAAACTTAATTAATAATTAATTATGTTTTGATCTTATTTTTATTTACTGTAATGTTTAATCTTATTTGAATTCTCAGCCGTCTTTCTAGCACAGAAGTAGCGCGCCTTTCTCGTGTTCTGTGAGTCCCGGGTTCAAGTTCCGGTTCGGACATGGTTGTTCTTCAGTTTCTATCTGTGAGATGTGTGAATGTGGCCTTCTGTAAAAAGAGGCTGTGCAAGCGTGTGTGTTTCATCCTCATATGAGTTAGAAATCAGACTTCTGCCTTCGGGTGCTCAGGGGTCCATACCCTCAGAAGCTACTGCACCCATCTTTCAGTGGTAAAAAGTGGACACGACATCATCATCATTTGAATTCTCTTTAAGCTTGAAGGGGTTAAGATTTACATCCCAATTCTGGAGTACACGGTTTATACACAATATAATTCAATTTATTACTCCGTAACAATAATTATTAGGGAATAGTATTTACATCAAAGAATTTTGATTGCATAATAGATTAGTATAACTGATTATTTTAAAATAACAAAATGCCTTGATAACAGTATCGAAACTTTCTCACAATTTTCCTTCTAATGAATAAGAGAAAATAAGTCTATGAGAATGTTATGAAAAAAAAGATACGGTGTTTTAAACGCTTGAATCAGTTAAAACATTTTCTTTTAGAGTTTCTTCATTTAATATATAGTTATTTTAGATTCTAAATGTATGCAATAATTTTATTACGAAAACTATTCGTAAAAAGAAAAGAAAAAGTGATTTATTTCAACATTAACGAAACAAATGATATATATAAAAAAATATTTGAAAGTCACTTCCTACTTAAGTCAACAAAGATTTTTTTTATTTTAGTTCTTTTTAACTAAATAATTATAATTAATATAAATAATTAATCAAAAATGAATGGTGATGAATAAAATATTCATCACCTTCACGTGAAAAATACTGAAATCCTACCATTTCACTGATTGAGCTACTGCCTGTTGATTTCACTCTTCGTTATAAACTGACAAAACTCTATTTAAGGTAATAAAAATTAAGGAATTTTGATGAAGTAATTTATATTTAAAATAAACATTAACATCAATTGTCATTTACAACAAGTATAAAAAAATATAATTGAGAAATTGAGAGAGTGAATATATATATATATATATATATATATATATATATATATATATATA
>JAOUZG010027119.1:321322-334313 GCA_026289955.1 Argiope argentata
TATATATATATATATAATTAAAATTTTAAATATATATACATATTTACATATTTATCCATATAGAAAATAAAATGAGTGTTTTTATATTAATTTCTGCATTACTGTAGTCTCAGACACAGTAATACTTTCGCTTTAAATATTGTTTTTTTCCCTTCTGTCTCGCAGTCTTAAATTAAAACATATTCAAATTGATAAAGCTTCAGTCTCAAAATTTAAATCTCTTTCTAATGCAATACTTTTAGTGGATAGCTTAAATAAACATTTCGCAAAGTGATCTTCTTCATTAAATCTGAATTCCAAATGTCTACAAATTGAAGTGTATAAACTTATGTACATTATTTGCATTAAAATGCAAATTTCTTTCATGCCGTAATGACTACGTTGTGCAAAGAGGCAATTATTCGCATATAACAGTTTTTGTTGTATGAAATAAATCTGAATTTTTTAGATGATAAATTTCCATCTATATTTTCGATAAGTTTATATAAACTGAATAATATGCATGTATCTACAAATTTTTACAAACAGAAATCTTGAAGTGTATTCGCACAAGAGTTTTTTTTATGAGGACGATTTAAAAATATTCAATAACGATACAAAATATTTGAATTTTGCAAATTTTTAATCCCCTCTCCTTTCTTACTTATGCCGGAGATCTTTCAAATATTTATAAGCTTTATTGAATAAAGCTTTATAATTGAAAGCATACACTTGAATGCGTTATGTTGAGAAATAATTACCGAGAAGAATTGTAACATCATCCACTCAAATAGCTTTTTTTTATCTAGGTTGAGAGCCTTTTAGAAGAGCAAATTTATATCTACATGGCAGAAGTTTTGGTTGGGTTACATTATCGAAGACGATTCAGTGGGGTTAGAGAAAGTGTCTCCAACTCCTCAAACTAGAATAATATCAAATAAAAGTACAACGATGAAAAGAAATTAAAAGAAAAGGACTGAAAAAATATATTTTTTTAAATTTTTTATACTTTATTCATCCGAATAGTCTGAAATTTATTTATGAAATTATATATACATTATCTTTCAACTTATTTTATTACATTGATGTAAACTTTTTTTGAAAATAGGAATGATATTTAATAAAAGTAAGCTCATTCAGAACACAACGAGATGAATAGGAAAATATATTTTTCATCATCTTATAGTAATATAAATATGAATATTTATTTAATAAACTTTTGTTTAACATATATAGGCTTATTCTAATAGATGTTTTTGCTGTTAGTGGCACTTGTCAAGGGCAAGTTTCGCTGATTTATCAACGAGTTTTAAGCCGAAATGAGCATCTCTTGTTTTAAAGTAGCGTCTTGTTTTAAAGTAGGGCAAAATTAGCACATAGCTACTCACTCATCATAGTTGCTTGCACATCTCCTTTTTAAAGGGGGAGAGGGGGGGGCACATTCATACACTTTACAGATGCATCACTGAAGAACAACCATGCCCGAACACGGAACATCCTGCTCTCTGGGAAAACAGGCTATTCCTATTCCAGAACACTGACAATCTAATATATGCATCTCTCATTTCATTGTAAGGAGTTATTTTATCTTTAATTGTTAATTGGAACAAAGTAAAAGAACAATACTGGACATATTATTGAAAAATATACCAAAAAATAGATGGTTTTTTTAAAGCTTATCATTTTTTTTAGAAATTAACATAAACATTTTGCTAATTTTTAAAATTTAAAAATTATCAAATTGGATTAAACAATCTTGAATAAAAATTGTAAATAAGAAATCTAAAAAAATAAGAAGTACGTATTTAAAATAAAATATTGCACTTTTTAATACTAACATATGAATCTATAATTCTATGAAAATATATTTAAAAAGTGTATTCAAAGAATTTTTTTTACACAAATGTTTTTAATGATTTCAAAGCTTTCTGCTTATCAACTTCAAAAATATTATCCATCGCAAGGATATAGAAAAAAATGACAAAAAAACACACAATATTATTGAAATATACATTTATTTTTATTTTCTTGCGTATAATTCAGCGATTACAGAAAAGATACCATCAAAAATGTCACAATGTCTGAAAATAGAATTTAAAATTTTGTGTTTTTAAAATGCCAACGCAAGAAAAATGATTCTTAATATTGTTGCAGATTTTATTTTTTCACTGTCATAAGACGATAAAGGGATTTTGTCATATTCGAGAGAAATATATTCTGTCAGGTTATTTTTTAACGAAGGAAGAAAGACTGCCACAGAAAAAAGTTCAGCCGCTCATTTAAAAAGTTTAAAATCTAAGTTCTTCAGTTATTTTATCAAATTGGAATTGCGCTACATTTTAAGCCTAATTGTAACCTGCGCTACAATGCGCTTAAATGACAAAAAACATAATTTGATAGAAACTGAGGATACCAAATTTTATTATTAATTTTTATAAGAACATATATCTAAATCTATAGATTTAAAATGATAAAATTCAAAGTTCTCCAGTCAAATTCTCAGAATTGATTTCGGCAATTTTAGATTCATATGAACTGCCCATAGATATGTCTCCAGGAATGCCTGATCTTCTCCTATCATTTTCGAGAAAAATAGAAAAACCCAGAAGTACACCCCTTTGGTTGTGAGTTCGAATACCGGCGGCAGAAGACTGTGAGGTGGCTGTTACGCTTATAAATCTGTGGTGGTTACAAAGTCCTCCATACCGAGAGTAATACCTTTGAGGGTAGTGGTTCTGAAGTGATCGTTCCCTGAATTCGGTCTAAATTACGATCAGTGGATGAGTGGATGAAATGCAATTATGTTCACTCTCTCACGCACTCTTGGCCCTAGTTGGTGTTGCTGAAAAAAATAGACACTCCCTCTGCTTAAATCATATCTCTGACAAATAATTGTCAGCGGGCTTGAAAAAAATAAATCACAGCAATTAACTTTATGGAAAAAATCTGCAACAAAAAGGCACCAGCCCAAATCACTGAACCGTTTTCAAAACAATTTATTTCATGAAAGAGCTCGTTATCCCAGATGGAAGTCAATTTTCGTTTGCCACACACCCCTTTCCATTTTAATCGTTTTAATGTCTTAAAACAGAAATCCCAGAACAGAGCCCATTGTCCCCATAGCTATCAAGCCGATTTCATTTTTTTTTACTTTTTAAGAATTTTTAGGACATTTCATACATTACTAATGCTCTTTCGTCTCCATTTCAGAAAATTTTACCAAATAAAAATTTAGTCCTCAAAATCTTTATTGCTATTATTATGTCAATATGTAGTTTTACTTCTGTTAACCAATCAGAAGCTAATTCACTATAATTATTAAGCATTTTATTTATTATCGCTATTCTTTTATTACACTTTAGATTTTATAAGAGGTATTTTATCCAGATAGGCTGACACCTCTGAAGTAGTTTTATAAAGAAGGGATCTTCGCTAACTAAAATGATAATAATTAATATATATTATGCCTACGAATGATCTAGAATTGTATCTTCTTAAAATAAAGTAAAGAATAACATTATAACATTCTATTTGACTTCAATTGGCGCCGAAAATCAGGAAATTGATCCTCTCGTTGGAAGTGTTATTCTGCTAGATTTCCCTTCTCAATATATGGAAAGAAATGATAATTCTTGACATCATATCAAGAAATAGCGAATTTTAACACACGATGAACGTTGGCAAAATAGATGTATTAGATATTATATAGTAATTGTGATTGCCTACTCTGCCAATAAATTTCGAAACAGAAAAAATATTTGCGAAGTTTCAGAAACAACTGGAGTTTAGAGAAGGATTTCATTGATATAGTATTAAATTTATACCATTTTTAGTAGCATTAATTTAATTTAAAAAATGATGAATTTGTTTCAATATTTGTGGTTTGGTGAGTAGCTCACCGATTTTACTATTTATTTTAGTAATTTAGATGGTGGGTGATCCAATGCTTGCCAAATGGGTTTAGTAATAATAGCAATGTCATGT
Source organism: Argiope argentata (assembly GCA_026289955.1). NCBI lineage: Eukaryota > Metazoa > Arthropoda > Arachnida > Araneae > Araneidae > Argiope > Argiope argentata. The sequence goes on from JAOUZG010027119.1 coordinate 325,286, forward strand.
ATGTTACTTCCGATGAAGCAATAAAAATATATTATCAATGACTAACGCATTTAAACTGTGTCATTGCTTTCAAAACCATCGAACAATTTTCTTTGCAGAAACTAAATGCCATTTATTTTTAATTTTTTTAATTCAGAATAAAATAATATTTCATTTTTTAAAATTATATTTAAATTAAAGCATTGAATGTGAAATAAATTTTTGACTGTCAAGAATCATGAATACTTATAGATATCGATGACAGTTATGTGTTTGAAAACCAATTTCCAATCTTAAATACTAATCAATTAAGAGGGAAAAGGATCTGAACTCAATCAGTACTCTTTAAAACTAGAAAATAAACGAAAACATTTTTTTTAAAAATGAAAATGCAAAACCCGCAAGATAAAAACGGATTTATGTTTCTTACGAATAGCGTGTCGAATGATAAAAACCAATTTGCAGTGACAAATACTTGGATCCAATCGTCGTTCGCTTCATTAGTCGGTGCTATCGCCAAGCCGTTCCTCGCCTTGCCACTTGCTGGAGACTGTTCTTCGGGGACGAGTCCACTTCTGGCAGCGATGGATGAGGTGGGACTCCGCGTGAGAATACAAATGCGATTTTGCACGACATTAACTCGCGGTGCCGAGGATGGAGAGACACAAATGTCCACAACACGAAGCAAGCATGCTGTCAGGTGAATGCAAACAGCTCTTTTGTAGAGAGAACGTGAGAATGCCATTTGTAAATGCCAGTGAGAAATGCGAAGAAATATGCGCGTGAATATGTGAAAACGACCAAAGCCTTTTCTTTTCCTTTCATGATTTTCCAAGATAAAGGAAAAAAGTGTTTATTTCCTGCACTTTTTAAATTCAGAATTTTAATAAGGCAAAAGTATCATATTTGTATGCTTACTTATAATAAATAAGAAAAACTTAAATAATTTCGTTTCAACTTAAAATCAACTTAAAAATATTTCGTTTTATCTTTAATGCATAAAGAAATCTAAATTTATTAAAATGATAAATTTAGATTAGCATGCCTCAAAATTTAAATTCAAATTAATTATATAAGTGATGAACCTTTTTTCATAACTGTTTCTACGTAATTCAATTTTAACGAGTTACATTGAAAAATAACTTTTTAATATCACTTACTTCATTTCAATTTTACTCAATATATTTATATTGTGAAATTTCAGTGAAATTTGTAAGATTAGATGTTTCCATATGTAACTAATATTTTACAGCACTATCAGCTGTGCAATAGTTAGAATGATAAATAAATGATATTTATAGAAAAAAATACTTAATTTTTTTTAAGAAAAATCATAGGGACTAATATAAAAAGCTTATTTTCATTCATTCATTTTATTTAATTTTTATTTTCATTCATTTGTGTTTACAACAAGAGCCATCAAATCTCAAACCAAAATGAGATAAATTAAATATAAAATAGAATATGCAGATTAAAATCTTTCCTGGAAATATTTGATGAGACATCATGAAATATTAAATTCCAGCTTGAAAATAAATTATTTTTAAATTATTTTTCATTGTGGTATTGTTTTTTTTATTTAATATATGCATAGGTATAAGATATTTTATTATTCCTTAAATAATTCATTTCGTTATTTCTAATTAAATTTATTTAAAAAATTATCATCTATTTCATCTTTTTGAAGGCTTATCAATGAACTCAAGAAGAAACTATTTTTATTTTTCTCTCCGTCTCTCTTTGAAGATACAAAAGTTTCCCGGAACGTTGAACGTTGAACGTTGATACAGGCAATTTAAGGGATCTTGCTAGTTTTTTGTACGAACAAAACTCAACAGATGATGGTTGTAAACACAAAATCTTCAGTTTCTTTTATTTATTATTCCTCAAAAAATCTTACAAAAGTATGCAAAATTAATTCTTTTTGTCTGCCATTTATTTTTCAGAATGCTATTTTAAACTTGTTTATATTAAATGCAATTAGTACAATCAGCGGGAATCGATTGCATTATTAGAGGAACTTCACACCATACATCAAGAAATTCCGCAATACAGTGAGTATAATTCTTTGCTATTGCTCTCACTGGTTAATAAGTGTTTAATAAAAATGGCTAACCGCAAAATAAGAGATAGAATTCTTAACATTCTTTTCCCAGTTTTGCACATGCACGAGTAGAGCGGAGCATTATTTGCTAAATCTATAACTTCGGAAAAACCATTCATTACAAATGCGTCAATGTTGAAATCAGTTCAAGAATTCGTCGAGTTATTCTAAATATAATTTTCAACTGAATCGAAATTTTCTCATTGTTTCCATTCATAATCATTACTAATAATACATACAAATGCGTGTGTTATTGTACTTACGATTTCTAGGACTAATCGCTTTTCACCTAAAATTATTATATTTGTCTTATATATGTTTACACTTTCCAAGATGGAACTTCAGAGTGAGTATTTTGAATTTTAGAATTTTAACTAGTTGAAAGTTAAACGAAATATTGATGCTTATTAACCACAAAAAACAACATAAAAATAATATAGACATCATCTTAAAATTTAAAAAAAAATCTAAAAATGTGTTAAATTATTTTTTTAAAAAAATGTTTTAAAATTTCTAATTAATTTAAAAAATAATTTCAATGTATTTTATAACAATATATTTCAGAGCTGAATTCCAACCTAAATACTTTTCATTTTTGCCACTGATATTTCTTTGTTTTTTGTTGATATTAGTAAAATTAGACGATTTGGCTTATATTTCTATAATGATTATAATTTAGTAATATGAGAATATTAAAAAATTGAAGTTTTGTAGTACTTGCGATTTTATTTTACAAGTAAACAATGGGGAATCTTTTTTTACAGTAGAACCAGATTTAAACATTTCAAGCATTTCATTTGTACCTTTGGATTTAAAGCCTTTAGTGGAATTTATTTCACTATGAAAAAAAAAAACTTAAGACCTCTAAAATAGTATGAAGTAACAATATTTCACTAAAAATTATTCTTAGTTAAGGTCAAGTTACATAAAATATTATACTGAAATTAAGACCAATTATATAATATAATCTATCAAAATTAGACCAGGTTATGTTACATATTCCTTTAAAACTAAACTAGGTTACTTAACATATTGTTACGATTTTTAGAAACAGTTATTTCCATGCGGAACCAACTGGCCACCGAAGGCGGCTAGTATTTTCCTACGAAATTATTCGATCGATATTGAATTCAAGATCACAACACCGGAATGCTTGAATGATTTGATGCGGTTATGAGAAACACGGCATTATCTGATGGAAGTAAATTATATTGACATTAAGAGACTGTACTGTTGGTACCTATAGCTTGCCCTACTGTTTGACGGATTTACAGCCACGAATATTTTATGCTAATGAAGGTCACTGAAGCTCGTAGATGATGCACGGAACGCGTAAATTAGCATTCGAAATCAAATCATAGAAGATTGTCTGTAGCTTGCATTCTATTAATTGAAATAAATTTCTTTACCAGAAACTTTTATGAAACTGTACCTAAGATTATTCACGGTAGTAAAAGATCTTAACCAAGTAAGTTTTTTAGTTAATGGTTTTCCATTTCAATATTTTCATGAAAGAAAAGTAAAAAAAATAATCCGAAATCATTTTCTCAACATAAATGAAGTGAATCTATTCAATATTGATGTGTAATAAATATATTTAAAAAAGATGATTCCAAAATATAAATAATAATAAATTATGTATAACATTAGACAATATTAAAGATGATAGGAAGCTTCAGTTTTAAATCGAAATCTGGCATTCTGTCGGTTTAGGATGATGAGATTTTCTCTGAGTTATTGAAATAATTTCAAAAAACAATATTTTTCTTAAAGTATATATATTTTCGGCCTCATTTCAAAAATTAGTTATGTTAGATTTCAAGAGGTACTTTCTATATTATGAATGTAAATATTAATCCTCTTAAAATATTGAGCTACTTAGTTGTATTACATTAAATGAATTCAATGAAAAAACTAAACGATTATCATAAATAGATGGAAATAGAGAAATTCTAAGTTTCAATTTGAGCTCTATATATGCTGCTCTTCCAAATTAAAAAACAAAACAAAAACAACAGCAATACTTGGGTTTTAATTCTAAAAAAAGTAGTGCATAAGCACAAAATATGTTGCAAATATTGAAAAATTTAGAATAAAAACCTTATTTCATTTAATAATCACTAAAATGTAATAAGTAATAATATCTATAAATATAAAATAATAACTAGATAAGTGTGAAACAAGTAGGTCACAATCATATCTAAGATTTTTAATTAATCATATCTAAGATCTAAGACTAGGGTCTTTTAAAATTTTGAGTTTTTTTTTAAATTGTAGTTTTGTTTTTTCTAGTTTTGCACAGAATTAAAATAATTAATTGGGACAAACTTCACTTTAAACATATAATATGCACTTTCTTAGAGATTTCTTTATAAAACATATGTTAGTCTTGATTTGTGTGAACTGGTTTAATTAATGGTTATCGCAATTAGATCATTTTCTGATCAGTTAATTATCATGCCTGAACATGATGCTTTGAGATGAGGTTTTCGGCGTCAACAAAAATCCGCAGGGGAAAAATAAATATGTTATTAACTGTACGAGCATCTATAAAAAAATCAACTTTTAATAACGCGTTGCCATTGCATTTACAAAAGCTCTGATTTAAAAAAAATGATTTAGCAACTGCAGAAATTAAAACCTAAAAAATGTCATTTTGAGCACGCGATTACATGAAATGAAATAATTATAGAAATGTGACATTTTTAAAAATAATAAATAAAAAAATAATAAATAAAATAAAAGGACTAAAGTGACTCATTCAATGAAACCATTAAAATGAATGAAAAAATAATTTAACTTGCACGAGCATGTGGTGCTTGGCCGTTTAAAAATTATGGTCTGACATGATACAATGAAATATGCATAGCTTATTTCAATTTAATCGTTTTATTTTGATCTTTTTTAGAATTAGCTGATTTTGTGAGTTTGGTTCTTATGAACATAAAAAAGTGAATATCACTCCCAGGGAAAGGGTTAGATTTTTTTACATTTAAATGAAAATGTATCTAGGATTATGAGGGATATTTCTGCATTAATTGGAATTGGAAAACCCTGCTTTTCTCGGATCAAATATCGGTGAAACTAGTCAAAAACATTTTCTCCTAAATTACCTTGGATAGACAAATATCTGGTAAGTAATAGAAAAATGCATTCTTGCCGGGACAATTCAGCACTTCAGGGAGAACTATCGTCTACTAATGTGAGCTTTGATTCATTGACAATATGACGAAGGATTATAAAAAGGGAGAGGGAGAAAAACATCGATATAAGAACATTCAATTGTTTGAAATAATTATTTATCCAAGCTGAAAAAATGCAAGGAATAACTCTTTTGGTTTGGAAATCTCGATTACCGACTACAAAAACTCTATTCAACAGAACATTTTTTTTGCAAGGCTCACGGTCAATATTTATGGAGTCTCAGGATCCTTGCTTCATAAATTAGATACAATGAATTAGATATATTGAAGATACGAGTTCAATTGACCAGGCTCTGCTTTTTATGAATGGTGACGCTATGGTTCGTATTCTTTTGTCCTTGCTGAAGAAATATGGATAAATTATATTTGTTAAGAATGGACAAGGTGTCTCGGTTTTAATGAATTAGTCCCCTTGAACATCTTTAGGACTATTAAGGACAGCAATTTTACAATGCAAAGTTCTCATTTTGGATGTTTGTAAGGCCCGTTTCTCAGCTCCCATTGACAAAGATTGCAAATTGGGAAAGGACACGTGATATTCGAATGGGTGAAACCATGAGAGGGTCGAAGAGTAAATGGACGAATGAGATAAATAAGAGCGAAGAAGAATGAAAGTCATGGTGGGAACGAAATGCCCATGAACGAAAAGACTTGATTCATTGTCGTGGTTTTTTTTTATTTTAAACCATTCCTGTAAATATGTAAATAACATTATAGTATAGTACAGGATTGTCTCTTGTATATTTTTATACATAATCAGTGAACCGGATCCGATAGAACCGGAAGGTTACCAAGACTGAACTGGATTTCAAATGACCACTCAGGACTAGTAATAAAAAAAATGCAACAGTCATTTTGAAATAGGAGCTAGAAATACACACTGGAAGTGAGGGAAACATTACTATGCTCTTGAAGATTTATCTTTCTAATTTCTTACGAGTTCTTAATGTGCATTCCATTTAAAAGCGAGAATATTCTTTCCAAAATTACTTTCTTTTAGTTTTTTATTTAGTGAAATACTATTCCATCTTTTCGTTGGAATTCAGTAGTACAATGACGGTATAAAATTTTTGCTGTGCGTTACTGAAAAAATAGAATTTTTTTTTGGATTGCGTAATAAGTACTTTATCCAAATTTCATGAGTCAGTATTAAATAAGTTTATGAAATAGGTCCTGATAACGTGTTGTTAATTGATATTAGAAAAGGACATTGGTTTTTAAAATGAAGAGCTTTTTAATATTAGTATAATGAATTCTTTGATATCAAAAAAACTCCTTAGTGTTTTTGAGTACAAGCAAACTCAATAAGTAATATGAAATGCCATTTAATAAACAGTTCATATTCGTCGTGTTTTCAATAGTTTTACTAGAGCAAATAAAATTCAAATTTTACATAAAGGTAACAAATATTTCTGAAATTTTAAACGAGACTACAAGTATATTATCTTAAAATATTCCCCCTAAAAATCTAGAAAATTTATTTTATTATTGGTTGAGTGATATATGTCTTTCTTGCTTGGTAAAGGTCAGAAAATAGAGGTAAGTAGTATTGGGTTTTTAAATGCGTAATTCTTGTAAAGATTTAACGTATTAACTGAGCTTTAGAAATCTAAAATGTGTATTTAAGATATAATGTTTGAATTTACGCCTCCAAATTCAGTTTTGCAATATTTTGCGTAAGATATAAACTTAAAGAACGGAATTTCTATGGAGATGGACTTGTAAGCACTTGAAATTCACGAGTATAATTCTAATACGCTAACCAAGTCAAAAGGGATAAATACTCTAGATATTTTTTTAACTAATATGTCCATAATAATAAAAAAGACTATAAAATTTTTTTCTGTATTAAAAAACTTAAATTCTTAATATACTTCAAAGCAAGAACAAAGAATTTTAATTAAAATATCTCAAGAAAAAAACCTTATTTCGGCAATTTTGTGTAGCATTCACCGTCTGATAAAGAAAAGATCATTTTTAATCAGTATGCAGAGTTCATGGGTTTCAAATTTCGTTCTTCTCCTTACGCGAAAGAATAAAAACTCGAATTCGGTATTTTAATATCTGAGACTTTCAGTAAAAAAAGTTTTTAAAAAATAAATAAGGTTTTGTTAGAGGGCTTTTTTTTCAAGCCTTGTTTTTTCCCCTCTATTTCTTTCTTTCTTTTTGCTCCCTTTTTTAGTTCTGGTAGCATAGGTAGAAGGAATTACTATAGCTGCATAAAATCTATTTTTGAAAGAGAAATAATTACTTTAATTGTTGTCTTAAATATCATTTTTTTTGTATAGGCAAATCGTTGGCTGGCAGATAGTGTGCAGAAAATCGATTCAATAGAGGAAGAGGATATTACTTTGATTCATTATACACATCGGTTTAAGCTGCAAAAAAGAAATAAAAAGATCCGTAACTATGACCCTGAAGAGCTTTCTCTAATAAATTGGTGCTAAAAATACCTGCTTCGATAATTAAGAATAATTTAAAATTTTCCAAAGAAAAATCAAAATTTAATAGATATCGTGTGACAATACTATCCGACCTAATTTTGAGCTATACATAGATTCCGCGTAAAAAGACTAGCACAAAAATAAATTTCGAATCTTTAAAAACCGACCACCCAGCTAGGTTAAAAGGATGAAAAACACGTCGAAATTGGACATTATATAACATTTTGCTGTAGGCTCACGAAATTGCCCAAAGTCCAATCTCTGCCAGTCGGATTGTAAGGTTTAGGTTTAGCGTACACGTTTTACCAGAATGCATTGCGCCTGCAGTAAAGTTGGCGGGAGGTGGAATTATGGTTTTGGCGTAGTTTCTCGTGGTACGGTCTGGGATCATTGATACCAGTTCATGGATAGCTCAAAGCCAAACTCCTATTCCACTATTCTAGACAACAATGAGCTGCTTAGGCTGTGGCAATATTAAGTGTAAGATTATTTTTATTTCCAGGATGATGGTGCCTTCTTCTTCTTGTGTTCAGCTGACCATCCCGCCACCATTGCAAGTAGTAGGATTAGGATGACGGTACCACTTGCCATACTGCGATATCCGCCAGTGTTTGTTATGTGGACAATGCAGTGAACTCACTGAACTGCCTAGCCCAGAATCCAGACTCTAATCCTACAGAAAACTTTTGATACTAGTTGGGCCAGCGAACCAAAGGGTACATCAACCGTCCAAAATCGATGAAAGAACCCATATGAACCGAATGGAGGAAAATACCACTCTCCATCGTCCAAACACTTGTGGAAAGCATGCCTCGGTGAGGACTCAGAGGGGGAGTCTGTCAAATACTTGACTGTAAATAAATTGCTTGTATTTTTTTCTTGTCTCAGTCGTTCAATTACGTACTTGTAGATAGTGTATACAACCTGGTGCTTAGTAAGAGTTGTATTTGGTTAGATAGTTGCTATATAACAGCCTGCGGTGTAAAAAGTTCTTATAAAGATATAAATTTATTCTGTTGAAAATCAATTCTCTTTTAACGCAGAGAAAAAGGAAACAGATATCAAGAAACTGTAATCAATGTAAATGGAAGAATAAGGCACATAAATTTTCTGAAATGTATAATAAATTTATATTCCTCCTACAATATATTATATCAATCTATTCTGCAGTTGAATTTATATTGTACTGAAAAGAAAAAAAAATGTTTACTTGACGGAGATTCCCCCTCAAAACTTAGCTCTTGACTGTAATTATATATATGTAATTTAAATGTATATATAATTATTTATTTTAACAT
>JAOUZG010027119.1:354313-365222 GCA_026289955.1 Argiope argentata
ATAAACAAAATATAGATTTCTATAAATTATGTGGAGGAAAGTCATTTTTTATGACTTTCCTCCACATAAATTATGTAATTCTATATTTTGTTTATCAAATAGGACCCTTTATAAAAATCGTATTTTCAAAGGAATAAAGCTCAACGAGCGATTAAATTTGTATCGATAATTGTTTCAACTAAAATCATAGCATCCAATAGAGGATTTCCAAATACTCTTTTTCAGCAACTGGGTAAAATTGCTAAGCTAATACACATAGATTTTTATTAGTGAAGTTGCCAAATCAGGAAATAATTTAACAATATTAATTTTTGATATTGTAAAATAGAAGGATATTACTGTAATTTTATGAAATATTAATAGTAAGAATACTATATGATCTCCACGTTCACTAAATTAGTTCAGTATCGATAAAAATTAAGTTTAAATAATATTAAGTACACATTTCAGTTCTTCGCAGTTATGAGATTTAAAAGATAAGTAGCAACTAATACATCTTCAAAGAGTTTTTAAATTATAAATATAATTTATTGACATGTTAATTGAGTTAACATTTGGTATTAATATAATTTATTAACATGTTGATTGAGTTAATATTTTGAAATAAAATTGTTCAGTTTATGAAGAAAGAAGTTTTATAATTCCCCTGCCTAAAGAAATTAAATGAATAAATTTGGCATTAATCATTGCAAAATAAGTGTATGAAACGTATCCCGCGTACTACTTGCGTGTGAATCTTAGCTGCATGCTACTGTATTGTTTCTGTATTTGTGAGTAGACTATAATTGCTGCTTTCCAATAAAAAATCTTCTTATCTTGAAACTCGTACATGAATTGGAATATTGTTGGAACTTTCTTTCAGACCTTAAAATTATTTAATTTTTAGCTTTCTTTGGAATTTCCAAACAAAATAACTATTTTTGATGCAAAGAAATTTGCTCAGCGTTAAGGATTTCATTTCTTTCTTTAAAGAAATTTCTTTTTCAAGGTATTGTAATTTGTTTTTTAAGTGTAATTTATTACAATACCTTATAAAATTTCAAAAAAGTGTTACTTTGCAGTGAATCCTAATTTGGGGTCCCGAATTTCAGAAACTTTCTTTGATTATGCACTCAAAAGTTGTTGATTCATTAAAAAACTTTTTTTTCCTGCTGCACAAAATCTTGTTTCAAGGATGGCATTACACATTAGTGGCCTTTGAAGATTTCTCGGGACAAGATAATGAAATTGGACTTTTTGAAGCTACCGACTTGAAGACAGATCTGTTACCGCATTCAGGAATAATCAGTGTCTCGTGTTTTTCTTGCAAAGGCCTCTAAATGGAAAAAAAATCATGTGCCGGTACTTAGCATCAAAAGACAAGTAAAAAGAAACTTTAGAACACCACAAATAAGTTCATGATGGCGAAAAATTTGAATGAATTGAAAAACCTCCCTGATATTTATCTTTATGTATAACATATACTTTATCCTTTTTTTTTTGCATTCCACTATGGAATACTTCCTTGCTTTGTGTACAAAATTATTAATTTTTATTTCTTTCAACGAATATAAAATATTATATGTGCATAATTGATGATTATCTTTTAAGTTAGATATGGCTATACTTACTTGGTCCGTATATTGAAGTGATCAAGTTTTTATTGATTCCTTAATTAAATTATTAAGAATATTACAATCTTTTAGGTTTTTAAAAGAAACATTAAATCTATAAATATTGGAGTAGTTTCTTTTTCTGTTGGTTGTTCTAAAGGAATTGTTTGGTGGACGCACTCTACCTACGAATGATACATTCACTGATTGTTTAGAAAACTACATAACATTACCGAGCGATTATAAAATCCAGCAGCACGTATCAAAAGTAGGGCAGGCATATAGAAACAAGTGATTGTTGTAATAGGCAATGGAATTCAGAACGAAAAAGATGATCGCAACTGTGTGCTCTTTGGAGATAAATTAAATTAAAAACAAGGATTTAGCAAATAGGATATATTACAGTGATATGAATTTCAGTAAAAATAAAAGTCATTGCAGATGTGTTTGTACAGATGTGTGAATACTCCTAATTTCCTGCTAAACAACTTAGAAGAGTTCAGGTAAATTTTGCATTATATGAAATATGAGAAAACAAGAATAAATTAAATGTCACATTAATTAGAAATGAACAATAATACTGTGGTTTTTTATACTTTAATATACCTACAACTATTTTTTTCAATTTTTTACATTATTTTAATACAATTTAGAGGGAAATATGCTTCTCCTCTTAATACATAAATAATCCTTAAATTTTCTTTAGGAATATAATCATGATCTTATATACTTGTTTATTCCTTTGCAATTGGAACAACAAAATTTAAGTGGGGGCTCTTGAATACGAATGAAAAGATGAGAACCACCAGTTTAGTCGGAGGCTTTTCGTTTCTTCTGCAGATATTGTTATGAAAGGTAGTTTCTTTCTGATATAGAAACGTATCTCCTAACAAGGGAATTATATTGTGTCTAGCAGTAATCACGAATGAGTGAACATGGCTGGGATAGCTCACTTGCAATTGTGGTACACTAATTCGTATACATAAGACTTCTTCAAAGATGTTTCAATAGTCAAGTCACTATTTTTAGTGATCATGAGTGCAAAGCTCAATCGATTGCACTGATCAAAATAGCGAGAACGGATACATGTGGGTGTAATGCCTTTTAATACATCAGTCCACCTGGTTTGGCTTAGATGTTTTATTTCTTGATTCACAAAGGATGATTATGACGTATTTCATAAGTGAGAATTAAGGACGAAGAAGGAATTGATATAACACGAACATGGGCAGTTGATGTTGTTCAAGGGTTCTTTCCCACCTATGTGCGGTACATTGGGCATTCGCGGACGAATTCTCCTACGCAAGGATTAGTTCTTGTTCAGAGGATACCGTTTTTTCGATTTCCGGTCGCACCCTTCTAGCCCGACGTCCGTCTCTCCTCTCTCTCAGAGGAACTCTGAACTCTGCCATCTGACCGTTGGCATCACCGGAAAAATACAGAGAGCCGTCTCTTGGAGTTAATTTACCACGTACATTCGATATAAATTAATAGAAAATCCGTCTTTTTTTCTATGAATTTGTATTGAAGAGTTACATTTTTCTTGTAATAATATATTTGCATCGAATTGGTTAGGAATGGAAGATTCACTAAACTGAATCAAACGGATGACCATCATTCATTGAAACATTAAAGATATTCCTGATGAATAGTATGAAGGTTGTTTCACTGTTAACACAAATTGGAGGATAACTATGAATAAATAAAATACTACTGAAGAAAAAGGGATATTCATGGAAGAATTGATAGATGTCGGTATGCAGCATGAGGACAAATTTAATGGAGGGGAGTTAAAAGAGAGGCCACTACCCGCCCACGAAACTCTGCAACCCATTGATATTTAAGACAAGTTCAGTGACGTACAAAATTACTTGCTGAACAGTATTCCTATGATAACTGTAATACAACGACAGCTTAGCAATTAAAATGCTCAGTAACTTTATAAGAAAGTATACAAAATTAAATTATGGATATTTTTCAATCATAAGATTTGCATCTATTTTTAAGTGTATATATGTGCTATAGTGAAAACCAAAATCAGTCAAAATGTGAATTAACTAGGTAAAATTAATTGAAGAAACTGACAGCTCTAGGGTGACCCCCAATTAGGCTGGGGAGCACACCTTTTTAACATATTAACTTTAAATTCTAAAAAAATATTTATACAGTAGACAACGGGAAAAAGTTTGGAACTAAAGTTTTTCACATTAACTGATCTTCAGATCTGCATTTGGTGTGTCGCAGCAAATTTTCTTCACTCAAGAAGTAGTACAAAGTCGAGAAATTTCTTTGAGAACAGCAGCAAGGAAATGAGCAGTAGAAATTGCATTTTAAGAGATGTTTCTTAACTATTGTTTTCTTTACCATCCATGATTTCAAATGACATGGTGCCTCTATTGTTAGTTAAGTTTTATGTTAAAATGTTAGAACATCTGATCAGTTTGCTTTGAATTTACACTCTATTTTTTCCCAATCTACTTGGAAATATTATTGATCCGAATTTTTTTTTAAACATTCTTATGATTCTATGAATTTTGTAGAAAGGTATTTGAAAATCCTGTCTATCTGAATTATATTTAACTGGGCCCAAAACTTTAAAAGTCGGGCTCATGTAGATAGAATGTAAAAAAATGCCGTTTCTGACTGAACGTATTTTGAACATGAAAATGAAAAAATAAATTAATTAAATTTACTTTATATTTAATACATTACACTTTAAAACTACACACCAAAAGTATATTTATAAATTCAATTAAGTTCGATGCACAAATTTTATAAATGAGTTATTATATTTTATAAACATATATATTTATATTTTCTAAACAGCATGAATGAACACTTACAATAAATGCATAAAATAACTTAATAATAAATTTCCTTCCCTAAAATAATCTAAATTTATTCTCAAAGATAGTATAAACTTGTGACTACTATATCCACAATTTTTTTTAATTATTAATACAATTTTTCCTTACTTTAGAAGAGGACTTTTACTTCTTTTGGTCGGATCTAATAATTTGAAAACATGTTCCCATCCCCCTTAAATGTATTTCATATTTCCGAAAAACTATCAATCTATTTCTGTGAATTTATCCGAGTGGAAAATATCCTTTTCAACAGTTATTTTTGAAAGCTTTATATTAGAAATACCTGCAGGACATAATAACAAAATTGTTCAGGACTTACCATCGTATATGAAATCCGATTAGAAAGACATGTCAGTGGTTGCTAAGGAATGTTTCATACTTCAATGATTGAATTCAATAAAGAAAAGATTCTATGAAAGAAGTCTGGAATGTCTTGAAATGTACCTTGACCATTCAGTGATTCGCCAGAAATGGCTTTAACTTAAATTCTTTTTTGATAAAAAAATATATGATGCAATCAAATACTCATTAAATGTAATATTTTCATCCCCATCCAACAATTTTATTAGCTATAATAGTTAGAGCTAAGGAAGTTTGGGGCAGTATTCTATATATCTTAGCATTTACACTAGCATTCGGTTAGAATACACAATACAAGTTTTTTACTGATACATAAAAAAGATTAAAACAGTATTTTACTTAAACAGTGCTACAAAACATGGAAAAATAAGAGACATACGTTAGGGAATGTGCACTCTAAATTTGAAAATACTTGTAATAAATATTAGAATATTGATATTTTCTCTTGTATAATAAAATATGAGTTTTGATGAAAGAAACCAATAAAATTTACCCCATAGAATTTACTAGTAATAAAGGAGAAATCTGAATTCAGGTCATCTTTGACGTTTTAATAAACAATGAGAAAGAAGTGAATCTGGTAAAAATAAAGATTAATTTTTTTCCAGGTTATTTTTTTTCAAAGCAGTGTAATTATCTTTTTAAGAATTACAATTCAAAGTGGAATATCGTGTAATCAATTTTTATCTATAGAATCGGTTTTTTTTTGGTCCAATTAAGGAAGCAGGTATCCAAGATCTTACCTGTAATTTTCCGATTTTAGTTGCCTTTTCTTTAAATGCAATTAAAACTAAATATTTTTTAAATAATGGATTTCACATTCTTATTGTCTTTGCTTAACCAATACTTGATGACATTAAAATCCATTTTTACTCTTGGTTTTTTTTTTCAGTACCAATTTTAATGATTTTAATTTAATCTATTTTTACATCATTCCTTAAGTTCAAGGTAAATGTAAGATTTATTTCAACAATTCCGTTTTGGCAACCTTTTATGGCCCAAACTGAACAAATCCGAGGCAAAAACTAAAGAAATTCAACTAACTTTTTTATTTGTACAAAGGAAAGTCTGGCCAAATGATTTTTGTTAACGATACAATAGCATATTTCTCTGCCTTTTTTTAAAACAGCATAAAGAATATTAGTCTTAAATCGAAACATTTAACATGATTTAGGAAAATAAGCGCTTACTCTTTACAATTTGTAATACTGTGTATTCTATATATTGCAAAATTTACCAGAGAAAACCTCTTTTTTATATTGGATTTGTTGTTTGTTTGGTTTTGTGGTGTAAAAAAATCTGGGGCACAAAATATATTATTAAAATACCATTAATTGGAAGTCACATCGCAGTATTATTCTACTTCATATCTTGCTACCAATGAAAAAGAAATGATTCGAATCATTTTAAGCTGAGAGATCTTGTTGTATTAATGAGAAATATATGTTTATCCATTGCTATCTTCACTAAGTTATCAGCAGCTTGCTTTAGCTGTTATGATAATTCATCCCTTGTATTCAAATTCAAAAATAAAAATTTTTTACTCGAAGAAATTTAGAGAATTACATGACATAAAATATATTTCTTCTTATGTTTTATATCACGATTCCTTCGAGGTCCAATTAATTAGACACGACTCTTCGAATTAGCAACTTGTTTTAAAACATAATTTTCCTCGAAAACTAAACCTGCTTTAATACATAATTAATGTCTTGAGATATCATTAAACAAGTCTTGAACCTTTTCATAAAACTGACAAATTAGCCACAAGACACGACCATGATTTATTTTGACAACCACACGATTATATGCTTAGAGCCTTTTTAGAATTATTATGCCCTGGAGATTTTCCAATTCATCGCGTTGATTATATTTACTAAAAGGTAGAAAATTATAAAAGTAGAGAAGAAGAAATAGCCTTAGAGAGACATCAAACAGTTATAAAGATAATAGTAAGTTTATATGAGAATGTTACGAAAACAATTATGTTGATGCCTTTTAACTACTTATAACTAGTTGTTGCCAGTTACTTCGTACGCTTGGACATTTGGATGTGTATATGAGAACTGGAGATCTGATCTCAATGTGAAATGTCATCTAACCGTATTATTATGGTGCTGTAGAAAATAATTTTCGCATAAAAATAGTTTTGTGGCCAATTTTTTGCGAAATGGCCGAATGTAGCGTGAACGGCAGCAATAGCTTTTCCAATTGTGAGGTTTCGATGAATGCTGCAACAAATGCACGGAGATATAGAAAACAAAATCTATAAATGCAGAAAAATGGAATACACGCAAACAGTTTTAATCGAAAATAATGGAAGTAGAGGAAAGAAATACGCACATTAGGAATAAAATCAAGGGAAATGAACAGGTAATATCGAATTACAACAACAACAAAAAATAAAAATGACGAAACTGTAAACACAAACGAAGCACAGCTGAAAGATTACTAACCTGGCATAACAACAATTGGTTGCATACAAAAGCTTAACCTACTCAACTAACCTATAAACAATTTATTTACAATATGTACCTAAAATAAAAC
Organism: Argiope argentata; assembly: GCA_026289955.1. Taxonomy (NCBI): domain Eukaryota; kingdom Metazoa; phylum Arthropoda; class Arachnida; order Araneae; family Araneidae; genus Argiope; species Argiope argentata. The sequence continues at coordinate 361,680 of JAOUZG010027119.1, forward strand.
AAAACAGCAAACCAATTATTCAAAATCGTTTTGCTCATTAGTCTAGCCGAATCAAAATCAAGTCAAAAACAAACTAAAACAAAACAAACAAGCATGCCAATTCAACACAAACGCGTGAATATTCTACATCAGTTGGGGTAATACGGATTAGAAATTTTTGGGTTCACTTATTATGCTTTATTTTGGTACTTTTCTTTTAGCTGCGTGCAAGCAAAAAATAGCTAAATGTAGAATTTGGCCAAATTTATTTCAGCTATCTTAAACAGAAAAATCGCCAAATAATGTAGAATTCCGCCAAACTTTTTTTGGCAATTTTTCGTTTCGCTCGGATAACGAAAAAGTATCTTTATTTGAATTCAAAAGTGCTTCAAAATGAATCCGAAAGATTGATTAATTAACAATGTTTAATTTTAAATACATAAAACTCTTTCGTTTGAAATAACTGAAAACACGTTAAACCTTACTCATTTGGCAGTGGAGAAATGAAGATTTTTCGTTAGAAGGTTAGTTTTTAATTGATAAAAAATTAACCACTAATCAAACTGTAGTTGTAAATAGTAGTCTGTGTTCTATTACAAACTATAATCTAATTCTGTGCTAAATTACATCTAATTTCATTCCGCCGTTTTAGCGTGATTGACTAACATCATCCATCCATCCAAACTTTCACATTCACGATAGTAGTATAGATAGACTCATCTAATATTGTTACAAACATGTAACCTTTCTTTCAATCATGAATAATGTCGTTGTTGGATGGAACCAATTTACGTTCAGTCCTGTTGCTTGCTGAGTGGGCGCCACATCAGTGATCGCAGAGCTTAGCCACAAACTTGTAGACCATTTGGTTACTTCACAATGAATTTGGCGACTTTGGTGACAAAATGGATTTTATTGGAGACTTCGAGAATTTTAACGATCCAATAGAAACTGATTTGCTCCCTGATCGGCCCAGCAGATTCTTGGTCTACCTTCAGGGAGCTATAAAATGCCATCAGTCTCAATTCGCGGAGGAATTAAACCAGAAAGGGAGTTGGTGTAGAAGGCAAGTCTTCGAGAGGCTATTTAAGCAACGGCGGGGGCATTGTGTGGAACTCGAAAGAGTGCTGAACTCCACGATCCAAGTTTCCTACTGTAGACGCGGTGCCAATTCGTACGTGGAGAAGCCAGTCGTGTGGTATGAATCGACACACAGCTGATGCGAGGAGGCAGTGAGAACTTCACTTGTTTCTAAAGAAGTAGGTGAAACTCCGAGGATCTCCTATTCTACTGGATAATGTCTGACCACTTTGTGTGTTGTGGTCGACTATATTGAAGTGTGCTGCTGTGTGTTCGTCTCGACTGTGCGTATATCAGCTGTACATATTTCTCGTCTGTGTATTCCACCTTTCGTATTAGTTTCTTCATTTGAAGTAAACTTCGTTGCTGTTTTCTGCTGATAGTCTTCACACCATACACTCACTACAAACTACCCCCGTTGATCCGTAACAACATATTTCATAGATGAGAAAAAAATATCTTTCAACTGTAGTAACATTTAATTTTGTCTTAAAATTTATTAATATGTCTTTTATTTTTATTTTAAATCCATAAATGCATAGTTATCAGTCATATAATGAAATTCAGAATTTAAAAGTGATCTCTGAATAGAAAGAATGATCAGCACATGATAATACTTTTTCTCTAAGCCCAACTTACTATCCTTACTTAAAAGATTAATCAATATGTGTGTACAAACACTGAATCAATTCAAACTAAATATTTCATATTGATAATAATTAGTTTTAAACTTTAAATCCTGAAAAAAGTCATTACACTACTGTACAGTACAGTACAGTAGTGACAAATTGAAATGATAGCCAATGATTGAAATGAAGATTTATGAATTCTACCTCATTTAATAAGAAACAAATGTAATTAAACAGCACCAACATCTCTGCCAAATAAAAAAATATGGTCCCTAGTGGAAGCGACAAGATATGGAAGGTTATTGGAATGGAATGGAAAGGATAGAGGTAAACTCCAAGGCGCAAGGTGAAAAATGACCACCGGCCCCCCAAAGCGGAGAGCAACAAAAGAAACGGCAAACTTCCATCCAAGAATTTTGATCCCATAGAAAGATGGGATCAGACATTAAATCTCCTTGACGGCGGAATTCGACCCCGTCAGGATTTCGGCTTGTCATGATTTCAGTTTTCTTGAAGTTCGATTTAGCTTCTGCCATTTTAGAAGGAAATGTTTGAAAATAACGCAATATATTTGGGTTATAGAGTAACATAATTTATGTTAAAAAACTATCTATCAATAGAATAACATAACAAAAATAACATAATTCACACTGCCTTTTATAATAAACTATTATCTTATACCAAATAACATTGAGTGTAACATCTCGTAAGTATAGACATCATTAAAATACTAAATCTGATCAATGAAATCAACATGATTTTCAGTTTCTTTTAAGATTTCATTTTATTATTGCATTCAAATTAATCTAAGAGATATAAATAAGCTGCATTGAATATGTACAAGAACAGTTTTTATTACATGAAAATTAAGCACTTTGTACTTTTTATTCATATATTAAGCGGCAATAAATTTAGCATTGATATTTAGCTGAGAAACATATTTTCTGGCCTTTAATTTTAGAGACATTTTAATTTTTTCTCCAAATTTCTCAACATACCTTTACCTAAATCTGTCATAAGGTTTTTTTTTAAAAAAAATCAACATTTCATTAAGTGAAGGAAACATTTAAACTTACCACAAAGGTAACTATGGACAGCAGCTATTTCCCAAACTTTTGAAAAATAAGAAAAAAAAATTGAAACGTCTTAATAAAAGAAAATTTTTTTAAATAACAGAAGAATTATTTTTTGTCTTGACTTTAACTAAGCGAGTGAAATCCAAATAGCAATAAAATTATTTTAAATTATAGAATTATGTGTAAAGAAAATATAAAAGGACAAAATATCGAGTACAGCATATTCATTTTTACCAAACTTTAAAATAATTAGAAACGCTTTGGATAGCATGTGACCTTAAATATTGCATTCTCTCTTGATAGCATTAAATTCATTAAATTTATGAGACAGGATGTGGAATTTTCTGCCACTCCCATAGTTTCACCAGGGAAGAGTTTTAACTTTAATGCTTATTTTCTAATTTAAAGACCTTGATAATCTTGTAAATTCTTAATGAGAAGAATATTTTGGGTAGAGTGAGATTCTAAGTCATTTCCAAGCATTATAAAGTAGTCAATCCAGTAAAACCTGAACGTGATTGTAATTTTGCTTGTTAAAAATGTTTTATAGATATCATTTCAAATCCTAACAATAACAGCACTTTTGAAAATGATATCTTTAAAAATATCTTAACTTCTTAATTTAGCAAATTTCCCCTCGGTTATGTCTAAATTCTACTCTCCGAGAGTTGTTATGCAGTCCCAAATCAGAGTAAGGCGATTCCTGATAGTTACTCTCATATTAATAAGCCCGAACTCTGACTTTACTTATTTTTTTCTCGAATTCTTAAAGTTTATCT
>JAOUZG010027119.1:365232-383734 GCA_026289955.1 Argiope argentata
GAACTCTGACTTTACTTATTTTTTTCTCGAATTCTTAAAGTTTATCTTAGCAGTAGAGTTTCATAATAAATTCATCGTTCTCGGAGACCAACGGTTTCATTCGCAAAATTTGAAATCATCCATTCTCACGATTAACTTTCCTAACGAATTAATTTCTCCTAAAATTTATGACTATGATATTTCCGACATTTTATAATTCATATCGATTTTTCAAAAGATTACTTGGTATCTCAAATTCTCGTTTTTCTGAAACCGAGTTACAATTTTTTGGCAATTTTTTAACTTTTCATACAGCTATGATACTTATGACATCTTTTTATCTGTTATGGCTTTGTGCGCATTTGTGAGGTTTAAAGTAAGTTTAAATTTTTCCATTAGTTATCTTTCATAAAATACAATACTCTTAGAGTCAACTAAGGATTTTTCATAAGGGAAATAAACCAAACTAAAGGACCTAGACACAGCCATAGATTTCTTAACAATAGCTCTCATTACATTATTAGAACGTCCCAGACAACAAACGCTTCATACGAAGTTACTCTACATACTATTTCTATATTTGTGAGTGAGAATATTTTTATCGTTCGTATTAACATATTTCTCTTTACATTTCAGGACTTGACACCGTGTTACTAATACTGAGTGGGAAACTTTTTAGTGTGTGTGTGTGCATATATATATATATATGAGGGGGTAATCTAATCAAATCTTCCAAAAAATGTTATGTTCTTCAGATATTCAGATAGGGGAATTTTAGTATCGAGGTATCTAGGGATTTTTAATATTTACGAGTTCAGTTACAGAGCTGAGATTAAAATAATACAAGAACCTTCTTAAAAAAATAAAAGAATTTATTTAAACTTAAAGGGAATATTTACAAGGGGGAGCATTTACTGATAATTAGGAAATAAGTTAAGACATGGAGATAGGTAAAACACAGAAAAAATTTGATAATTCCCGTTAGGAGGAAGTTAGAAATCGAAAAAAAGTGCATTATGTTACCGCGTACTTAGCGAGTGCGAAAACATCCTTGCCGAACAGAGATTATTAGGTATCTGCCTGAATATTAATTGAGAGCTGTTTCGAAAGCTCGACAGATGACGTTGATCTGGAATTCTGTATTAATTAAAATTATCGTCCTCTGGGAAATGATCTAACAATTCTCACTTTGAATCATGCCTTAAGATGTGGCAACAGAATCAAGCAATGGTAATACAAAATAAATCTATGGGATATCCTACACACACACAGAGAGAGAGAGAGAGGGGGGGATAGAAATCCATAGAGAAGCATCATGATTGTTACAAACCGGTTTAAATTCGTTGACTTAAATTAGTGACGACTTAAATAAATGACATAAAATACATAATGTTCCTTCAAAAGATGACATAAAAATAATGTTCGCATATGGTAACTTGAAATTTACGATCGAAAATTCCTTTCCTTATTGTATTTTTCTTTTTTGTTATTGAAAATATATGAAAGGGCAAAAAATGTAAAATTTTGGATCGATTCGCCATTCAGATAGTATTATTCAATGTTTTTAAGCACAACGAACAGTGTCAAAATGTAAAGAAGACATTACTTTGTGAATTCAACCATTTAATACCCAAATCATAATTTGTCTTTAGATAATTTTTCCTTCGTTTTTCCATTACCTTACAAAGGCATTTAATAATAAATAATTCAAGCTATCTAAGATGGACTTCGATGGTGATTTCAATGGAGATCTCGTAGATAGCTTATTATATCTGTTTTTTTTGTGCTTTTTTTTCCTTTTTCTATTTCCATCAATTACCCATTAGCCGCGATAAATCAGTATTGTAGGCACCGGAATAGCAGGATGGCGTTACGTTATGCTATATGTAAGTGTAGCAGAGGTATTTTTCTTGTGCAAAGTTGTATCACTTATCTAAGTATGCCAAGGAAATAAATTTCCACGAGTACCATTAATATCTGCACAACTCGAGTATTATCATAAGCAATTTTTTGATTATTTGTACTAATAATTTTTTATTATAGGGATCTTCATGAGATTGATTAGGAAACATTATTTCCAAAAGATTCATCTAATGTTTTTAAATTCGTGAATATAGACGGTCAGCTGCTCTTGAAGATTTTCCGCCTTAAACTGTTTTAGTCTCAATTTTTCAATGTTTTATTCCGTCAATGCCGTAGAATCTGGCTAATTAATTTAGCAATATGATACTGAAATGTATTCATTTTATACTCGCTTAATTAAATTCTTCAGTTTCTGGAATCAATCCTTTCCACTAGTGGCATTGAATTTCTAAATATCTGAATACTTAATTTTCGAAAATGAGAATAAATCCTTTCAAATTGGTTTATAAGTACAAGAAAATGGAAATACTTGTGTGTATAATTAGTTTTACACAAACTTTTCGCCTAGTGAGTTTTTATATTGCATACATATTTCCGTCATATCAGCTTCGTCGTTGGAAAAAATATGCTATTTAAAAAACACTAATTGAATTAGTTATTTATTATTTTTAATGCAAAATTAAAAATAATAAACTACATCCTACAAAACAGTTTTTTGTTGAATTCACTAGAAAGTTGCAAAATTTATGTCTCAAGATATAAAATATATACTCAATTTTTTTGACTATGTGTTTATTGCCTTATGCGAACATTAAAAAAATTTGTATTTCAAAAGAAATGCACAACATCAACACTGAACTCATTCTAATGCAGGAAAATCTTTTTTTAATGTTTTTATGTTAAATTTTTTATGTTATTGATAATGTGTCTTTCTGGCGTAAATTGTTATATTTTGCTTCAACAAGAATAATGTTCTGTTTTATACCAATTTTATACCTTTTTTTTTACAAACTGACATTTCTCTAAGGTCATCTTTTATGCATTCGTACAGCTTTCCTTAGTTCCTCTGAAAGCAGTTTATTACTTGTATTTTCACCGCATTCTTTTATCTATGCTAAAACTTATTGTATTTAGAATGCTTTTTTCTCTTTTTCATAACGGTGAAATTCCTCACGATGAAATTTGTATTTAGAAGATAACTTTGTCTGAGTTTCAAAATTTGTATATATGTGTGGTGTATAGAGACGTGCATATCAAAGAGAAATTTTGTATCTTTTTAAAAAATTTGAATTGACAATCTTCATATTAGAGTTTGTTCTGACGCTTGTAAACTTTAAAAGGAGGATATTTATATGTTTCTATTCAAGTAATATAACTTATCAACAAATGTCGATTCAAAAGTTAAAAACATGCTATTATATATTTGTATTACCATTCAAAACAATTTGGGAAAATATTTTAAGAATTTGTTAAAATTAAGGAAAGAACCTGAACGGCGAATAATTGAACAGCTAGATTTTAATTTTAATGAGATAAAAGAAAATGATACTCCATGCTATAAAAGTTTTAATAAAAACAAGCTTTTGGCTTATTTTTTAGTTAAAATTTTAAAGAAACTTTTTAAAAGAAGATGCACATACATTTCTTTTAAAATAAAATTGTTTCGTTTTCTCGACTCAAGATCAAAAGATCTTCCCTGTGGAATTTCAAAGAACAGAAGCTTTCTTTTATTATCACTTTGATAACGAAAGTGCAGCTTTAAAAAAATATAATATGCTTTGTACTCTCTAAAAAGAGTTTCTTGTTTTGATTATTTAAACTAAATAATTGAAATTCACGCATGGTGGCAAAAATCTTGTATATCTTTATGCTTGTCAGAAAACAGAAAGAATAATAATTTCTATCGTAACGGCAAGACCTTATTGTATACTTTTTATAACGAAAATTCGATAAAAATATATTTGTTGTTACCACATGTCAAAAAAGGAAATTTATAATGCCTTACTACATTTAATCTTATTTTATATCTTTTTTGCTCAATAAAAACTATCTAAAATTTTTATTGCAAAAAAAATATTAATAGTATTATTTAAAATATCAATCAAAAATATTTGAATGAAATTTTTCAAAAAATATCATCTAAATCATTTTTATCAATATAATCATTACAAAAAATATTTTTAAAAATTCAAAAAAAAACTTTATTGAAAATCTGAATGGTTTAATTTTTTATAAGAATATCATTTAATTTTCTATTATCCAACTACATTAAATAAGATTTAAAAATAAATGACCTGAACAATTTTATCTAATCATATCTCTTATTTTAATCAAATCTTATAATTTTCCTCTGTGAATATTTGAGGAATTATACTTTAAAATATAAATTAATCGTTTTCGAACTTAATCTGAAACAAGTGACGTAAAAAAATTAAGACAATTCCTACTGAGATCAACACATTTTTTTTTCAAATTTTAGCTACTTTTTATTAAATAATTAATACAAATAATTTATCAAAAAATATTTATTTTTGAAAGAATTGAACTCGCATTCTTCGCCTTCACGCGAAAAATACTGAAATTATCACATTTTACTAATCGAGCTATTGAAATTCTATTTAAAGTGTAAAAAATTAATTTCGATTATTTAAGGAATTAATATTTGAAAAAAAACTGCATTCACATCAATTGTTATGCACTAAAAAATTTTAAAAAAATATTTGAACTCGAGTGGATGAATAAAAAGTATTTTTAACGACTGAAAATTTGAACAAGATATATATATATATAAGGAAAGTGTGAACTAATAGTAGGAATTGAAAAGCGGTTTCACCTGCAGAAGAGCAAATAAAAAATTCGAGATATTTCAAAAATTTAATTTATGTTAATAGATAATAATTATAATATAATAGCTAAACAAATCATTTTTTAAAAAAATTAGTATTTATATTTCAAGATTTAAGATTAAAAAAATATTAAATACAATGCAAGCTTTTATGCCTGAGGCATTTTTGATATTAATTTTTTTTCTAAAAGGTCCAATGTTCCGATTATAAAAATAACTAATGATTCTCTTTAGAATATTTTTATTCATACTCTTTAAAAAATGGTGAATGTTTATTTCCTTTTTTTCAACTAAGCAAATTATTGGAGGGCTTATAGAAAGTTTAATGGAAAGAAAATGAATAATTGTCTTTTATTCAGATAAGTGAAAAAGTTTTTTCACTCTTTACTGCTGATAATCAGGTTTCACTAATTAGGTCTTCCCACACTTATTTTGTAGTAAGGTCTTATTCATCCTTTACCTCCAATATTTATTACATTTTAAGAATCATTTCTCAAATATCTGATTAAATTTTATTCAGATATACTTTTGAACGATGAAAAAAAAGGCGAATTTTTAAAATTCTTTTTTTTTGTTTTATATTCATTGCTTTTGTCCCACATTGTAAACAATTTCAATTGCTGATGTTGTAAAAAATATAATTTTATTGTTAAAGAACATTTAAACCATAAATTCGTATTCCGCAAAATCAGCGACGGTCCGTTGTAGTTGATGTAAGTTGTAACAATTCGATTATTTCAATTACAAATAATAGTACTTATTCAAATTAAAGAATACTTATTCAATTAATTAATACAGCCAAAACACACATTGAAAAAAACTTATGTAAACAGCAGCCTACAAATAGCAAAACAGCTCAGATCTTTTTGATAAATCACTCAACTAATCGTTTAAGCTGAACTCGGTTGAAGATTCTGCCCACAACTCAATGTTACTTTAACGCTCGATGCTCCAAAATCTCAAGCTTACGATTCAATACTCAACTCTTTCTTTCGGGTTTTTTGATAGTTCCCATGGCGGGACAAAAATCTATCTAAAATCTAAAAATCTAGAATGATCTGTGCAACTACTGTCCTAATGGATCTTCGCCAAAAATCGCCTAAAATCTGGAATTTCTTCTTTGGTTTCAAATATTGACAAATTCATGGCCACGGCCCGCAGTCATTCATCAGGCATTCCTTTAGCTTTTATTTGAAAAATATTTATCATGTCAGAACATGACGTTGTTTTTGGAATGAGGTTTTCGGCGTCAACAAAAACCCTTAGGCAAAAAATTATTATTATTATTATCTGCTCGAGCATCTCACAAAGTTAGCTTTTAATAACTGGCTACTATTGCCTTTACAAAATCTCTAATTTAAAAAAAAAATAAATGACTGCAACAAATAAAACCTAGAAAAGCATCATTTTTAGAACGTGATTATATGAAATGAAATAAATAGGAAATGGAATATTTTTTAAACAGTAAATGCGAGGCTAATTTTTTTGGATCGCATGCAATACTAAAATGACTCATTCAGCGAAAGAATGAAAGTGAATGAAAATATAATTGAACTTGCACGAGCACGTGGTGCTTGGCCGTTCAAAAAATGTTATTCTGACATGATACATTGAAATATGCATAGCTTATTTCACTTTACTCTTCTTTTTTTGTAAAACCATCTTCCTTGTGGAGGAACTAATTGCATTCAAACCCGCATAATTTTATCTGATTGCATTTTTTTATTTTCTTGTATACGAAATGTAAGGAGAGTATTGCAATTGTTAAAAAATCGAATTTAGGGTTTTGACGATTTTTACGTTTTAAATCACTCTGAGCTTCAATTCGAAAAATGTCTGTCTTTACGACTCAAAGATACTCAAAAATACTTTGAATGAAAGACGGAAAAATTGGCATGTAGCCTTTACACCAAATTCGCAGCTGTCCATTGACTTTTGAGTAAATTCTCTTTATAGGAATTTTATTCTTCCCGGCTTTTCAGGTATAAGTTAATACGATGCCTATGAAAAGAAGAGAGCTAGATGTAAAAGATTTCATACACATATCATTTGTTTACAATGTAGATTTTTTTTAAAACTTTGAACGAAATCCGATAAGTAATTGTCCTTCAATTTGTGTATAAGTTCATAAGCATGTGAAAGCGATACCTCATATAATAAATTTTATATACCTGTCATTGTGTAAATGACTTAAATATATCAAATAAATGTATAATTTTGGGACTACAACTGCAGTTACGTGTTAAATGTTTCCACTTGTTCGATGTTTCGATTGGTTGTGAAAAATATGTTTAAACAGAGATTCGTTTTTAGGATGTTATTAACCATACATTATAGATTAATCTCAGAAAAAAATGCAAAATATAGCAAAATAAATTTAGTAAGATTGGTAATTCAGGAAAACGGTTAATATTTTGTAACTAACATACCCAAATGCCATATACATAAACATGTATATATATATACTACTACTTTTTTAGATTTCGGTTGGAATCATTTAAATTGTTCTCAGTGATACTGTCACCAGTTTTTAAATTGTCATTTTTTGTTACAGTTATACTTAGTAGATATTCCTTAAAAAAGCATTACAATATTGTCTCTAACTCACTTCAATTTTCCAATTAAGAGTGTGATAAGAGTATCAATAAGACTATATCTTAAACTTATAAGACATTATAATTTATAAGTTTAACTTACCTTATTAGCTTTGTATTTGTCGCGAATTCATTTAATAAATAAACAGAATGTACCAACAATACATTTGCTGTTATTCGTTCATGCATTCATTTCCATTACTCATATTGTATAGTTTAGCTGTTAATGCTCACCTTCAAGGAAAGTAGCTGAAATTATTTTAATATTTTAATGTTTGAAACCCGCGACATCAGACTCACTTGTGAGCAGGGATAAAATAAATTAAATGCCGCCGCAGAAAAGATGATGGTTCTCGAGGGACCCCCCAACCCGCTTTTGGAATTTATCCAAAATGCTCGCTGCTTGAACGATAGTTGTTTTCCTTCGTAATGGTGAGTCCGAAGTTTCGAACAGTTGTGGAAGAATTCCTGAGAGTAGCAACTGATGTTTGAGAGCTAAGAAGATTAATGAAATGGTTTTTGTAGCCGCACCCACAATGACTTAAAAATTTAAAAAGTCAACAATGCCTTCTAAAAGTGTATCGCTCTCAAATATTAGAGAACATTGTTACGCTTTTCTATGGGTTGGAATATGATTTTCAATACGTAACTCGAGAATTAAAGAATCATCTGTCAAGAAATAAAGCATGACGAATTATTCTTGTGCTAATAATTATTGAACGGATTTGCGTCACCTTTAATCTAAGAGTAAACGTGCGATCTGACAGAAACTCTTTGGTAGAAAAAGGCTTGCAGCAAGACTGACATGTATCGAAAGAAGTTATTAATTAAATCTAAACATGGCTCAGAAAACAAAAGTCAAAAATTTATTTTAAAGGTAATCTTAATATTTTACATCATTATTGATTAAAGTATGTAGTTTTAAACAGTTTCCTATTTTAAATCGTATTCGGGTTAATTAATACCTTAACTTTGAAAGAAAATCCAGTTGTTTTAAAATTAAAATGAATAATATCAGATATAACTTATTGCGGGTAAAAACAAAATATGCTAAGATAATACGAACCGTCATTAATTTTGCTTTAAAATCTATGTGCCTTTGAAAAAAACGTCACAACATAATGTAGTTTGAATATTGGAATAAAATCAGTTTACCGAAAAAAGAAGCAGAACCATTAAAATAAATAATTGCTAATAGTATAATGGATATTGTCTCTTTCCGGTACCTGAACACGTTAAAAAGGTGGATTTATGCTAAAACTGACATTTTTTTTAAAAATAATAATTTAAAAAATGGATTGGCCAGTCTTTGAGCTATCCAAAATGGGTTTACTTTTGTCTTCACGTTAATTAAAAGTCAAAATATTCCTTTTTTTCGTGATAATCGTTAAACCAGAAGTAGACATTTAAATTGCTGAAAATACCAATTTAAAGGCCAAAATTATGTTACACATTTATATAAGCCCAAATTTGGTTTTTAAAAAATGTTTTGCACGGCAAAATGCAAAATGACAATGAGAGCCTCAATGATATTTTGTTGGAATTTGTACCTATAGATGCCTTTGTTGAGCTCCGAATCCACAGATTGGGGACGTTTATGTCTGTAATACATTTTAATGAAGACTTTATAGGAATACTAAATATTTTTAAGATTAAATATATTAAGAATATATTAAGTTAGATAATTTTCTGAGTTCGACAAAGACACAATAAATTTGCGATATTCACTACAAAAAGCAAAAATTGGCAGTAAAAAATTAAAACGATTAAAAAAGGAAAATTATAGAGAGTTGATATTGAAGAAAGTATAACATATAAATTCACTGAATTTTAAGCATGTACATACATAATTTTGTATTAAAACTTGTTACTATAAATCCCTTTTTCTTAAAATTGATTTTTTTTTATTTTTTGCGCACTTCAAATCAAATAACTCAAAATATAATTATCATATTACAATGAAATTTAAAGGTTTTAGTCTTTGTGCTAATACTTAGAGAATGGAGTAAAATAATATAGATTGAATGAATTTTGTTAAATTTTCAGTCTCTTGTTTCAATAATAACATTAAAAATGTACTAAGAATGTCATGATAAATCCTTGACGGGCTCTAAAATTTCTATTTAATATTATAACAATACGCTTGTAGTTCAATCGCTAAAAAAACTCATGTGGTTTATTTTAGTATAAGTTTTGTTCGGATGAGATTTATATTTTTTGATATTGCCAATTTGAAGTTTCTTTAATAATTTGCTTAAATTTATGCCATTAAATGCCAAGTTTCAAAAAGATTTAATGTTTTTTTCAAATATTCTATTGATAATCTTTAATAGTCTAAAACCCCAAAAATATGGTTAAAATATGCCTACACCATTCTTTTCTAAAAAAAGTGCTCCGTATGTATTCGGGTACTTTAAAAATACTTTCCAAATGGCTTTGTATTCAGATTTCCACTTCTATTAGCAGAAAATTACTTTTTCGAAGAGCAGATAACTAGCAGGGATCATTTTATTTATACCGTATTTACCTCTGTATGCACTTTAGCTTAAATGCTACCATATGGACACTCTCTTAAGAAAAGAACATTAATTTCACATGCTCTGTCATTAACCGGTTCCGGTAGATTCCACATTAACAGATAAAAGGCAGAGCAGAGGAATTACGAAGATCTTTAGAAAGTTTCTATCAGCATTCGAGCCACCTGGAAGCTTCTGGCAGGTTGTGGCATGATTCGTGTTTCCCTCACAAGCTAACTTAACTCATGTGCAGTGGTCCTTTTAAAAAAAGACAGGCCCATAGCATCATGGCACTATTAAAAAAGTAAGAACCCGGGTCATCGGTCTTGTAGATTTTATGGCATAATAACTTTAATTTTTTATTTGTCTCATGAACTGCAAAAATTTTAAATATAACCATCATCTGCAGATTACAGCAGTGGATGGAAATCACGAAATTAAGCGCTTGATAAAATGATAAAGCAGGTTTATTTATTAGTCGAATGGTAGAACATATCACCGAGTTATCACATCCTCTTCTGTTTTATAATAAGGGAACAAATATTTCTTAACTCTTCAAATATCGATTGAAATATACCAATAGGTACTATTCAATTAAAAAAAAGACATTGGGAACTTCCTTTCCGAGATTATTTTGCAATATTTAGGTACGCCCAATAATTAAAGCATATTCAAGAGTATTCAATAATTAATTCATGAGGATTTTGTACCAGTAAATAAGCGTATTTGGCTTAAAATAAACTGTTTGATGGCTGAATATAGTATCAAAAAGTGGCTTATTTTCTGCTTAACATACTAATATCAATAACTAATTAATTTCTCTGCCAATAATAGCTTACTAGCATATCAAAAATCTTTGAAAAACCTTTTCTTCTCAAAACTTATTCTCAATATTTTCCACAAAATTGCAAGTGAAAATCCTAAAACTGGCATGAGCAACTATGAAACTTAGAAACAAGATATATTAAGAAATAAAAAAAAACCATCGACTAAAAAAGCTTTTTTTTAAAGAGCTAATGTGAAAATTATATTTCAAACCCTTAAATGACTCACACCAAATTGAGGGAAAGAGATAGCTGGCACGAGAACATACTTGTGTCAACAAACAGTTTGAGAATTTTTATAGACAGTGGCTCTAAAAAAACACCCTATTTGAAATTTAGTTAACCCCACCATATTTGAAATTTAGTTAATATTGCTATCAACAGGTGGTGATCTAATGTAGTAAAAATAAGCTCAGGTAAAAAAAAAGTTGTAATGACTGTTGAAAGAATTTTAACAATTACGTTTCTCAATGAAGCCCCGATTTTCTGCAACAATGTGGCGCAATCAGATTTAAAACAGTTCAAATTTTCGGCCAACCTCTCAGTTGAATTATCTTCCAGTAACTGCAATGGCATCTGACGGTGGCAACATTATATATATTTGAAATTTGGTGGAATAAAAATTCCTGATTTTCCAAGCGTAACTCTTCAAACTATGCATTTCCCATGGATACAAATCCTTTCCGCTTTCGAATTTAAAAATTCTCTAGAACACAAAATACGTCGGTTCATTCGGCCAGTAATCAGCTATTAAGATGATATGAATTTGGTGTATGTCGCGATTTGATGCTGAAAATATTTTCTTGGAATAATCATTCAAATTATAGCGAATTTTATTGATAATAAACACTATCAATATCTCTTTAAACCAGCTGGTAGCTATAGGCATCTATTGCTACATAATTTAATGAAATTAACTCAAAAATTAGGGAAGGGTTTAAAGGAATTATAATTCACTGATGGGTGACCATTTTTTCATTGAAACGATAGTTTAGGTGCACTATATTTAATGGAAAATGCAGGAATATTAATATATAATGAGATAATATTTTATAGAGTTCCATTTCTAACCTCAGAATTCCCTTTTGTTGCAAATCTCTGGGTCTCTAATCTAGAGATCTTATATTATTTATTTCCTTTTCTGGTGAAGATGATGTTATGCTATGGCTCTTGAAAACATTTCCAGGTATAAGGATCTAAAAATCGTTTATTTAGGAATACGTACAATATATAAAAATAAAGTGAGGAATTTCTACAAAATGCAGCTCAAAAACGGCTTGCTTTCCATCTCCTAGGAAACAGTTAAAGCAATATGAGAAGGCACTTGTAAAATATTTGGAAACGATTGCTTGACCATGCAGTGGATCTTAGAACTTTGCAAAGAATGCCCGTTTTTCTCTGTTTTCTAAGACATTCTTGGAAGCAATAAGGAATACCACTCACTATTCTACCCACGATCCTGGTCCAGAAATCATTCTTATATACGATCATACACATTTTATTCTTTCATTCTGCACTTGAGGAAAAAGTATTTTGTTTGAAGTTTCGTCTAAAAGGAAATGCGAAGAATGCAGAACTTTCAGAAAAACAAAATGAAAACTCTCGAAGCGCGAGGAACAGTTTCACAGATCTTGTAGATGTTATATTCGCATCAAATCGCAATAAGTGCCGTCATAATAAGGTCATGAAATGAAAATTCTAGTAATAATGGACATTCTATTAGTAATAAAGAGAAGATATGTGTACACATGTGTTTTGATTCTCTTCAAGTCGCATCAATCGAAGCAGAGCTTTGATTCGTTATGTATATTTTAAGGAAAATCCTGATGCACATCTGGCCATAATTTTTTTTTCACAAACATAATTTTTAAATAAGCATCAAAAATATTTTAAAATAAATAACTTTACATTTTTTAAAAAAAATTATCCTAATTTTAATTTTGGAAATAAGCAATGATAAAAATTTAAAATATGTATGATATTTATTTCAGTTTAAATTCGGTTTACGTATTGTAATATTTAGAATATTCTTTTTATCGAATTAAGAAAATTTTATTAATATACTTTGTAAATTATGAAATATATTCCATAAGACATTACAAAATATTAATGTTGAATATTTCCTTCCTAAATTTCTTGAACATTCTTCGATTTCGCAAGCATGTTACAGAATAAGCTCAATCATTTGTATTTAAAATTAAATTGCAAATATTTCATGACATGATTAGAAATTAAAAATGCTTATATTATAACATATATAAAGGCCCAATGTTTCTTTAAAATACTATGAATTACGAGTAATGATATTTAAAATTGGTAATTTCTTTACTTATAGATAAGGAGACAAAAATTTTGATTTTTTTTATGATTCAACTGTTTATCAAATGTGGAAAGTATTATAAAGTAGTTATACAATATGCTAAACTTTAATATTTGTTGTGTATAATAAATTATGCGCTCTCACCAGATATTTAAAAGAAATTTGTACAATTTAAACAAGGTGACAAAAAAAATTAGCTAACTGTTAAGGATTTACGGTTTTATGCATACAAAATAATAATCTCTTTCGATTTTTTTGAAACATTGAAAGTTTCGAAATTCTTGAGATCTAATAATGATTATTAATAAACTAATTAAAATAATTTAAGTGTGATCTATATTTTAAAAACTCCCAAACTTGTCTGTACACTTTAAAAAAAAAGCATTTTCCCCTTCCTCCACTTCATCAAATTCTAACCATTGGTAAACAGTAGTTAAGAAGCCCATTATGATGCGATTTTGTTTTTGCAATCCATTGTGGGCACGAGGTTAATACGCAAGAACTAGGAAATCGATTTTGCATTTTGACGGTGTTTCTTCCAGACGGATTGAAATCAGACTTCGACAAAGAGCTGCCATTGTATTCTCAAATTCACTCATTGGTTTACTTATTGGGACAATTATGTTTTTTTTTTTTAATTATGGAGTTTGTATGCTATGCCAGCTGTAGTACAGACTGACAGACGATAAAGTTTATGACAAATTTAGTTCAACATTTGATATTAATCTATATGTGATATGATATGTTAAACATGTATACCAAATTTTATTTGAATAGTTCTATTCAATTTATGGATATAGTTTTCACCTTTTATCGGATAGAAAGATTTCTTTTGAATGAATTTTGTTCAAAATTTGTTAAAGATTTTAATTCCGAGCAAATTTTCACTCTCTATTTCAAAGTTATTAAAAAAAATTAGTTCTATTTTTATTTTTTTTTTGAAATCTCAAGGAAATCTCAAATGCAAAGATTTGTCAAAATAGCGAGGTTTTTTAATTACTACAATGCATTCTATTTGAATATATTGTAAGAGAGAGAATAAAAATCTGCGTTTTGTAAGCACTGAAAAGATTTTATTTCATTTCTTATGCAAGATGAAACAGCTCAAATGACTTCCCAGGTATTCTTATAAATGCATTTAGATTTATAACATATAAAAACAATCTAAGAACTGCAATTATAGACAGAAGACCTAATTTTATTTACCCACACCATTGCATGTTTGAGCTACTACTCTCGTATGCATTCGACAAATCTTGACTGAATTCATTGATTTAGTCAATCTTTTGATGTATTTGAAAGCAAATTCGATAAGGGTTTATATTTTAGATGCTAAAATAGTGCAAAAAATTGTATCTATCTAGCTTTTTACGATCCCTCGGAAAACCGAGTAGGGATATTTTCTCTCAGTTAATTTTATTCATGTCTACAAATTTTGTGAAACTATCATATCAAATTAAATCTATTTAGATAAAGGCGTTTGTGGTAATCCATTTTATAGACAGACGGGTGTATGTATTTCAAAAATACATTTTTCTGTCTCATTGATGTATAAAATTTGTTTAAATTTTGTTCCTCGAGGTGTTTTATAGTTCACAGCACTTTTTTCTTCTATAAAAAAAGTATATAATATACAATATTTATATATTTCTTATATAAAAAAAGTATACAAAATGTGGTATAAACAAATTAAAATTTTTTTTACTATATTTAAGCAAGGAAAATATTTTAAGCTTTAATTAATTATAAATTTGTTTTTTCTGTAGAAAAAAATGATGATTGTCCTATGCCGATTTCTACGTTACATAGATTTTTAAATAAATTTTTATGACTGATAAAAATAATAATTTTGTAAATTCGAAATTTTTAATAATTTAGCAATTAAAGGAATACAATTAACAAAAATGAGTTTCTAGAAATTCTAGAAGAAGAAATTTAACAAAGATTTTATTTAAAAGAAAAAATAATAATTTAGAAATAACATACTCAATATTTTTATCCCATACTTTTTTTATTACTTATATTTGATTATTGAAATGCAGACATTTTCATTCATTAAAATAAAGTTAATATTTTTGTTATTGGTAAACGCAGATATATTCTGCATAAAAATGAAATTTTCAATTAAACTTCAAAATTCCGAAATCAAAATTACATACGAATTTAATTTTGTTCAGTAATTTAATTAACATCATGCAACTTCTTTTTCAGAATTTTTTTCGTTTACAGATTTAACTTTTATTAATATTTAATGAAACAAATTCTAATTAAAGCATTGTCTCTAAGATTCTTGTAATTGTTTACTTGTAATTGTAAATATATTCTTGTAATTGAAAAATATTCTACGATTCTTGTAATTGTAAAATATATTCTACGAAATAAATCACTACGACTCTTAGCACTCTGAACTTCTCAAATACAAACTGCCATAAGGATTTTAGAAATATTAAAAAATGCATAATGTCAAAATTTATAAGATTAGCATACAAAACCCAAATTAAATAGAATTGGAAAAATTCTAAACTTAAATATGATAATCTAAAATCGTTTACTATTTTTTGTTTTTGCCAAATTAATAAAGATTATTAATGTAAATTCTACAATTTTTTTTATATCCTAATTGAAAATCTTCCACCATTGGATGAATATTCAACATGAAATGGGTTATAATGGGAAGTGATAAATGCATTTTTTTTAAAAAAAGGGGATATAATGTATCTGTTTAAGCATATCTAGAGATTCATTCATATAATTTTATTTATAATTATCAATTCATTTATTTATTCTTAGGTTTTTTTCTCTTTGAATGTTCCATATTCTGGCATTAGCTGCTCTAATGTAGAAACTTTTTATCCAGAATTTTTTTAAACATGTATCGAACATGTTTATTTATTCTATGAAGAAAAATAATGATTGCC
The DNA here is from genome assembly GCA_026289955.1 of Argiope argentata. NCBI lineage: Eukaryota > Metazoa > Arthropoda > Arachnida > Araneae > Araneidae > Argiope > Argiope argentata. The sequence continues at coordinate 381,092 of JAOUZG010027119.1, forward strand.
CGTAAAGATACTTTTGTACCTTTTGTTCAGAAATAAAAGGAACAAAAATTGCGACTGACGAAAACGAAATCAAAACAATAGACAAACACGCTCCCAATAAATCTTCAAAAGATTGAATGTGAAAAAGGATACGGCAAAATGAGAGAAGAGAAATGTAAATAATCCACATTTTTCTGCTATCCGAATCAAAGAGTGCACTCCATCCTTTCGCAATTTCTTTGGAGTCGTTTTATAGTAAATCCAGCATCAGAAGTGTTTAGACATTTTAAAGATACAGGAAGATTTTATCTGTTTGAGATTATAAGCTACATGAAAAAAATAATTTACTTTCTAAAAATTTCTGTAGTATTTTTTTTCTAAAACTTCGATGTTGCGGGTATTATTTTGTACGTTTAATATTTCCGTTATAAAAAAATGCGAGACGTAATTTATGCTTGTAAAAAAAGGGGGAAAATATTCGTGTTTTTTTATTTTTTTATTTTCCGTATTGATTTTATTTTATTTACTTTTAACAACTCAAAAATCTGTTTATTTTCGAAATTTATTTTTATTTTGAATTATTTTGAGTAAACAGGTGTTTGAATAAATTATAATTATAATTTTGGTGGATGATTCTGAAAAAGAATATTGCCTTCTTAAATCGATATAAAAAATTTTCTCGCTTTTGAACTCTACTGTTTAAGAATATTTGAACGACACAGGATCATTTATGATGAAAATAACTTAAATAGCATAAAACCAACAAATGGTTATATCGGTTATATAATACATATCCCATGCAATTTATCAAAATTTAATATTATTCCCCCAACAGATTTTCATTTGATTAATGAGAAGTAGAATATATAACATCACTGTTACTAAACTGTACAATTTAATGAACATTGAGTTATGTTTTGAAATTTCATTATGTTATGGAGATGATAAATCAAAAATAAGAAAAATTGGTTCATATTAACGAAAACAAATGCATAATTTTTCTTCCCCCTAGGATCTATTCCATAAATCTAACGAGACACACCATCTAAAACCATTGAAAAAAATGTCTATCAACAATTTAACGCATTGCTTTTTCACATAAAAGAAATGACAAATTGTTGACTTTTAAAATTAAAAAGCTAATTTTTTTCAATTTGAAAAAGGAAAGCTCATCAATAATCAAACTGTCTTTTAGCTTTCATAACTGAATGTCATCTCCTTTCTACCAAATAAGGCTATTAATTAATTTCATAAGAGAAATGTGGAGCGAGTTGCAGAAAAAAAAACAAATCTATAAAAACTGACTAATGCAATGTAATGACAGCTGAATATTCTGTAAATACTTCAGACGGATATTAATATCTCTTCTCAACACATCCTCTGAAAAAACGGAAAAAAGGCAACACTATGTTTAAAATATATGCATATTCTCTGATAATGTTCTGTGTACCGCATCTATATATCCTGCACTTTTCTAGCTCATATTTTAATACTGAGAATGAATGTTTTACAAAAATACTAATCGATGCATTTCAAATATTCGAGGATATACATATGATACAAAGGAGTCTATTTCCTTAATCCTTTTTACATCATTGAAAATCTTTCTCAGCTGAGCAAAACCTACTCATATTTCACTACGCGAATGCATTAAAGCAGATATTTATATAAAATATCACATTCTGAATCTAGAAATCCGACGTACTTCCTGCAACTAAATATATCAAGGATTCAGACAGCCTGATTAATGAAAGTAAATGTTAACGACGACGAATAAACACATCTCTTAACTTAAACTAGATAGCAGATTTAAAATCATTTCATGTTAACCTAACAGGAATTATAGTTACTTACAACGACTAATTAAACTTTAAATAAAAAGAATTTCTGTTATTTATAGTTTTTATAAATGAAATTAATAAAAAATCAATGTCAAAAACATGGATTTTAAAGTTCAAAACTTAAAATTATTCTTTTTGTGTTTTCATTAATTTTATTAAATATTTATTAAAAACATAATATAAGTTTAATAAGAATTTATAAAAAAAAATAAAATAACTATAGTAACTTCTCAAATAGTTTACTGAATTGAGACTTAATTCAATTAAATTCTGAGAAATTATATGTATTAATTTTTTCAAACTTTAATATATTAGCATGACAATAATTTCTCAACAATTTTTCTACTATTGGTAATTTGATAATTTTTAGATTGTTATTTTATTCATGGTTATTTGGGTTTTCGTAATTGTAATATCAATTAAATTTTTATAACAGGTCTTCGCTTCGAATGATGGTCACTTAAAATAATATGAATTCGTGGTGCAAAAATCTTGAGATTTACTTATAAATGTAGAATTTTTTATCGAATGTTCATCTATCTGCTATTTATATGATAGTTACTTATTCTTGATGAAAATAAATTATATTCTTGTATTTATAGAATTCGGTGATAAGTTTTGCAATATCAATTAAATTTTTATTAAACTTAAAGAGTGTCATTTAATAATTAATTTCATAAAAACAAATTTTATGATTATTTAATGCTTACAACTAGTTGCTTTAAATCCCTAGGTGGTTCACAGGAATTAATGGACGCTAGAAATTTAAATTAAATACATAACATAACTAAGATGTTAAGATGTTTTATATCCTCCACTATTT
>JAOUZG010027119.1:388734-445498 GCA_026289955.1 Argiope argentata
ATATCTATATATATATATATATATATATATATATATATATAATTTTAAGATCATTATTTAATTATTTTGTATAATGATTCGATATTTATTCTTATGATGAAGACTGTTATTTATTATTACACTTCGATCATTTATTGTTATCCAAAAATCCAGAAAATGCGGTTAAAAATATTTAAAGATGTTACGTTCGTTGATGAGTTAATTACTCGCGTCAAGGAGGTTGTAGCTATCATGATTCGTCAAGTGGTGACACAGAAACGAATCTTCGCAATACTGTTTGGGTTGCGGGGGAAGAATTGATGAATTGCTTCAGGAACTCTGTATATCATTTCACTCATGGATGTCATAAAGTACCTGAAATCACTGAACGCATCGATCACGAAATGAAGCGATAACGAATACTTTCTCCATCTCACCGATTCCAAGTTTTAAACCACATAAAATCATTTCTTAATATTATGATTCAAAGGTAATTTGTTTATTGATTTTAAAAAAATGATGGAAGATTTTATTCCCTTCTATTATCTTCACTGACATTAATATTTATTCTTTATAATTTTATTTTTTAAACTTTTCTTTGTACGGCTTATAAATAGAAATAGAATCCATTTGGGGAATGTGAGTGTTAAAGTTTTAAATATTGTGACATTTAATCCCTAAAGCCTTTAAGAAATACTTCATTTGTTTCTTTTCCAAAGATTTAAGAAAATATATTTTCCGTAAAATTGTAGCGTTAGATTTATAAGCCAGATAACATCTACGATACTGAAGTCGACTTTTGTATTATGATCATGTTACTCGGCTACACGCCCTAGCGTCGCAGGCTCGTACCGCAACCTTCAATCGCTACACAATTACGCTGTATTTATGTCGCAGGCTTTATCATTGAAAACATCATATTTTTGAATCTGGACCAAAGTGTTGCTGTTCAGCTGAGAACGAACGATCATAAAATAAATATCAATCTTCATACCATTCCTAATTTAGCAAGGTAATTATTTCAAATTTTAAACGGCATTTGAATTTTTTTTCTTCTGCAGCAGCAACGGCCCGGGTACCAGCTGGTTCTTCATAATTATTAGACTCGAAAGTGGAAGAAGTCGAACAGGACAGCATCTTCCTGCGAGAAAGTCAAAATTAAAAAATATATATATGAGTGATATTTTATAATGTAATAAAACTGAAAAATCGTTAGATTAATTTGAAATAAAGGGTATATAAAATATCAAAAATTCAGCTTAATACCAGAGAAATTGAAAATCAGATTCCCATTTTCACAACAAAATTTATATATTGAAAAAATTGAATTGTTCTTCCGATATTTCTTTTTCCCTTATTCAAATGAAAGTTTTATTTATAAAACTCGTAAATCATTTTGATGAATATGATTTTTGATGCTTTATTTTAATAAGATAAAATAATATCAATTTAAAATTATTTGTCTTCTCTGTTGACTTTATATATTTATATATATCTTCGGTATAAGAATCGCTAAATTCTAAAAAAGAAGTAAACCAATTTAATTTTTAAAATTTTTAAATCCTCCTTGGCAAATTTGCAAACAAAATAAAAAGATTTCAAAGTTTCCAGATTATTAAATTATTACATATATATATTAGCAAAATAATGTCCAAGAATATATTAAAATATCTGGGCAAAATATTTGCCTTTCTGAGATTCGGAAGTAGGTTTGCGATGATTTAGTCTTTTTATTTAGAAAATATCAGTTAATGCAATTCGAATTTTCAGTTTCTATCTCTTTAATTCAGAACATTTTCTGTGTACTATAAATGCTTATTTCTTTTCTTTTTTTATTTCCTTTTATTTTCATATGTATATCATAAATCCTACTCTAGTCGGTCAATATTTTTCTCAGTATGAAATCTAATTTATCTCCATATAACATTCTGAACAAAACCTTTCAAATCCGTTAAATATATAAAATAAATATCTTGATTTTACGTTTCACGATTTTACGTTTCACGATTTACATTATCGTATGAAAAACGCCTGAATATCATAAATTGCATAGCGTATATCGTATATACGTTACGCTTACTTTTCTCACGCATGAAATATACAATGAGAAAATATTGCTAAACATCGTGAGTTACACTGAAAGTCACGGGTAACTTCTCTTTTATAGGAAATTTCAACAATATTTTACTGTCTAATGTTTTATTCAGGTGTAAATTCTTACATTAAACTTTATTTTGAAATAAGGATACATTTCATATCTCTTTTATTATTCCTATAAAAAGCAATCAAAATGTTTTGTCGAAAGTCATTTTTTTGCGCATTCAGACAGCTATTTTTCATTTTCCACACTTTTTCAGGCGGCAATAATGTACTAGAGCTTATAGGAGCAGCTGTGCAGACATCTTATTAGCATTCATTTTATACTTCTCTGCTATATAAGAATTTTCTGTCATCTTCTTCAGGGATCATACTTCAGGGATTCCTCTAATGAATGCAACCATTTAAATCCATACAAAATGTCAGTTTTTAAAATCCTTAAACATTCCTTCTTCCAATTGTAATTTGATTTTAATATGTATAAAAAAATTTCCTTATAGGCAAATAGTTTTAACTTAAATAATATTGACACTATTTTTTTATGTAGTTAAAACATTTCTTTTTTTCATTCGTATTAGATTTTAATATACATAAAACACTGATGATTCTTCTGAAGAGCATTGGAATACAAATTAGTTTTCTATTATAGCATCTTATCAATTAAAATTAAATAAAAATTAATCCATATTTTTTATATGATTATAATTTAGAAAAGGAATTTCATTCCTATATTTTGGGTGCAACAGGCAATGCAAATCATTAATGAATAAATGAAATTCATTGGGAATTGGAAATGTTCATAAGTTTCATACTCATTGAAAATTAAAAATTACGCTGATTGTTGGGAGTGAAATCTTGCAATCTCATTTAGGTAATTCTAAAGGTGAGCGCGATGTTCATGCGATACCTAAAGAAAATGCATTTACGACGCGATATTAAATCTTAGCGATATTTAAAATCTTAGCTGGAGTAGGGTGAATTGAGTTTCGGGGAGATTCCCGCGGCCTGATATCCACATTAATAAATCGCTATTTGCGAAATTTTCATGTTTGCACAAAATTGAAATCTACAGAATGATATGACAATTCATGCGGCCTCCTCGTCAGCTAATAACGATTCAAAATTATATAGCTTATTCATCCCTTCCTCATCTAAAGAGTTCTTTTGTAATTTCATTTCAAAATGAGGTGTATTCATTTATTCTATGAGATTTGTTTGAACATTTTCATTTTCATCTTAAAACTTTCAAAACAACAGGAATGGCTTATTTTCAATTCCAAGCGAAACTTTACTCGTTAGCAAATAACAAATGCTGCCCACAAAGCACGCAATGACTCCCTTCATGGAAGCCTCTCTCCAATTCAAAAGGTCACGAAACGTCTCTCTGGGGAATGGCGATTGTCCACTCTAAGCAATTCTCTGCAATAGACGCCATGGAAAGCCTCAGTGGCATATTTCTGGAATCACTTCCGTCTCAGTTACTCTCGGGAATTTACCGAGTTGGCTCTTTTTTTATCTTTAAAAGACAAATTTTTTTTTAATGAATTTTAGTTTTCTATAATTTTGTCCTCAAAATTCTTACAAACAATAATAACTTAGGTTGAATTTCTTGATTAACATATGTGTTATCTCAATTCTTCGATACAAACTTTAAGGCCTATTTTTCAAATAGATAATTTATATTATCAGCAAAATGAGAAGAGTGTATCATGGTTTTTTTATGATTATCCTATTCATACTGTTGAATATTTCATAAGACATTAAAGTTTTGTTTTTTAGGTGAAGTCCATAATTTTAAATGCTTTAAAATTCAAAATATTTCAAAAATATCAATGAAAACCACAAACAATACGTTAAATCATAAACCGGATTTGTATTAGTCAAACGACGCTAAAGAAACTTCAATTATATTTCTAAACCACAAACTGCATTTTGGAGCTCCTTTGCAAAGAAAAAAGTCTAGAGATTGGCTTTAAACGAAATAGCATTGTATAGTTAGGATTTATAAATATTAATAAAACGGTTGCGGTCACAAGGATTTAAAATTTTGAAAAGTCAACCATTTTAATTTAGCTATGTTTGAATAATATTTTTTTGGTTATGAAGTATTTATCAAACTCACAATTTAAAAACCATTTGATTTTCCTCTAGGTTGATAAATTTTTAAGAGATTACTTTACAACTACAAATACATGAATTAAAGAATCATCTCTGAAATTATCTCCTGATTTAGATATTTGTGTGTTTTTAATAAGAGAATCAAATTTAGTCCTTTATTGAGAAAGAGCTTTGTTATATACAAAATAGTTATTGATCAGATCTTCCCCATACTAAATAGATTTCAGACAAATTGAATGCAAATATATTTTTAAAGTTTTGTAAAACCACACATGGACTAATCCAATCTGCCATTTAGACACTGAATGACTGAACTTCTGATAGAATATTAAAATTGAATCCTAAGAGTCATTTACCAGCCAATCACGATACAGACCTCCCCTTGGAAAGCAAGTTCTGTCATCGATTGGATACACCACAACGAACACCTGGTGGGTAAGAACCAACCACTATACTGGGAAATTCTCATCCTCATGTCTGAATGACCCCCTTGTGTGGGAAGTAATTGAGGAAATATACTTTAATTTTTCTTCCTAATTATTCTAATAATTTGTATTGTTGTTATTTATAAGAATATGAATTATAATTGTTTTTCAATTGCAGATGAATACTATAATGTCTGAAATTTTAATAAAAGGGATAAAGAAGTTTTAGAATAGCAATGTATAATATCGCGGAAGAATTTTATGTATTGAATTATAAAGTTTAATTATCTGTATTCACTCATAAATAACCTACATTTAAAATTTAATACGAGGAAATATTAAAGAAAGTTTTTAAAATGAGAAGTAAAACAAAAAAATTCCCATAATTGTTGTGCCAATCCAACACACTTTATAATATGTGTGTGCGCGCAAGAGATAGAATTCACATACGTTTGTGTGTGCATAGGTTTAAAAATGAGTGCGTGGGGAAGGGATTTTGTATGTGTGGGAGGGAGGTTAGTTGACGAAGTATGTGAATTAGAGCTACTTAAACGAGCAAAATGATTAATTGAAATTCAGGGAAATTAAAATTGAAACAAAATACTTGCTATAGTGGTGATAACTTTAAAAATTATTATTTTATAGAATGTCTGACGCCATTCTAAAATGAAGAAAAATGAAATACTACAAGAAACGATGTAAATGGAAAATCATGGCAGTAGAGAAAAAATGTATCTTTGGTAGAGAAAAAATGCATCTTATATTTAGTCGTGCGCTATTCCTGCTCTACATTCAGAGCAACACAGTTACAGTTAAGTTCAATTGAGGTTTATTCTGTTATTTATACGCTGCAGCGTGGTAATGGAATTTTGTTACCAACCATACAGACCAACAGTAACAGGACAGTATCAACAATATAGTATCAATCATACAGACCAACTTGCGTCTGTATGAGTATCATACAGACCAACTTGCATATATGGTATCTTTTACTCTTTACATGTTCTTATCATTTATTTATTTTTCATTTCCAATGTTCGTCTAACCTTTTAATGTGAAAAAAAAATTTAAAAGATTGAAAATTTAAAAAATAAGCTTTTATAATATTTTCGAGGGACGCTGCATTTTGGCTGTCTGATGAATGAATAACCACTTCTCCAAAGAGGGGAAGTTATTTTATGTCCCCTGAGAATTTTATCTCTTCTGGATCGAGAATTCCGAGTCATCCGAGCGGAAATCCGGAGTTCTCCGCCAATTACGACACTCATTTCAATCTTTTGCCTTATTCTAGAGATAGTTTTCAACAATCAGTGAGAATGACGACTTGAACAGCTATAAACCAGTTTCAGAGACCTAAATCTCTCTCGATTTTAATTCCACACGGCAGTTCAATTTTGAACTAGAACGTTAAAATGATCTTCAAAGGAAATCCGATTTTAATAATGGCATCTGAAAGACATCCAAGAAATACAATTAATTCTCACAATTCTTGGGCCATTTATCGTGGGCAGTAAAGGGTGACAGCTTAATTCTTTCGTCAAAGAGAAGATTTTAAAAAAAATTCAAGAAAAATATATAAAAAATAAATAAACGACTTTATAAATAAAAGACCAAGACTTTATAAATAAAGACGATTTATAAATAAAGATAAAAAATCTAAACTTTTTGAGAAAACATATGAATAAAGGAAAACAGCTTTATTTGTGTTATTCTATATGCATATTAATAGTATAGCGAAGGGAGAAATGTTCATTTGCTGAGTATTGATGGCGAAATATTCCAAAATCCCCATGCGCAGCTTCAATTGTCTTTGACAGTCAGTTGCAGCTAAATGTCGCATAAACTCGTCTGTAAAAGGTTATCTCACTTCTTATTCAATGGCAGTTTTAACTAAAAATATGTTACGGTGTTACAGCTTACGACTTCGATAATTATACAATTTTCCGTACTTGCGCATTTTCTTAGAGAGTACATTGACTAATCCCAGTCAATCTCCGCTTTTCGTGGTAAATGCAGCTAATTTTTAATATGTAATATCGATTATTTATGAGCAAAATTTAGTAGATTTAATTTAAAACTTCATTTGTTCATTTAATATATGTTAAGGATAAGATTTCTTTTTTTTAACTACCATTTTAGATGAAGACGGTTGGAAGTACTTTTGTACTGTTCCTTCGTACTTTGTGTATTTAGAGGGGAATTTAAAGTTGATTCCAATACATATTTGAAAGATGTATGATAAATCTGTTCAGTGGCGTTTATTAGCAAATGAGTTTATTAAAAGGAATCTTACTTTTACGATTGGATATATTTTTATTTGAACGGAATTTGTATTTTTTGAAGTGAAATATCAGCTTTTCATTATATTTTTTATCAAATTCAGTTTATCTTCAGAAAAAAAGATCATGTTCATTCAAATTGAATAATTTAATAATTTTATTTTTAAATTCTGCAAATTTAAGCTAAAAAAAGTATTGATCAGTAATAGGTTCTATAATATGATTTACAGCAAATTTTCTAATTTTTACAGTGTAACTTTAATAAATTTTACCAATAAGATTTAGATTATAAAAATTATGAAGAAGGCTTTTAAAATTTCTTACTTTGGAATGAACTTATTAAGATCTTTAGTAACAAAAGATGTATTTAATATTAAGAAAATATAGCTAATGGTATTAAATATTTCAGTTACTGAATATTGATATATATATATTACATACTAAAAACTTCTCTCCGAATAATCCTTTTAAAAGGGAAGTTGATTGAGGATTAAGATTAATCTTGTTTCATACCTTCGTATGATGGATTGGATATTTCCGAAAGAGCAACAAAATAGGTTGAAAATCCTTCTCTAAACGAATACTTTTATTTTTCGGAAGTATATTTGCAAAAGATGTGAGAAAAAAAAGTTTTAATAACCCAACTAGAAATGAAATATCATACAGTAGAGATGATAAACAGCAATATTACCTACTAAATAAATATTTTGGCAAAAGAAAACTCCAAACTTATTTTTTAGAATTGTCTAACTTTAAATTTTATAAAGACTTTAAATTGTTTACAAGTTATGATAGTAGAGCATGTTGATCTATTTCTAAATAATTCATTTACTTTTTTCGTTTTTGTCATATAAGAACTAGGATAATTACCATTTCATCTTTTTATGTATCTTCAAATTTTCGATTTATATTTCCACATTTTTTTATAAAATTTTGTTTCAAATTTAATGATTATTCGACCATAAAGTTGGAAGCTATTTGGATTACTTGGCACAGTTTGATTGGAACAGTTTGTTTATTCATTCAACTGAAATATTAGCGATTAACTTCCTTTAACAAGTCTCAAAGAGACGTTAAGATTTCCACCGTTTCGGAAATTGCGCTGTTTCATATCAGTTCGCTCGACAGTTATGCTCGCAGCAGACTTGTTGTTGCAGTGCAAGATCCCACCTCTAGAGAGTTTCCTGGGCTTTTAATTAGACGCATTCATGGTGAACATGATCGCTTGAAATGTTTACGCAAATTGCCAAGTTTATCGCATGATTCAGGCGTCGTGATACACCTCGCAACAAGTAAAGGAATTTATAAAGTATCCTCTAGTTGTACAAAATTGACATTAAATTTTAACTGTGCCGCTTAGGTTTAAATCGAATGAATACTAGGTTAGACAAATATTATAAAATCATTTTAAAATATTTTTTTCAAACGCAGTTCTATTATTTCACTTTAATAAATATATCTAGGAGAAAATCAAATAAGTAAATACATTTCATGAAATTATTTAGCTTTTCGATCATAGACATGAATATCATATCTATCTTCATCATAAAATGTATTAATATTATAATAGAACAAATAATATGGAAGAATAACCTTTTAAATATTTTAATAAGAATAATTCTTAATTTGGTTTGGCAAAATGAAATGCTAGTCACGAACCTTCAATAAATATTTGCAGATGTATTTCAATTGGAAAAAAATAATTATTGTTGCATTTGTGCTTTTATTTATCTAAGATTAATTTAGCATTCATTAAAATCAAATTATATTTCATGACACCTAAAAAATAATTTAGATCGATATATCAATTTATATTCTGATAAAATGAACAGATTTAGTGAATAATTATACTTTGTAATCACGATCGTGAAGGGGAATTGAGCATGAAAAATATTTTTAATCGATACTTTTTGCAATGCAGTCTAACATTGTTTCTTATGCTTCTTTCAAAAATAAAAAAATTCTAATTTAATATGAGGTTTTGTTGTTTTTATCTAAAAAACATAGATAGTTTCTATGTCACTCTATCTGATAACAATGTTCAGGATAATATTGTTAAAAATTTCACCCTCATATTTCTTGTAAAAGAATTGCACAAATAAAGATTTCTGTTTAAAATTAAATAACACTTTTCGAATATGAAATACATATTTTTTTCTTCTTTCTTTCTGGGAAGAAACATTCCCGTGTTTGAGAAATCGTTAAGAAATGGAAAGAAAATAATTACGTAAGGCTTTGTAGAAGGAAATAAAAACCAATTTTACCTTAACACTCGGAATTTTGTGCCCCCACTCTGAAAAGTCTGGCACTCAGTAAATTCTCTATTAAGAATAGAAGCCATAGTAAAATGTCCGAAGCTTAAAATTGATAAGTTTAATATTGCAGAATAATAAACTTCCATTATGCTTATGATATGTATGAATTCTGAGATAAAAAAAATTCATACATATTTTAAGTATAAAACTACTACTCAGTAAATTTAATATCAGAAAATGGACTGCTTTTTTTATTTGTGTAAAAGCATGTTTTTTAAAGGCCCTTGAATTTTTTTTCTATGAAATAAAAAAGCAAAATAAAATAATATGCGATTCATTCCAATTATGAAATCCATTTCAGGGCATGAAAATGTAAAGTTTAACTATAAACTAAAGTTTAACTAAAGCTAACTATATAAAGAAAACATAAATTGAAATTTTCAATCGACAAAGGAAAAAAAGAGCACATTTTTAAAAAAGAAATATTACTTTCTAACATTACAACAACAAGAAATGTAATTCTTCGCAGTTTTTAGAAACTGATTTGCTGATTTACTCATTATTAACTTATCGACTGATTCCGAAAAGTAACTGTTGATCTGAAAATGTATTACTTTTTGATTTGAAAATATATTGTTGGTTGACGCGAAAATGTATTACTGCTTCATTTGTAATATTTTACTACTTTGCGCTTTTAATATATTACGGCATTTCTGATTATAAATTATTGTAGAATTTTAAATAAAAAATGTATGTTTTATTAAAAACCAATTTATTTATCTTTAAAAACATTTTTCAGTTGCTTGCAAAAAGTTGCTTTTTGCTTTTCTTTCAAACAAAAGAAAATGAAGGATTTTTTTCTTACCGAAACAAAGCATTTTTTATTCATTAAGTAATAAGAGTAATTCATTTGCCTTTATCCTTTATTCTAGATTGTTTTGTGCTATCCCGGGAATTTTTACTCTTTCCGATTCCATTTAAAAGTAAGATAATTCCTCATTCCTATCACGATGAAAAGTTTACTTAAATGCATTAAAAATTTTTTTGGCATCCTAGAAATTCTAGGTTTCTTCGTCATTTAAAATAAAACTTTTAATGGATCCTTATTTCTTGATTTTCCCTATTTCTTCTCTTATAATTATTTTGCTATAACTTGTTTTCACATGCTCTTGCCATTTTGTGCTATTATCATTTGTTAATCGATTAAAAATTGTAGAAACCATCTGCTTTTGACTAGATGGCTGTCTTTTGATTAAGGTTAGCTCAATATTATGTAAATCCTTTGGATGAAACTTCATATCCATAATTCTAGCAAACTACCAATCAATAAGGTCATGCTAATTTAATTTTTTCTAAATTTCGATTTATACGTGAATGAATCTTTCTAATGGGAATTAGACTCATAACCTGTGTCCATCCATATTGCAATTAAAAATATAAATATCAGATTCGCCTATCTTTTAAATTCTATGAATTTGTAATTTTAATTTTTGTTTGCCGGCGTCCTGGCACGAAGGTAGTTGTCTTCTTCGTAATTTGGGTGTCCTGGATTCGAGTTCCTGTTAGGGCGTGATTATTCTTCCATTGTTTTATTTGTGAGATGTTTGAATGTGCCTCCCTGTAAAAAGAGGGTGTACAAGTGATTGAGATGCGTGAATAGTTAAGATGTACTATTGGCTTTAGTGACGTTACTTAAAACAATAAACGCTTACTCAGCTTAAAATCTCTGACTGTGTCAGCGAGCTTGCCATGACATTGGCAATAGAAAATACAATAATTTTTTTTACTTTAAAATTGTTCATGTATTAAATAAAATCCTTCTCTTTTAAAATTTAAAAATGAAAAATACAATTAAGCAATCGAAAACTCGATGAATCAATAAATTAAGTTTAAATCATCTATTGTTAAAAATTACTCAAAAAATGTTGAAATTCTATCAACTATTAAATTAGTATCATTACAGAGATAATTTTTTAAGAAACGATTTTGTTTTTGAAGCAAGATTTTAGGATCTTACTGCGGAAAAATGCCGAAAATATGCTTCATTTTTAATTAATTAAAATTCTAAATCCTTCAAAAACTCGTTCTGACGCATTTCAAAATGCAGTACGTGGACTAACTGCCTTTTAATCCCTTGCTGCCTTTTAACTCTGGAAATGCTGTTGCTATATTCATAAAAGTGATGTCTAGGTATAATAAAATAGCAATGTGCATTAAACGAAACCACCGAAGCGCATCCTAAAAATACTGCCAAAATATGGTTTCTATCTCGAAAACTTAAAGAGGTTGGGAAGAAAGTGATTTACAATTATGTAGAGCACCATCGATTTAGTACGAAAAGACACCTTATGGACGTGCCAAAAATGGAACGCTTCAAATAACATTTTTCGTATACTAGGAAGGGACAAAATTATTTAGGCAAGAAAATAACACTTGTTATAACAATATACTTTTATTTATGATCTCCACACTTCTTGTCCATTTAGATTGTCTTTTGAATTTCACATTGCATACCTTGTAGAATAGAGAGTGGCACATTGACACAAGCGTTCGTGATAGTGGAGAGATGGAGAGGTCGCATTTACATCTGTTGTTTCAGCTATTCCCACAGCAAAATTATCAATTGTATCAGATGGAGGAAAATCTTCGAAATTTTCATACCCAATTGTGACTAAATACTTCTTCACTGGATATTTTTTGTGGTCTGATGCACCTTCATATTGGAACTATAAATTCTTAAGATTAAATAATAACAGATTCCCCACAATATCGGGTATAACGTTCTGTGGTAGTTCCTAATATCATGCACCCATTAACTTGATATTGTAAAAGGAAGGAAAAATTAGGTTGTAACTGCAAATTGCACACGAAACTGCAGTTGATGTCAAACGTCGGTAAAATATCTAGGACTTCCCAACTAACATTAATAAGTAATTTTTCTATTGTCCATACCTTCCCGAAGAAAGCCTTCCCCAGCCGTCCACACTATATCTGCCAAGAAGTTGGCTATATCTGTATTTGATTCCTGATGGAGCTGCACCAGCCGTAGCACTGCTCTGGTCGTTATGGAAGAGATCTTTTATACATGACTTTTTGAGAGGCCACAGTACCTCTCTTTTTCTGCATTTCAGATATGGGAGGACGAATGTTATTATTTTCATACCGTTGAAATTGGCATCCTATTTTACTTGGCATTCCAGTTCGAGCAAGATAAATAAAACAGCCTGTGTCTTCTAAGCGTTTTGCAGTAGTTAGACTAATATGATAAGAAATAGCCTGTTGAGCACTTTTTTTAGCACAATCTTACTACTAATCGCGCTTTGTGTTCACATTAATTTCACAGTGATACTATTTCTCAATACTCAAGTTTGGATTACTTATATTAAGCAGCATTAGAGCTATTTTGAAACAGATGCCGATTGGTCACGAAAAACTCAACGCGTGCATCAGACGGTTAGTGTGTGTGTGTGTGTGTGTGAGTGTGCGTGTGAGGAAAAAAGCTAGTGTGACGGAGGCAGGATGATGGTTGCACTTTTGATGCGTTTTAATTGAGATATGTGTTTTCTTAAAGAACACACTCGTGTTATTACACTGTTGTTGAACGCTTATTAATTGAATAAATATTAAGAAAAGTTTTAGTCTGGAAATATAAGCACAGCCAAAGGAACAAATGATACAATTTGTAGAAATTTATATGAATCAAATTTAAATAATATTGGCCATCTCAGACTAGATTCTTAACTTTGGCCATTGATCAGAATAATGATGATATTGAGTTGCAATCCTTTTCTTAAGTATTTCTGAAAATAAGATTTTTAATTTAAAAAATACTTTAAGAAGAGATTAATCATAAAAGAATGTTTTCAATTATGAATTAAGACAGTAGAATCTAGTATTAAACCCTTAAAACTCTAATATTATTCGAGTGTACAAACTGAGAAATTCTTTAAAATAGCATAACACGCATTTTGGGTAAATCAAAAATTATTTGGAAAAATCTTCAAATTTCTCTTCATGTAAAACTTTGCTGTTTAGAATGCTACATTCACGTAATTGCTTATAGGAAGTTCTTGTTCTTGAAAGGTCAAGACTTTCAAACTTGATTTGCCATTAATCATATTTAAAAACGGTATAACATACAATTAATGTCGTGTGAAAAAAAAGCTGCCACTCAGAAGGTGCATACATGCATGGAGAGAAAGACAAAAATAATAAAATAAATGTTAATTAGATATTGTACTTACTTATTATAATAGATATTTTTATTTCGACTGTTTCTGATTTTAAGAAAATACTTGGAGCTACGAAAATCAGATGCAGTTTATTTATCCACCAGTTTTCTCTAACTATTCTTGAAATTCTAATATTTAAATTTCTTTTTCCCAAATATTTTTTATTATTTATGATGCTTTATTATGTTTATAATAACTGAAAAATATGCTTAAAATAATATTTTAACTAAAGTTTCAGTGAAGAAATTATTCCTTTATTTGCTATCTTTGATTACACTTTATTTTTGCAACACAGCTCAAAAGATTTTTAGATAATGATTTTCGAAGAATCATCCATTATTTTTTGACAAGATACATTTACCAACGAAAAGGAGTTTTAAAGAAACTATGATATAAATTAATAATACTTTTTTCAAAATAATTGAATAGAAAACGTTTTCTAAGCAGCTAAGAAATAAAAATGGTATTCAAATATTAATATACTTTATGTGAGAGCTGCTAACAGATCTCATACAAAGTCTGGCGTCATGTTGCGTCGTTGATCACGTGATGCTTTTCCGCCATAATTTGCAGAAGAGAGGTTGAAGGTAAGATGTACCTCTCACACTCACGTATCGTTTTTTGTGTTTTACGTTAGTTTAGTAATGTTTTGTTTTTGTAATCTTAATAATTATATTTCACACATTAGTACTGGTCGTTGAATCTCCTCACACTGAATTATAATCAAAGTTTCGGGTTACTTAGTTATTCGAATTTCATATGACCAAATATTTTAATATACAAGCTTCTTATAAAGTTTATATCCATGGTATATATATTATTTTTTATGTAAAGGAAAGTTCAGCGCCACGACTTTTCAACTTATGTAATACATTATATTATGCATTGTGTAAGACATTATTGAACTGTGCAAATCAAAAAAAATTATGTATGTTAATTTTTTTACTAAACATTTTGAAAGATGAATAAATAACAAAATAATTTTAAATAGATTATTTAATATGGCACAAAGCTTTCATATTTGCATCTGCTCCATTTTTTATACATAATCTAATTTTAAATAAATTAATTCATAAAAAAATTTCGAAAAAAATACAGTCGAAATTTAAAAAAAATTTAATATTTATTAATTTTCATCCTTTTGTACTTTGGCTTATTGATAATTTTTAGTGCAGCACTTTTGTTTAAAACTAATTAGATAACAAATTAGTATTTAATATTTGTGAGATAAATAATGCATGATTGCGTTAAAGCGTTTTTACTCATGCAATCTTCCCGAGGAGAAAACGATTAAAATACTGTGGAATTTAAACTTTGAATTTTAAAGAAATTTCTTAATCAATATAAAGTATAGATTGATTTTTATTTTTTCCGGATATGTATTTTTTATAAATATATTTTTAATTCTGTATACCTAAAACTACGCATACATTACCCACCGGTTGAAAGATTAATCTTATGCATTGCTAATATATAAATATACTTACATATCGCAGAATGTACTGAGAGATGTGCAGTTCTATGATTCTGAATAGAGGTCTTTGTGACTAAACTCTATTCCCTCACTGCAATTACTCTCGAAGCATTCTGCGAAAGATAAAGCGGCAGACAACACTTTTCTCATCCGCAGAAAGTCCGCCGCCAACTTTGCGTCTGTCATCGGGCGATCATCAATCACCTCGTAGACTTCAGCGATCAACACAAAGGATCCCCCCTTGATTCCCCAACAATCTTCACAACTCTCTGACGGGACTGCTTGCAAACGAAACAGTTCAAAACAGTCTTCCGCTGACAGTGAATGGTTTAAGTTGCAAGTCTAGGTTAACATTGAAATAATTAATGCTTAGCATTTTATCATAAATCAAAACAGCAGCGTAACCTTCTTCGCTCAAAATTCGTGTAATTCCATATTTATCGCTCGACCATCTTTGATATACATCTTTGATATTTGCATAGCTCACGATCAGTTTTTGAACTATGCTTATGAATAGGGTTATGTTGGAATTTCATCATCTCGATATATTCTCCAAAAAATACTTTTTCGATATACCGTGATATTTTAATGCTTTATAGCAATAATAAATTAGAAATAGCTTATAAAAATTATTTATTAATTACTAGAATAAGTAATAAATATCAATAAATTTCTTAACATATTTGACTATTAAAACGAGTCCAAATAAAAAGCTGTTCCAATTTCTATAATAAATATATTCCTTTTCCTTTAAAAAAACAATTAGAAAATATTTTTTTAAAAATGCCAACATGTTACAATTTATGACACTGCGTTTAAAACCAGTATTTTTATATATTTATATATGCGAGTATTTTTAGAAAAATTAAAAATGATTCTGCATGAAGTTCAAAAAGAATGAAGAACAAAAATAAACACTAGCCGAAACAAAACTGGAAACGGAAATTGTGAATATCGATACATTGGAAGGGGAACGGAATTTATTTCTTTATGCGTTTATGTGTGAAAATGCAAGCCGCTAATAAAATTATGATTATAATCTGGATTAATTCTTTTTTATCGACTAAATAAAGGACAGTCAACAACCTTCGATAACCGCACTTACATTTTCATAATGGTGTCGTTCAGTTAGGGAACAAAAGATATTTTATTATAAAATGCCGTGAGTAAAACTAGTTTTATATATTAGAATACGATAGTATATGTAGAAACATTCACAAAAATTCTTAATTGGTCGATACTTGCAGCTAAGTCTCCTTTTTATCTACAAGATTTCACAATTTACGAAGTTTCACAAAAATTCATAATGTTGTAATTTAATAAAATGGGTACAATTGAAATTTTGATTCCATCGCTGAAGTTAAATGAAGAAAAGGTTTTTAGCAATATTTGTTGGCAGAAAAATGCATGGATTTATGAAAATATTACTGCGCAAACTGTGAGTAATTTTTACAAATAATTGGGACAAGTTTAAGAATGATTTAATAAATTGACATTCAAAATATTCACGTACTAAAAATAAGAATGAAATGATAATTTTTAAACGATATAAGCCATTTTAATAAATGGGTGCTTTATTATTTTTTCTTATTTCAATATTAAAATTAACTTTAAAAACTTATTATCTCAACTTACATCTTAATTATTTCAAAATAAGATAATAAGTCAAAAATATCTAAATTAATAATATTTTAATAAACATATTATTATTAAAATATTTACTTGCTATACTTTGACAAAAGATAGTTTTATTTTAAAAAAACCGAAAAAAAATATCCACATTTTTATTTTAAAATTTTTGATAACAGCTATATATTTTCCAAAATGAACGTAGCATTTTTAATATTAAGTATTAAAAAATATAAACAAATTTTTTATATTCTATTTTAATCAGTCTATCATATATATCCTTTTATTTTAATTTCCAATGCCAAATATGCCCGCAAAATGCTTAAAACTAAATATCGGAAAAAAACTAAATTAAGATTCTCTGTGTGTTGGCAAAAAGAAAGTATTATGTTCGTAATGCAATTTGATGAATGATAATTCCTCTAAATAATTCATTAAACAAATTTTTCTATTTTTTATACAAATTTATAAAATCATATTGCTGGATTTTTTATTTATTTATTTTTGAACAAATTCTATTTTCTGAAAACATTACAGATTAAAAGAGAAGCTCTTAGTTCTCAGAACGAAAACCAAATTCTTACCTGAAAAACCACATGGTAATTGCCCTGCCCTCAAATTACAACTTGATTTATCACTCGACACTGTTCACCGCTTTTAGGAGAACCTGAAAGTCCAGACCCAGGAAAGTTTACCCCACGGGGTTAATTGCCGGGGGAAAGCAAAACATACCCTGCCGGTTTAGGAACGTTCTGACAATTTCTTTTCTTGTAAATTGTGTTCAACCTTTATTTTGACCGCTGCCGTTTTAAGAACATTCTTACGCTAGTCAGCCGACGCTCGATGGGTTAAAAATACTTTTATACCGAGCAAACTTATTTGCAAATATAAATGAGAAAAGCTATTAAGCCTACGTGATGCAACAATAAAATGTTGTATCAAGTAGGCTTTCAAAGTGTTTCGCAAAAGGGGAATACCCTTTTATACAAACCAAATCTTCCAGAATATTGCTAAAAATATGTATTTTGCTTCCTACGTAATTAATTTCATGGTAAAGAAACAAATTTCAATGGTTCTTGAACGGTGCCAAGTCGATGAATCCCTTGGCATTATTGGCAAACTATTTGACGAAATGACAACGATTTGCACAGCTTTTACGACAAAATGAAAGTTTACAAACTTGTTCGAATACTGTAGATACCCCAATTGGGAAGGGAGAAACTTTCCTTTTAGAAACTTCTTTGTATTGACCTGAAGATAATAAGATCGAGATATTGTCTCTGATAACTTCTTTGGACCATTTTGTAATGTACCTTTCTCCTCAAAGGAATATATAAAGAGTTTAGATGCTCTTTTAAAAAGCATACATGCAGTTACCAGAGAGTCAAGGAAATCCATACTCTGTCAATCTAATTAAGAATCATTACGACATCTCTGTTCATCAGACGTAGACGGATGAGATGAACAGTTTTTAGTTTAGAGCTATTTAATGTTGTTTATATGTGTGAATTTTGATAAATTTTGAGTTAGGAAATACTTGAACTTCTATAACTTTTTTTATAAAAACAAATATTTCTTAGATCCTAGTTCATTGCCTTCACTAAAATTGTACAAATGTTTCATAAAAAAATAATTTGAAAATATTGATTAGAATTTCTGCTAGGATGTTTTGTATTTTACACTAATTTTCTCTATTTTTTTAGCAAAATTCCCCCATTTGACTAAGTTGTAAATCAAATAAAACTTTTTTAATGGTATTAATCATTGTTTTCAATTGCAATGACCTAGAAAACAAAGTAAAATTTATAATTCAAGGGGTTTTTCAAAAAATTTTCTCCGTACCTAGGCAGATACCTTAAAGAAACAAATCTCACATCAAGGAAGATGGCCATGTCTTGATAAATGAAGTGACGAAGAGGACTGAGTTTATAACTTTAAAGCAAAAATCGGGAGGACTTTGCTCCTGCATAAATTAAACAATGTTGTATACAATAAATATATTATCTGGTCAATAGTATTCGTTGATATTACAAGAATGCTGGGAGGGACATAAGTGAATGAATCTGTTCTAACGTTTTCTTGTGCAATTACTCTCAGGTTCATAAGTTAAAAATTATTTAATAAGCAAAACGTGAAAAGCAAAACGGATGCTATATGTTTGATATTATTTAGAAAAAAGAGTATTTTTTGCTCCCTTGAGCAAATTACAAAAAAAAAAAATATTTACAAAAATCAATATTATATGGTTGGTAGAATGGTAAATATATAGTATGTCTTCCAGGCGATGTAATACAGTTCGTATAACGCTTAGGTTTGCTGAATATCAAATTATCGATATGATCGTGGAGAATATTATTACACTCAATAAGAAATGCTTTTTGAAGTTCATGTAGGAAATTGCTGTAGTGCTGTTCAATCAAGCATTCTCCATACAAGCTCTACTGTATTCAAGTCTGATGAGAATACTAACCAGTTCATGCGGGCTGTATCCCCCGATCAAAAACATTCGTTTACGATGTTTGCATGGTGAGAACAGGGTGTTGTCTTCCCTAAACAAGAATTCTGCCCCCCCACGGCGCACCGAAACAAACGTACTGGATGCTCCAGAATGACGACTGGATGAATTTGACCAGTCATGATTCCGATTTCGACCTGCAAGTCAGTTCCTGCACCTAGAATAATTCCTCTCTAAAAGAGCAATCCTGCACCACCTTAACGGCGTTTTGCAATGGTGTTCTCTTGGTGGTAACGAGTACCCGGTGGTATCCATAAGAAAGTCTGGCTACAATCAGATTGCAGGCTAAACGCGAACTAGTTGGAAAACATCACACAAGCCCACTGTTATGGTGTCCACAATGCATACTCTTTACTCGAGGCTATTCGCAGGCAACACTGACTTACAGTATGTTTAACACATCTGACAGGTCAACGAGAGCATAGAACAATCTGCCTAAGCTTCCGTACATCGTCTGTATCGCAACTATCTTACCAGTTACTGTAGAAAGTGACCATACAGGTCTGATGATGTTCCCCGTCTATTTCTTTTGGCGGTAACTATCAAATACCGGTCGTCATTCTGCATTGTAACACGAGAACACCTGTGCTGTAAAATCTACTCACATTACCATCATCTTGGAATCTTTGCCAAAGGCTGGAGTTGACAATCTGGGCAAATCCATTTCCTCGAATATGTCCAAACGGTCGATAATACTACCAAGTAAAAGACCACAAACACGCATCTTTTGCATCCTAACTATGCGGTTATTGTTCTGAAAGGATTGTTAAGCGCGTGCGAACAATATTACTTTTTTGCCGGTATTCCTTATACATCACTCTCTTACACTCTAGTCATTGTGGCTTCCTGCAGTTTGCATATGATTTTTTAAAGATGTGTGTAGTCATTTTGCGTGGTGATATACTTATTTAAGTGCTTGACTTCCGTGTGATTCTGAATCATAATTTATGGACATGAGTGTCCCTTTTTCAAAATTTAGCATTCATATATCTTTGTCATTTTATATTTATTTTGGAGAATTGTTTCCTCCTGAACCATTGATGTAAAGAATTGGAAAATACATAAGTGTTTTATTAAATGAATCAAGAGGCAGTACATTTTATCAAATATTTTTTCCTCGAATCTCCTTAAAATATATGTATATTCATAATCTTTTATACTCCCTGAAATGAAGTAATTCGAAAATGAATATGAAATTATTATTTTAATTTATTTATTTTATAATGGTATATAATTTAAATTATATGCTTCATAAAAGCATGAGCATGCATTTGCAACTAAAATTTAGAAACCTAAAAAAATCTTTAACTCTTAAATCATTTAAGGATAACTTCAATGGTCTTCCTGAATCATACTTGCATTTTTGTTCATTCCTCTTTTCAAAAATTAAGCTACTAATCCCCAACAAAGGAAGGGATGTGATTGACAGTTGTAAAATAAACCACCGAATAGTGAATCGAGCTTTGGAGATTCATTTATTTTTTTTTTCTTTTAAAGTTAGTCGTCGAATTTTTTTTATTAACTAATAATACAACTTGTGATTCAAAATAATTTTTTAGAAAATTGTCTACTCTTCAGTCGCCTCATCAATCTTTTCTTAACCGGAAATTATGTTCTCAAGATAAGGCGTTATTTTACAAGATGTTTAAATCGTTAGCCTTCAAAAATATTTCTTGTTAAGCTTAATTATTGCTATCAAAACAATCAAAATATATAAATGTATGTCATGAGAACGATCGAAATAGATAAGCGACATTTTCATAAGACGTTTTTAAATGGTTAACTAATCCGTAAATCAATTCTTGTTTAAATAATTGAGCGATATAATAATACAATCCATATAAATTTTCTAAACATAGCTTTTGTTGTTATAAATACGTATTATCCTAGAAAAAATGTTGGAAATTTAATTGACAGTGGAAAATGTCATTGATTACTTTGATTTATATTAAAATTAATCGAAAATTATTTTCTAGAAATTGCTTTATTTACTTGGTTCGATTGGCTCGATTGGCAGAGCATTGGACTGTAAATCCTTTTGTCCCTGGTTCCCGGCTAGCGCATTTTATCCTAAGACCGGAATTTTAATTTAAAATTGATCTTATTATTTCTCTAAAATGGAGATGATCCTATAACATTCTTTACCATTCGATGGTGATGATTCGCGAATGTTCTCCTAATGTATAAAAGCTGAGTTCTGCTCAGTTCTTCATTCTGTTCTCCAGAGAGTTGCTTGGTGCTAATAAACGCAATTGTTTCTAGATATCCGTGTCTTTAATTCAGTCTTCGTGACAATATTTTAAGAAATGTATTAAAAATCACACGATATGCATCCGGAATTCTCAGTTGTGATATAACTGTACATATTACTTTAATTACGAGCTTTAAAAGATCTAGTAAAATTTGGTCTTCTTCGAATTAATTTTGCAATTAATAACTATAATTTTGAACTGCTATATACCCGCTTTTAAAGTAGGCAATTGGAACAACATTTTTCTTAGTCTTTCATTCACAATGAGACTAGTGATTTTCAAACAGAAAGATGTTTTAATTCATTTCTACTTAGAATTCCACATTCCTCAACGAGTACTCAATTTGAAATAAAAATAAGTATCTTAAATCTTTTGAAACATACCAAATTCCTTTGAAATATCAAGTTCATAGAATATGCCTAATTAATATATTTATTACAGTCGAACAGATAAATATATATTTCATTTAAACGGAACATCTTTGAAGTAAATGAAAATATCCAATTTTAGTAATTATTCACTTAAATATTTTCAAGTACCTTAAAATGCTATCCTCCCAACTGCATAACACGTATATTCAGTTCAATCAATCCAAGATTTAATGCCAATAACCCTATACCTTACCGTTGCTCAATCACTCAGTCCAAGCAGTTGGCGGTGACTCCGCAGTGCCAAGTGAAACATGGAGTATTTACCCTGGCAGAGATTTAAGCTTCATGTCAGCTCTTGAGATTCTCTGTGGTTTCAGGCTTGTATTTCGGTGGAGTAATTCCAAGTGGAATAATCATAGTGAAATGCAATTTAGAATATTCACAAGATTCACTTCAAGCTTTAGAGATTCTCGTAACAGCTTTCTGTAGTAGATGGCTACCATTTCAAAACGAAATTTGTTCAGTTTTTGTTCGAAGACTCAGCGTACCTTTATTTTAAATATTAATGAATTAAAGTATCAGTAACGAAGATTATGATTCTTTTAAGGGTTCATAAAAAATAGTAACCATAAATATATAAAAGTAATTAGCAGTATTTTAGTTTACTGGAAAGCTTAATTATTATAAAGGACAACAATAATTAAAGTTTATGTACTTCTTTCAGCACTATTCCAATTTATTTTCGGTTAGCTCTTCTTTTAAAATTTAAAGGTTATATTTGATTGGATAAAATCTATTTCAGCTAACTTTATAGGTTTAAAAAAGAACAAAGCCTTAAGAAAAAATATTAGTGTCTATTAAGACGTTGTGAAAAATTACAGATAATATAAAAACTTTTTTATTAATTTATGCAAGGAAAGAAATAATAATATCTAATGAAGCTGGACAGGATGTTACAAAATCAGTAATACAATTGCTAAGATTAAATAGGTAGCGTCTATAAGTCCCCCAATCATTCAACACCAAAAAGTATCTGAAAATAGCTAGAAAACTCTCTCTCTCTCTCTCTCTCTCTCTCTCTCTCTCTCTCTCTATATATATATATATATATATATATATATATATATATATATATATATATATATATATATATGTAAAATAGAGAGATAGAGAAGTTTAGGTATTGATTCTAAAGGGTTTAATCTGGTTAATGACTTACACTAATTAAGACAAATAAATACAAATAAGATAAATAACAAATTATCATATGATAACATGAAAATTGCTATCATAAAATTCATTTTTTTGTATTTTAATATGCTTTTTGTAAAAGTGAAAGTTATAATGAAAAGGCCATTAGTAACATAAATGAATAGGTGGTGCAAGCACTCCAGATGAAGACACTTTAGGGCATGATTTTTCAAACTACAGGTGTGAATATTTTTAAATGAGATTACTTATTAATTTTTTTTAAAAATAAATCAAACTTATAAGTTTTTTTATAAATTTTAGACCAAATTAAAAATAAAGTCTCAATAAAATTTTTATCGAAGAAACCTGCTCTGTCTATACTTACTTTTATAAAATCTTGCTCTTTTGGCAGAAACAATTTTCAGAATTTCGAATAATAAATTTAATAATCTAAAAATTTTAAATTCAATTTTTTTTAATTTTTAGAGATTTTTCTATGATTTAATTTCTGAAATGACATTGACAATTATGATTTAGTAATTTTAGGAGAACTTTTGGGTAAGTCATTTTAATACTGTCGTATAAGAAATTGAAAGTTGTATTATGATTAGCCTTAACAGAACCATTTTATATACCATTATGTCGAGGTTTATTAGTATAGTAATTAACTGATAATTGATACGGAATGGAGTATATGCTGTAATACATAATGTAATTTACGATTGAATATACTTTGTTTGTAGTTGTTTTGATTTTGATCCTTTTGACTGCGCTTATTCTCTAATAATTCAGAACAAAAGGCTTTGTAAAATTTAAATTATCCTACACAATTGTTCCATAGGAGCAAACGAATTTTCTTCATATTTTAAGAATATTAATTTTTCTAAAGAATATTAATATCACTTTTTCTTACATGGTTAGGGTATTAAATTTCGGGCATTCTGTATTTTGAATGTAAACATTTTACATAAATTTCCCGATTTCCAGTAGAATTATTTCTCTGTTTATTAACATTGCTTCATAATGAATTAAAAGGGAGGGAAATGCCTGCATGCAATCGAACTGTACACGCATATACAAAAGGAAAATGGCCTCCCCTGATTAAGGCTTTATTTGGAGTTAGCCTCGAATTCTTTGAAGTGGTCTCTATCGTGATGGTTGGCATGGCAACGCAGACTTCTCTTTAAGTATTCTAACCTTGCGTAATTACTGCCCGTAGATTAAAGCTCCCTTGCCTTCATTCGACCAATAAGGAAAACGGGGTTAAGACTGCCGGGCACTGAGTGGCTGCTGAATTCTTCACCTATTTGCTAAAATCGTGTGATTAGAAAGAGATTGATTGGGATCTTTTTTTATCATCGAAGGTCAGAGAAAATTTGCCCTCTCTGGACGAGGAACATTAAGACTTTAAACTGCACCATGCAAACACGTGTGCGAGGTTAACATCGATAGAAACATTTTTCATGTTATTAAAAGAGTTAAAATTTTAATTTTTTTGCTGCTGCTAGAGAAAAAAAATAAAGACATTCTCAATCTCTTTAATAAATTATTATGTTCTTGAATAATGATTTTCTGATTCGATAAAGTTAGAATTTACATAATTAGTAAGTAATATAGATTTTAAAATCCTTAGTTTATCAGATTGATAAGCAAAGTTTAATAGAAAACTAGTATTGTTAAAATTTTTTTTGCAATTTAATATAATTTGACTTCTTTCATTAATAACTTATTCTAAAAAACCTTATGGAATTATCATTATTAATCAAATAAATTAATGTGAAAAGTAAAGAAAATTTTTATAATGCGTCAAATATAAAAATTTTCCCTATTCAAAAATTATTTAATTAAAATTTGCAATATATTTAGATATAAGAGGATAAACATAAGAATTAACAATTCTAAATGCTAAAAAGTTCTTGAAACATAGTAAGTATTTTTCTATCAACAATTAAAAGCGGGTTCGCAATATAAAAAATATCCAGCCATAGCTTTAGCATTATCAAAATAGAAAAAATGTTTATTGGTAAATGATAAAATGTAAAGGTGTCATCATCCTAGATATCCAATCATCTTTTGGCGTTAGATTATTTTTTTATTTTAAGGGATGTTAAACTTTAAAATCAGGAGATGAGCGGGTGAAAAATTAATGGTGTTTAGAACTCTTCACTTCACACCCTTTCACCATTAGAACAAGAGATCTGCATCAGATTTTTAACCATCGCAAACAATTGACGGAATAAGGAAAATGTATCTTATAAAAATTTCTTCTTTACTTTGATGCATTGATTATTTTGATATCAGTCCTGGAGACGCAATTTTAATTACATTGGTCCCAAGCGAAATAATTATAATCCTCTTGACCACCATCGCAATATAAAAATCAACGACAGGATACAATCTGCTTCGAAACCATTTCAAAGAATGGCTTTAAAAATTACTTTAAATATCAATCATGCTTTCTTTTAATGATTTATGACAAAGGTCCTCGATAATTTTATCAACTGCCGAAAATATTTTGTATGGTTCCATCGATAACAATAGCGGAAGACTCCAAAGTTTAATGCAATTGTGATTAACTCATGAAAATTTTCGAAACACGCAATTAATACTCAGCTGAGACAAAAGAAAATAGTATCTGAAAAAAAATCATAATATTCTTTGAATTTCTTAGGTATTCAACCAAATAATTCATACTTAGAAGTAGAACTGTATTAAACTAAATCCTGAAACCCTTCCATCCAAACGATCAAGATTCCATTCATGCTATTTTGTTGCGCTATCGATTGTTCCATCGAACGTTCTAGCTCAGTTCTAAAATAACTTTTGAAGTACTTTGATGAAAATTACCGATTTCACTTCGTTCGGTGAGAAGCATTTCTCTCTCTTTTGAAAAGGTCTAATGCATCAAATGGTGAAAGCGAGAATGTCACTTCAAAATTTCAACGTTATCTTTGAAAATGTTTCTATCACTTTCCCTGAATAAAATAATAAAATTGGAAATAAAGTGAAGCAAGGGTAAGTGAATTAATTACTGAAAAAGATGAATGATAATAACAAATGGTAACTAAAGTTTATGAAAGGAGTATAGATTTTAGATTAAGTGTAATGAGCTGTTAAAGAAGATGACAGGAAACGAAGGAAAAAATAATTACAGATTCCGATTCTCGGCATCTAAAGCAGTGATGTATAGAAAAATGTGAAATTTTAACTTGTCTTAAAATCGATTGTAGTAAAATTACTCAATTGATTAATGAGAAATGCATTACTAAATGTTTCAGATAGGTATTAAATTTTTATTTATTTTGTTGGAGTTCTTGGGGGTGGGAGGGGATAGTGTTTTAAAGATATAAAGAAAAGTAGAAATTTATATTTAATAATTCAAAAGTGTTTTAGAGTACAAAATTTGTTTCTGTTGCAATTTTAATATATTGTATTCTTTACTTTTGTACATAGTTGAACTTAATTTTACTCTTTGATTATGAATATATGTATATAAATTTTGCTAATATGTAATTATATGTGTTTCGAAAATATTTTTGCGTAGAATCAACTCCGATGCATGTTCACAAAGTTGAGTTTTCTGGCAAAAATGATCAAACGTCTTAATAAACCGGAATTTCAAATGATTGTGTCAGTATTTTATCTTCGAATTTTTACTGTGTGATTTTTCATATAATTTGTGTTTGTTATTTTAGGATTATGCCTACAGGGACAAATAAATAAGATGCTTCAAATAAAAACTGACTGTTATTTTTACCAAAAAAAATCCACGTATTGTTATATGCGTTCACTTGCGTAAATATTTGCTCGTTCATAACATTTAGAAAATATTAATGAAGCATCGCATCTTTTTAAATAATATCTAATTTAATTTACATTTCAAATTTACACAAAAAATTCACCGAAAAAGTGAAATAATACCCAAGCAACTGCAATTCAGGATTAGTCTAATGTATTCAGAATAAATTCAGAAGCATGGCTTATATTTTATATCCTGAAATATTGTTACGAATCCGATGCTGCTTCTCAGCTTTTTAGTACAATCACTAGGAGGACTGTTTTACTATCAGCTGTTGTTTGTTGATAGGAGGTCGAATCAATGATTCCAGTGTTTGGCGACAAGCTTCGAGAACGTTTACCGGCTTTGATGGAAAAAAAGATAATACTAGAATCTTTAAGAATTTTGGTGACAGAGCCGATAGGAGTATTGTTATACTTGAATGAACCAAAAGCTTCTCTACCTTGCTCCGGGAACCCTAAAAGGTGGTTGTCCAAACCTAACAGAATCGTGTATAAGGTCATCGAGAGGTTTAGAGCCGCATAGAGAGTCAATAGCGTATAGTTGTACCAGTTCAGCAAAGCGTAAGTATTGTGCGGAAATCAAGCAATTTCTGAATTAAGTTGTTTGAGGAATCTTGAAGTTTACTACATAACAGTATCAAGTCACGGGAGTAGTAGCCAGTCGTGTGGTATTGAATATTTAGTTGGGTACAGCGTAAGTGAGGTGACATTGGAAAATTATAGGCATCTAGAGCGATTATAGAGAGTAGCTATGGAACTTTCCCTCCTCCTGTTGTCGGACCTATTTCTGTGCTTAGGTTATTATTACTATTGATTACTACTTGTGGACTACAGTTTATTGCTTGTGTACGTCACGGCTGTGCATTGGTTATCAGCGTATTCTTCTTGTTAATAAAAGTCCCCGTTTATTACTGAGGCTTGTTCATTATGTTACACCTTACACCTTGTATAAATGAACCCATTGACTTCACGGACTTAGCGGGATATGCCCTGTAACAATATAAAGGTGATAAAAAGAAATGTATTCGCAATGGTAACATATCAGAGTTAATGGTTATTTTTTTATCTAATTAAAACAAAGAAACCTTTTCAATTGTGGAAAAAGGAAAAACGATATGAAACTGTATCAACTGAACACAACGCTTGTGAAGCCTAATTTGAGCTTATTTTTGTCAATATTTGCGAAAAATTAAATTAATGCAATGAAAAATTAAAACAATGATGCAATTAAAAAAATGCATCATTGTTTCTCAAATTCCAATAGTTTTCCCCCAACATTTTTTGTTGTTTTCTATGTTTTGCACATAGGATCTTATTTGAAAATGCTTCTGAATGTTAAATGAGAAAAATTAAAATCAATTCTGTGTTTTTATCGTACAATTGGAACATAATACGAAGTAAACGGTGTTTAAAGTTTTCATGACATGATTGATCCGAAACAGTTTCTGCACTTTCTTTAAAAATTCAACTCTTATCAAATAATCTTGTTTTTGATGCGCGATTGTCTTTAAATGCTATCCGAAATAAATTTTAGCAAAAAGGGTTTTGCACAAACACATCTTAATGCATAATCTTTATTCAATTAAATTGGCTTGGAAAATGGTCGAAGTTAAAATTCTTATTTTATTAAAAGCAGATGTATTTTCAAACGATAAAGAGAAATAAATTCCTGATGCCAAGTATATAAGAAGTTGTTAAACTGTTTCATAAAAAATCAAGAAAGTTATTTACTGTACACGTATTTTAAATAGAGCATTTCAGTTAATTTTCGATCACAGCAGCATGTTATTTTTTATGCTGAACTAACGTGCTGTAAGGGGTTGGGCAGAGAAAAAAATTTAATCATGTCATAAATGGCAAGTGGAATAGTACGAATATTAAACCAACATGACTAAAATTTCAAAATAAAGAAAAAAGAAGTTATTAAGTGGATTAGAGAATTATTCATACTCAGTCTCAAACATAGAGATTCATAAAAGTCTCGAAGTCAAATTTATAAATTTTCTCACCTAAAATGGTTAAAAGAGCTCGAGATTGTTTTTTATTTATCAAGAAATAGGTATAAGTTTTCAAAAACAAATAGATATTATTAATTAACGCCCATTTGTCGTTAATTCAAAATGAATTTCATAATATGAATAAGAAAAATGTTTAAAAATTTGACAACGAAAATTTGTTTGAAATAATTGCTGACTTTGTTTCAAAGAATGCAGGTGTAATTAGACATGTGAAATGCACGGCACGGCATATGAAACAAAATGCTGATTCAAAAAAATTAATTTCTTTTCTCTTTAAAAGCATTTTTTGGGTACCCAGTTTATATTAAACAAGATTTCAACATATAATGTTATCCGAAAGTGTAAATTCTTCAATGCCCGCCATAAATCTTGCACTCGACGGCGATGCACTGCTCAAACTCCTCTAAGCCTAATTTTGGATAATTAGACTTAGGACGACAAAAAAAAGCACTTTACTTAAAATGTTTCTGCTAATTATTCTTAAATGAATGGGCGTTGTAAAATCGACTTGCAACAAATAGTTCCTAAACAAGACTCATTGATCATTTATATTTACTTCGAACTAGTCCCGCTTAATTGGCCCGCATAATGGTGTAATTAGACGTGTGAGATAATAGGAAATGCTTTAAAGTATCCTGTTTGGAAGTTCCAAAGGTTATTAAAAGTCAGTGTCTATATATTAGCGTTGCTGCCTCTCGGGGGATCTCATGAGCACTTTATTTACTCTTATCAATAAGGGATGCTATTTTAGAGACTGTACCATGTGTTTCGAACGTACTGTTGCTGAACTCCATTTGCAATTATCTAAGTCTACAAAAGTGGATTTTAACAGACGCTATCTATAGACTGTATTAGAAGTGCCAGTTTGTTTGACAGGTAATTAATATTTTAGCAAGGAATAAATCTACATTCATAAGTCAATTTATTAAAAGTAAATATTGTTTTCTCTGATAAAATAAATATACGTAATTCACTTCACTTTATTTTCATTTGATTTTCCGTTATTTTATATAACTGTACATAAATAAATAGCAAGAATGTAATAAAATATATAAAATTTTAATATCTGTTTTAAAATTGAAAATAAATAAATAATAATTTTGCAGTTTTTTAGTAAATAATTTTCTTTATTGTATTAATATTCTAATAATTACAAAATTTCAAAATTGAAGATACTGCCTGTGTCTCTGTTCCTTTTGAACCCAATCTGCTCTACTGTTTTATTGGCTGTTTCATTGTGGCTAGTCTTTTTTAGCTTTAAGGCACCTCTTAATCTTTTTTTAACGTAATAAACGTAACCTATCGTAATTTCGCCAATAATTGCTAATTAAAAATTTAAATAATATAATTTTATAAAAGTCGATCGAAATAGAGATATATATGTTTAAACATCGGAATGATGGTGAAATGTTGTACAGTCTGCCTGGGAACTTCATCATCTATTCTCAGTTTAAACTTAGGGCCGCAGTGGCCTGGCTTTGGGGCTCGACTTGTGAGCCGCAGGGTTTCAGATTCCAGATTCCACTGAAAGACCGTCATGTAGGGGGGGGGGGGGGGAAGTTGCACGTTAAATCCGTCAGAGACAAACGTCCTCTCGTTATGATATGGTGTGGAGAAGGTTGTGCTAGCTCTGATGTCTTCCTCGCCATCTGGCAGTGGTTCAGAATTGCGAGGCCCATTCAAAAATAGCTCTAATGTTGTTTTACAACTAGATGTTATTATAACGAAATTAAACTCCGTTTGAAGTTAATTGTTCTGAATAGCTTTATGGTACGCAATCGGTCAAAAGTATCTGGAGAAACCGGTATCCGTCTCCGTCTAAAAGGCCACTTTTGTCAAAATTCACAATTTCTTTTTATTTTTTAAATTTAAAGTACATTTATTTAACTTTCTAAATCTATAATTATTTTTCTTCTACGATTATTAGAAATGGAGATATGGAGATTTGAGTAATTCAAAGTAGTCGAAAACGAAACCGGAAGTTGATGTTTTTCGTCTTTTTATCAAATATCGCTCCTTAAATCATAAATTAATTCGTTTTTTTCCAAGTTATGACAGACTATATGCGTCATTTAAGTTTGTATTAGTTTTCAGCTATTAATATACAAAGGAGAATGGCAACAGTTGCTTCTCAAGCATTGCTCACATTTGAAAACATCTGCTCGATTCCTTTTATATAAATATATATCTTTTTTTAAAGAATATTTCTTAATTTGACCTTAATACTTTTTTTGTACTGTTTAACAAGTGTTTTGAATTTAATAAGTGTTTCATACACGCTTTAGTGATAAGCAGCCCATATGAGGGCAGTGTCTAATGATAAAGGGCAGTTGGTGTAACTACCAACGTGGACTTTCCTGTTGAAAAAAAGTTGAAAGAGGGCAACACAGGTCTTCCAAAAAACATTATTAAAATTATTAGATTAAAATACATGCAAATATGAGAACAAATTTATTTAAAAAAATGCTTGCACGGTAAGACTCAAAATGCTAATGAAAGCTTCAATAATCTTTGTGGACGATTTTTCCAAAAGGTTATTTGTGGAGCTCCAGACCTTACACTTAGGAGCATCAATATCAGTAATAATTTTTAATCATAGTTTT
Source organism: Argiope argentata (assembly GCA_026289955.1). Lineage (NCBI taxonomy): Eukaryota > Metazoa > Arthropoda > Arachnida > Araneae > Araneidae > Argiope > Argiope argentata. The sequence goes on from JAOUZG010027119.1 coordinate 419,974, forward strand.
TATGCTCTCAACATTTTTTTTTCTGAACTGGGATTAATTCTCGGGAATTATACACCGATAGACTTTCTTTCTCTTGATGAAGAAAGAATCGTCACGTCAAAAAGGCAATCATTAAGTGCCACAAAAGTTGCCAGAAAAAAAATTAAAAGCAATGAAAAAGATGAAAACATATAAAATTGTTAACAAAGAAGATGTATTCTATAAATATGGTACATATTAAAAAAAGATAAATAAAGATATTTTTCATAAAACATAAATAAAATCTTTAAATGCATTTTTAAGAAACTTCTTTTTATAAAAATTTTCATACGCAAAACATGATATCCCAAAAAATTATGAATATTTTTGGATGAAATGCTTTATGCATGTTATTTATACTGTCCTAAAGGCAATGAACTAGGATTATAGTTCTGAGATGAGCAGTTTTCTGTTTAGAGCCATTTAATGTTGTTTATATGTGTGAATTTTAATAAATTTTGAGTTGGGAAATACTCGAACTGCTATAACTTTTTTATAAATGCAAATATTTCTTAGATCCTAGTTCATTGCCTTCACTAAAGTTGTACAAATGTTTTCTAAAAAAAGAATGTGAAAATATTGATTAGAATTTCTGCTAGGATGTTTTGCATTTTACACTAATTTTCTCTATTTTTAAAGCTAAATTCCCCCATTTGACAAAGTTGCAAATCAAATAAAACATTTTTAATGGTATTAATCATTGTTTTGAATTGCAATGACCTAGAAAACCAAGTAAAATTTATAATTAAAGGGTTTTTTCAAAAAATTTTCTCCGCACGTAGACGGATACCTTTAAAAATGTTTCTGGCGGGGACCACAATTTGATGCGTAATAGGAAGCTATAAAAGCATTGGTGGTGGTTTGTAGAGCTGTATTGACGCGTTTGTGAGGCAGCGAGAAAGTCAAAGGAACTTGGTCAGTTTGCTCGTGGCAGTACGGTAAGGATGCCACCTTTGTGGGGAAATCAGTTCGTGAGAGTGCGAATGTTCTGCAGACGCCTAACTTTGAAAGTGTAGGGATACAGAATCGGAAATTCTCGTTGATGGAGTTTCAAAACTTCTCAGCCGTGAGTGTTAGCAGCAGGACTGCTCGTCGAGAGTTTTTTTAAAAAAAACTTTGGATTCCTTAGTCATGCTGTTCAAACCAAATATCCCTCCACAGAATGAGAAGCATTGACTGTAAAAATGCAGAGCTGAACTTGTAGAAAACTGTTCTTTGGAGTGATGAATCTCGTTCTGGAAAGTCTAGAAATCGATTGGACACGCCGGGGTCTGACGGATGCCCGGCGAACGTTTCTTTAGTGACTGCATTGTGATATTTATTAAGTTTGGTTTTGGAAACATAATGGTGGGAGGGGGGGGGGTCCTGTGGTTTGACCTGAGTCTGTTAGTTCCTGTGTTAGAAACAGGAACTGTGAGATGTATTTACAAATTTCGGCCAATGCTGCACTCCCAACTCTATGGAAATATTTTGGGGAAGGCTCATTTTTTTCCCAGCAGAATAACTGCACCATTCAACATTGAGACTTTAACAAACGTGGTTTTGAGAATTGTGTATTCAAAATATGGAATAAGCAGTTTGAAGACTTTATTTCCCATAGCGCCAGCCTTTTAATGACAATAAAAGGTCTTCGTTCTCTTTTTCTTTTTATCTCATATCAGACAATAAGTTTTAATAAGTTTAATTTATGTTCACTTATTTCATTTGACTCGATTTATTAAAATTTATCTCGGATAATTAATTACACTATTTTCGAAATTTCTGAAGTTAAAATCGAGCATTTCTGTGCAAATTAAAAATTTAATAGAACTTGGCATTCTTCCGTTAAGTATTGGAATTTTTGGCTGTTTCTCAAAAATTTTTCATTCAGCTCCATTCGTGATTAATGCAATATTCATGCGATTCATGATTCATGTTGTTGTCCTCTTTCCCATCATTATTATTCCATACATTTTAGTTCTTGATTTTTATATCAATGTAGTATTATCCTTTTACCTGTAAATAAAATTACTTTTGGGTAAATCTAATAAATGGATGTTGCAGTTATATATATTTCCGAGTGATTAATCATAAGCATCGATAAGTTAGTGCTGCTTACGAATAATCAGCGGATTAATCACAATTATCTCAAAATTTCTATGAACAAATCTTTTTTTCACATTATAGCCTGCTATTTAATAAAACACGGTATAAATTTGTATAACTGTAAAACTTTAATTCAAATTCTTAGATCTAATATGCGATGTCAAAAAAAATGTACAATATTTTTAAACGATAAAAGCGAATTTATAGTTACTCAAAAACCAAAATTCTTATTCTGCATGATTTACGCTTAAAAGAATTTTTACAAATCAAAGATTCAGTGATTATTCTTTTAAATATTTTCCCATTAATTCACATACAAATAAGCGATATTTTAAAATAAAAATTTGGATATTAATTTTAAAAACATTATTTTAAATAGTTTTTGTTTGAAAATATTACATTATCCCTTCAACGTGCATAAACTTTAATAAAAGAGAACAACGTGTGTTGCACAAAAGGGACAATAAACTTGTCTGTAAATTCACATATTTTAAGGTTTGCAGACCAGCATAATTTTCCATGCATGTATTTACGCAATGTTACAAGCTAAAGTATATACGCAAAGCATATTGATTGAATTTTTGAAATAGTAAACTTATTATTTGTAGTACGTACAGGTTGCTGCAATGTATGCTGTTTCCATACCTCGATTATATTTCCTGGCGTTATTAAATTCTTCATTTAACTAAGTTTTGATTGATATTAGCTAATTAAAATTTTTCATCGAGATTGTTTATCAATTACATATACATAATGTTACAACCCTAGATTTACATTGCTTATAAATATTATCAGTTTTTTAATTATTATTATTATTCGCTGTGCAACGAGTAAATAAAGAAAACAAACCTGTTGAAATATTATTCGAAATTCTTAAGTGCGTGACTCTAATGAAAGAAACAGCAAGGTTAAGAATTAGTATTTGTGTCTGAGCAGAGATTGATTGCAAATTCTTTATCATGAAAATACGACAACAAGGAATTTTTTTGTTGGATATGTTTTTTTTTCTAAAAATATCATAAACGCTTTTTCTGAATAGTTTAATATCCCATTTCAGAATTATTCTAAAATATTCAAAATATTTAAAATCAAAAGATAAATTATGTGAAATAACAAATCAGAAAGTTAATGCGGGAAATACATTCAAAACTTCATATTATAAAATTTGCTGTATAAGTTAATGCCTTATTAATAAGGTAATAATTTATTTTTATAACACTTTGAAAGGCAATGAAAATAAAATTTATTTTAAAGAAACCCGGATATATATTTTTTTAAATAGACCTAAACTTTATATTTTTATCGTAATAAGCAGAAAATATAAATATTTCAGAATCATCTTCAGATCAGAATTTTCAAATATCCTTTTAAAAATATCCCTGATCTTAACAATAATCCTAGGGCTTACTATTAAATATTGGATAATAATTGGTAAAATCTATATTTAGAAATGAATATATTGCATTGTTTTCTTTTAAATTTAAAAATCATCCACCTAAATTCAAAAGATAATAAAAAAATTTATTTACCTCTACACGCTATAAAAATTAGTAAACTTGTGTTGTTAATTAAAAAATAAGTTAAGCAAGGCTTTGATAGGATTATATATATGAAATTTCAAGAATCTTGGTGAACGAGTAAATATTCAAATATCAAATTTAAAACTTGGTATCTTTATATTCTGCAGAAGTGATTTTAAATGAGAAGGAGCTTTCCGTAACAATTTTCTAATTTTGCTCAAATAATACAAAAATAAATTTCAAAATTTAAATAATATTTAGAATTAAACTATTCACCTTATATCATTGGAAATGGATAATTCGGAAAAAATAAAAAGCCAATGATTAAGAAATCAAAAATGTTCTTGGAATAAAACAAAATTGCCTAAAAATATAGACACTTGATGAGGTGCCTTCTTTGCACATTACATATTTTTGCGTGATTTTAATTTGGAAATTAATTCAATCTAAGAAATCCTTTTTATTACTCCCTTACCGACATTAAATCCAAAAATACTTTATCGTCACAATCAATTTTTAATCACCGTTTAAAGAACTGAAGCGAAATTATTTCAAAATCAAATACGTGAATATTCTCCGCCACTGTTTTAATAGAATGAGAAGTGGGAATTACCCTACACCCTTCTGCTGTACCGTAGAATTTACCTTTGCAAATATTTATTCACTAAGACAAAAAAAATGACAGACAAAGCTTTTTTTTATTTCTGTTCTTCTTATAGGTATATGCTAATAACTTCTTTAATTGAAGTGGAAATTGGCCGTTTTAAATTAAACGCGAATCTCATGAGCTGCTGAACAAAAAAAAAGTCTCCAGAGAACTCTTTTAAGTTTTGGAAAAGCAAACTCTCAGACAATATAATTTAAATCCACAAATCACGCCGATAAGAGCAGATAAACGAATTTAGATGAGAAAATTTCATTGATGAAGTCTCCGGCACCTTTTTCCACTTTTAGCTGAGTCATCTAAGCAGAAAAGTTAAACATCCCTTAATTGTAGTACTTCCAAGAGGTTAAAACACGTTTAGGTTGAGTTGGGAATCTTTATAGCGGAAATACACGATTCATATTGTTACAAGCGGGCGAGTGGCACGAAAACTCGCCAAAGATGGCGACGTTGGCGAGGAGCCTCGCGCCAGCTTGATTGGTTTGGCGAAAGGAATAGTCTAGTAGCCGCTAGATTGTGCGCGATGTTTTGAGAATTTTCACGAGATTCAGGTGCACGCGCTTTTCGGCTATATAAGGACGAATAGCCGGAGCGAGTAGTTAGTTGAGAGTTTGCTCTGAAATAAAAAGCATCTCGCTGGACTAAAGGATTTGTGAGCTATGTTTGCGTTTGCTGTTAACGCTGTGTTATTGAGCTCGCTGTGATTTACTGTTTCTGTGTTTATTGTGCGTAAGACGTGCATTTACGCTGTAAGTGATTGATTATTGCTGGATTGTGTTTTCTGAAATTGTTACTCTATCAATTATCCTGTACATAACTGTAAATAGCTGTAAATAAATTTGTTTGTGCTGTCCTCAACTATTCCATTCAATCCGAAACCGCTACGCTAAAAACGCAACAACTGGTGTCAGAAGTGGGATTGAATGGTGAAAACTAGAGCGATGGAGGAAGCAGATAAAATAAAATTTGAACAGCTTTTTGCTTTCATTAAAGAAATGAAAGAAGGGCAAGAGAAGATGGAGAAGAAGATAAAAGAAGGGCAAGAGAAGATGGAGAAGAAGATAGATCAAGGGCAAGAGAAGATGGAGAAGATAAAAGAAGGGCAAGAGAAGATGGAGAAGAAGATAGAACAAGGGCAAGAGAAGATGGAGAAGAAGATGGAACAAGGGCAAGAGAAGATGGAGAAGATAGAACAAGGCCAAGCTAATATTGTTGAAGCAATCAACACCAAAGTCGACGCTTTGGCGGAAAAGGTTCAAGAGAACGATACGAAGATTCGAAGTATTCGACAGAGTTGTGAGCAGAATGTTGAAAAACTCCGTAGTTTTGAAGAGAAGCTTGAAAAAGTGGACGAAAGATTCAACGCATTTGAGGAAAAAATTAAGAGAATGGAAAGTGTACAGGTAAAAGCTGAAAACCAATCCCCGAATGTCCGAGAGCCTGAAATAGCTCCACCTGTGCCTAATATTCCCAAAACAAGCATTAAAGTGTCCATTTACGACGGAAAAACATCATGGCAAGTCTACAAGGCTCAATTCTCCATCGTCGCAGAAGCCAATGGTTGGGATCCAGTCACGAAGGCTCGTCAACTGGCTGCATCACTACGGGCTGAAGCTGCTGATATTTTAAGAACTGTTCCCGCAGATCAACATCTGGACTTTGATGTTCTTTCAAACGCTCTGGAGTTGCGATTCGGAGAAAAGTGCCTCAAGGACTATAGCCGTCGGCAATTAAAGACTCGGCAACAACGATCGAATGAAAGCCTGCAAGAGCTTGCAGCAGATGTAGAGAGGCTCTCCCATCTTGCCTTCTCCAACTGTCCTGCCGAGGTACGGGAAACACTGGCCCTGCAGTATTTAATTGATGCTGTGAGGGATCCAGAGATACAAATGTCCCTGCGAATGGCTGAATTGAAGGATTTAAAAGCAGCTTTGGTTTATTCCATGAAAGTTGAAGCCGCTCAACAAGCTGCAAGGATGGATCGCCATTCAGTTAGAGGTGCTACGGTTCAAGATGCATCGGATCCTTCGCTGCAAAATCTATTCGAAATGATGAAAACTATTTTCCAGTTTATCCGGAAAAGAGTAGAAAGGCCCAACAAACATGGCCAGAGAACTGTGAAATGTTGGAAATGCGGCGAAGAAGGCCATGTTCGAAGGAACTGTCCAGTCCGCTTAAATAAATGGTTAAAGATTCTTCTAGAAGCAACCAGAAAAACCGCTTGAGAGTTTTACAGATATCTTCAAGAGGCGGTGGTGAAAAAGGTGTATTTGTTAATGCCTTCGTCAACGGAATCCCCTGCCGAATGATCGTTGACACAGGAGCCAACGTAACCATCATGCGTAGAGATGTTGCAGAACAATTCGGAAGGAAAATTCTCTGGACACCGTCCTGCGTCACCCTCGAAACGGTCATTGGTGACAGAATCCCAATTATCGGGAAAATGAATATTGAAATTAGATTTGGAAATGCTACCTATGACCATGTCGTCTACGTAGCGGAAATTACAGATGATTTCATACTTGGTATGGACTTTCTGAAGAAGTATGATTTTGTAATCGATTTCAAAAATAACTCCCTGCACTCCACATCAGAAGTCGTGACTCTTTTCCATTTGGGATCTGGAAAAGGAAATGGAGACGCCTTGTCAAGAAACCCCTACTCTGAGGGTTTTCGCAACTGCTCCTCGGCGGAAAAGAAACATGGGATTGATACATCAACTGTGCGCCAGATCGCAGAAGCCGTCCCACCTCAATCTGATCCCTGTAGTGATGAAGAGGTTCGCAGAGAACAAATGAATGATCCTGATATTAAACTGATTATGGAAGTTATGCAATCAAACGGATCAAGACCTAAAAGGCAGGACATTTCAAGCCTCAGTACGGGAGCTAAACGTTACTGGGCTCTCTGGAATTCACTCGAAATAAGGAATGGTATCTTGTATAGAAAATGGGAGTCCGAAGATGGGAAGTCCTTTAAGTGGCAACTTGTACTTCTTCGATCAAGGAAAAATCAAGTAATGAAGGAGTTACACAGCAGTACTGCAGGTGGTCACTTCGGAATCATGAAGACAACTCGTAATGTCCGGGAGCGTTTGTATTGGAACAACATGAAAGAGGATGTTCGAGAATGGTGCAGAACATGTGATGACTGTAACGCCCTTAAAGGACCGAAAACACACAGTCGTGATACGTTACAGCGGGATAATGTAGGCGCACCATTTGAAAGACAGGCCTCTGGCATCTTGAGACCTCTTCCTCGGACGGACAATGGAAATAGAAAAGAACTCCAACTACCCTGTGATCCTCAGTTCGGGTGTCCTCCGGATACGCCTTCTTCGCCTGTGGATTATGTTCAAGACCTCCAGGCCCGTTTAGAAGACGTACACAGGTTGGCCCGAGATCGGATCAACATAGCGACGGAGAAGATGAAGACCGGGTACGACACTAAAGCCACCGGACATGAATTCAAGGAAGGTGACAAGGTATGGTTCTGGAACCCGATTCGACGAAAGGGACTCTCTCCGAAGCTGCAGTCTTCCTGGGAAGGCCCTTATACAGTCCTGAAAAGACTGAATGACGTCGTGGTTCGAATAAGGAAGTCACCGAACTCAAAACCAAGAGTAGTACATTACGACCGGCTAGCCCCTTATTATGCTGACTTGTCAAATACTTAGTTGAAACCATGGTTTCCTCATTTATGTAAATATGACCTGTATATTTGTAAATAGTGTTCTTTATGTTAATTCTTTTTCAATGATTTTGTCTGTAATTTTGTATGTATGGTAATGTTACTTTTGAGTGTCTTGTGCTCAGGGTCTGTACTGCCCGGGACGTGCAGTCCTTGAGGAGGGGGCAATGTTACAAGCGGGCGAGCGGCACGAAAACTCGCCAAAGATGGCGACGTTGGCGAAGAGCCTCGCGCCAGCTTGATTGGTTTGGCGAAAGGAATAGTCTAGTAGCCGCTAGATTGTGCGCGATGTTTTGAGAATTTTCACGAGATTCAGGTGCACGCGCTTTTCGGCTATATAAGGACGAATAGCCGGAGCGAGTAGTTAGTTGAGAGTTTGCTCTGAAATAAAAAGCATCTCGCTGGACTAAAGGATTTGTGAGCTGTGTTTGCGTTTGCTGTTAACGCTGTGTTATTGAGCTCGCTGTGATTTACTGTTTATGTGTTTATTGTGCGTAAGACGTGCATTTACGCTGTAAGTGATTGATTATTGCTGGATTGTGTTTTCTGAAATTGTTACTCTATCAATTATCCTGTACATAACTGTAAATAGCTGTAAATAAGTTTGTTTGTGTCCTCAACTAAAGTCCATTCAATCCGAAACCGCTACGCTAAAAACGCAACAATATTAAGAACTAGAATTACTTTTAGTTTCTCTAGAATAACGAACGTACACTAATGTGTTAAATTAAACTAGGAAGGAAAATGTCGAGAATAATTTTTTTTTACCTTTTAAATAAATACTTGCGTTTATTTAAGTGATAACTATCGAATATTAATTAGTTCTCCTTCCAGTTTGTTAATTTTCAGTTTTTTCAAAAAAATATCGTTGATAATAGAAAATAATAATTTTTTGCAGGTTTTGTAATATTTATACTGATCCGTATAATATTTGAAACTGAAGTGAAGATATATATGTAGTTTCACAACATTTCTACCACTACATTTATTAAAAGCATATTCATATAATGTAATATATTGAAAAACATATCGTGCTATATTTTCATTTGTTTATTTTCTTTGGCAATTGTTATAAAATGGTAGTTGTTAATAAAATTCTCTTTTTTGTCATTCTGAGGTGGCAGCACAACGAACAATATACGGGGTGGCTAAAAAATATTTTTACTGTTTGGCGGTAAAAATATTTTTTAGCCACCCCGCTGAAAGAAAAAAATGAAAAAACCCGAAGACCATTTTTTCAGCTTCAGCTGAAAAAAATGAGCAAACCAGACCCATATGTCCTTTACAGGGTTTGGAAGACATGGAAAGGTGGATTCTGCATTAAAAAAATTAGTGCCTATAGTTGACGCTTGGAAAAATACTAGCGCTGTAGGAGAATAGTTCGAAGGAATTCATGAAACTCTCAGAAACACTTTTATTCATCAATTTTAGGGGATCTATGGATGACATGCAACATTTTTAATATGCTGAATTCGCAGGTGCGCAGCGAATTCATTGTAGCATTCATTGTATGTTGTTCTTCACTGCTGCTTATTATCTGGCAGTTTCGATGCTCTTAATAATCTCTCTTGTGTTATGATCATAGGTCATGGATGTTTGCTTAAGACCAGTCACGGAAGAACAGTTTTAACAGTAAAACTGTAATGTGGTAGAGTCCACATTAAGAACTCATCAACAGTCATTAACGAACAACAGTCCAGAAAATACCGATAAGAGGTAGTTTGCTCTTCCCTTTTTACAAGGACTGAATGGCTCTGCGGTGGCGCAAGTACTAGAAATTTTACTTTATCCCTCCTGATGCGCATATTTCTTCGTTCGTGCGTGAAAGCAGCGCCGATATTTCTTCTATCGGCAACTTTTGACACTATTTTTTGTTTGTGCATGTGTAGAATTCATCTTTCCATGTCCTCTATAGTCTGTATCCGAAATATGGTTTCATTTCGTTCTTTCGTTTTGCCGCCAAACAAGGAAAGCTAATTTATGGCCACCTGGGATTATAATGTTTCCATAAAATATTATCAAACACTTACGCTTATAGCATTATACAAATATTTTATGTATATAGATATATTACATAAAATAAGCTCATTTATTTTATGCAGACGAGAATAATCGGTGGTCTATTCTCCGTCTACAGTACTCTATGCTTGACAAATTTTGAAAGTACAGCATTGCACAATCTACATTGATCCAAGATTCAACAACGGACATCATTTCTACCATTATCTTTATCTAAGGCAATATCCTAACATATCTTGTATTACATTTGTAAAAGTTTTCCCGCCACTAATTTCATTTTTTGACGTTGTATATGTAAAATGGCAGTTGCTAATAAAACTAAGTTTGTTCAATTACATATTTTATCATTTCTGTAAAGTAGAAAAATGAGCCGCAAATATAAAAAAATATCTAAAGTTTATACTTATATCATAAACGTATGTCTTTAAAAAAAGAATTTATGTTTTGCAGGTGTATATAGTCCCTGGCTATTTCTTGATCCAATTGCAGCTAGTGTTGTAGCTGAAAATAGGACTCTTTTTTTTGGATATTTTACAGTAATATTCATTCATTTTTATATTTCACTATATGTTTCATAATTCATTTGTAAATACACCGATTTCAACTAATAATTATTTATATATGAATAAACATAATTGTTTAAAAGGCAAAAAACAACTATTCAGGAAATTGAAAGGTGTTGCATCTTTCTTGAACAATAAATAAATCTAATTAAATGTGTTCAGTTCACTATCAGTATTTACTTTTCAGTACTGAATCTAAATTTCCTTGAACTGGAAAAAGCAATTTACTTAAAGAGTTGGTCAGGGAGTAATACTGAAGCTATCTTTGTCTTGTTTTCTGATGCTTTAATACTGATAATTTATTGCTATGTTTCCTTAGAGAATTTTTTAGCTTAATTTTTAACACAATAGCAATTTAAAATTCAATAACATTTTAATTTTAAAACTTGATATTTAAAATAATTTAATTAAAATATCTTCTGCTTCAGAAATATTATGAATCTTAAAAAAATATTCCTGCCTTTCTGAAATAACCTAAATTGATATATTTATGAAAACTTAAATAAAATAAAAAAAGAAATTAATTTAATTTTGTAATCCTCAAACCACTAATGAAATTATTTATTGGTTTCCACTCTCAATGTGTATTATTTGATGAGTTGTATTACTTATATATCTAATACATGATCAATAACTTTGAATATTTGTCTGATTTTCAGAAAAAAGCAAAATTCTTTCCGGATTAACAAGTCTTTGGTTTAACAATAATTATTATAGAAACCTCTTTCGAAATATGTACGATATATTAAATGGTAATTCCTGATCTGATAATCTCTAAGAAATTATTTCAATATCGTTCAGAAACCACAATATTTTGCTGTCATTATTTCATAAAAAGATGAAAAACTATTTTAGTTCCTGAATGCAATGAAAAGCTGAAACGTATAAGCACCCATAAGCAGATACAAAAAATGAAATCAGTTATCTTCTTCAATATCTTTATACTTTTATAACATGCAAATAATAAAGCTTGATCAAAAGAACGAAAAAATTAATTTAGTGTAAGTCTTAGTCTTATTTTCATTTGAAAAATGCTCTTTTATCATTTTTTAAATATGTAATCAGTTAAATCGTAGTTACTTCAATTAAATGAAATCAGCGATTGTAGAATAGTTATTAATTCAGAATGATTTTTAGACTTGAAAAGGCATCGTTTTGCATTAAATTATTCCCGAGAGCTTCTTTGCCAAATTTTGTCTGCGCGTTATATTAATCTTTAATCTTGGAATTAGATATCCCTTGATATTTTAAATGAAAATTTTCTGTGTATAAACAGTTCATATTTCCGCAGGGAGTATGGAGAATGAATCCGGCTTTAAAAGGTATGTATTGCTTATTTCGTTGTTGAGACTAAGTTTTAAGGATTTATAGGCTTTATTATTAACAATGTTGTTACTTTGTGTTTCCATCTGTTAGAAAAATAACAATAAACTGCTTTGAAAGAGGAATTAAATATGCATATTTACCTGGAAACAGTTCATTTCATATTCTTTAAATACAATTAAAAATGCTCACAGTTATGAAACTGGATGCATTTTAATGAAGAATCTATTATTGTTTAAAATTTTACTTCATTTAGCACATGATAATGATTCTGTAATTGTGAAATTGTTCAATGGATTTTGCTGCTAGGAAACGTATTTTCTTTTTTTTATGTGTTTAGAATTAGCAGATAATTGTGGAAGAATTAGCGTCCAATAAACCTTCATTACACTCGGCGAACTTCACTATTAAACAGCCAGAATTTTAAATTAGGACTAGAAATCTTTCATTGTTAAGAACATTTGAGGGCGGACTTACAGTTGAAATTTATTAGAAGATATATGTTAATAAAATTTTAAGAAATCTCAAAATTGTAACAAAAAGAATCTAAATTCTAATTTTTTTCTGCAATGCAATATAGTCGCTTGTTAGTGCATATTCTTGGATCATTTCTTGCATTTATGGCTTGACCAAATACTTGAATTTTTATCTCGAAATAAGATATTACACAATCAATGCCGACCCGTCAACTAATATAAAATTAATCAACCCTCAAAAATTAGTTGGAACGAGCAAAATATTTATTGGGAGATTGCAACTATTGTACAAGTTACTTTATTTAAAAAGTAGAGAAAGACTTTTAATTTCAACTTACAAAATGGCAAGTATATAATATAATCTTATCATAATTTCTTTGATTGAAATTATAATTTAATGGCCGAAAGAATCGAAGCATCCCTCCCTGGGTCACACATTTCTGTAATCACTCTGAGAGCTAAATATATTTGTTTAAATTTTAATAACAAACAAAATGTACAAAAATTATCTGCTACATCCATTTAATTATATATCATAAGAAATAATAACGGAACCCAGTGGTTTCATCGAAAATGTCCCCCATGCTCTCTCATCAAGGTGTTACTCATATCAATATCTCCGCATAAAATTGGGGATCTTTTGTGAGGTCACGCAAAACAAGAGGGGGGGGACACTGTTGGAAGTTCATGAAATGGGAATGAGAGTGAAAGAAAAAATAACAGTTGCCTAAACTTTATACTGGTTCTGGTCAAAGTGTATCTCAGGTACCTCAAATTTCAAACGAGAAAAAGATTGTTTTACGTCTTCAAATCAAATCCATTTGTTGTGTGCACAGTTAATTTTCATGGGCTGCTTGATGAACAGCTCACTCCGGATTCTCTTACATATGCTTTCTTTTTTCTCTCTATTTTAAAAGTTTTTTTCCTGTGTATGTATCTTTGAGTGTGTGTGCAAAGTTGTATTTGTGCCCAATAATGTTGAATTCTCAAAGTTAATGCAGAAAAGGAAAAGTTATTAAATTAAGGAAAAAAGGTAATGTCACACTTAAAATTTTATTCTAAAGTTACTTAATAGACATTTTTTAACTATAGATAATTCCCACTTTACTACAGAACCGAGCTATTTACACAAGAATTATTTCGATGGTCGTTATACTCATTGACTGTGATCTAAGTGGACAATGAAGATTTTTTTTTAACACAAGTTCAAAAAACTCTTCAGAATGTTAGTAAATAGATAGAAATTTTCTCCATCATATTTTAACGTTTTTAAATTTGTATGGTATTGTAATATTTTAATGTTAATGTAATGTCAATGAAATATTGAGTTCGACACATTCTGATATGTGCTTGATAGTTCTAATGGACAAACTACAGCTTTCATTTTGCTGTTTCGCAGATGCCAATATATATATATTGAAGGATACTTATCAAATATGGTATCGAAAATTTAACCGCTTTTTTAATGTGATATGAGATTTTCTGTAGTGGTTTATCAGTTCGAATATCATCCTTACCATTTAGCTATAGTTTAAATTTAAGACTTCATACATGCATAACCTTCTTGCAGCTTCAAAACTTAACGAAATTCCACCATAATGCAATACATCAAATCCTCAGAACTGTATAGTATTTGCTCATTTTTCAAGATTAAATATGTATCCTTATATTCACACTTCGAGAAAAAAATAAAACTTTCTAGTAATATGTTTTTTTAGATATCTTAGTTATGTTAATCAAAAACCACTAACATAACTAAGATTCATTATTCATAACACTAATTAATGATCTTGTGAGATTTTTTTTCATTTATGATTAAAAAAATTGCTAATCAAAAGCTAGAAAATCAACGAAAAATGTTAGCTAAAATCAAATATTTCATGATAATAGTTGCAAATCATCTTAATGAACGCATTTCTTAGCAAACATGGTTTTTCTTTTTATTAGTAGAGTAGGGACTTTGTTTACGGTAATTATCTATTTTTTTTTATTTCCATACTTAATGTTCAGCAGAATATTTTTTTCCTTTTCTTCAGAAGCAACAACATCAAAAAGAAAGTTCCAAAAACTTAAAGCTCTTTTGATTTTGATGGATGAATTTTTATTCATATTTTACAGAGAATTAGGTTTTGCTAGAAACAATATTAAAAAAAATGCTTGTAGAATTGGCTTTTTTTCTGCCTATAATGTAAAATAATTCAAATTTAAATAGAACGTTAATTATGATAAACTACTATTTATTTGCATTATAATCTCGATTGTATAAAAAATAAGAATACGTAATAAATGTAGACACCTATGAATTAAATATTTCAGCGTTGATTCAATGTTTTGTGCATTTTTAATTAAAAAAAATACTTTTATTTGTATCTCAAATTATATTTTATTTTATTTTTCCTAATTTTGTTCTAAAACTATTTTTCTTAAACCTCAAACTAAAAGACATAAATGCCCTGAAATAAAAATTTCATTGATAATTAGCTGATAGCTAATTTTTAAAATTATTAAAAAATATATCTTATTTTACATAAAAACTGCATTGATACAATTAGCCTGAAAATAAAGATTCCAAAAATGAAACAGGAATAAAGATCTATATATAAAAGCCTCTACAATTCAAACCGTTTGACCTGGAGCTTCTAAATTTGAAAGCAATTGATTTGAAAGGAAAATTAGAACTTTTATGAAATAAAAATTAAGCTGAATTTTCTTATTTTGACCTAGTAACTTAACAGTAAATATGTAAATTTTACACATTTTCAAAATTTAGGAATTTCTATTATCCATGATACCATGAAGTACTATTTAATATTCATATGGTTTTTTTAAAATTTTAATAACTTTTAAGAATATTTTTTGCGTGATTTCCGACAGTAAATTATTTTACTATTCTGAAGTTGAAACAGTTTTCATTATTTCATCCACCATCTAATCACGTGTATTTCTTCCATTATTGAAGGCTAAAGCTGAAGGATTTTTTATATACTTGAATAGTTAAAGTCAATCTCTATGATTATCTGTATAGTTATAATCTGCTTAGTTATTAATCTGTATAGTTATCTGTTATATCGACATGAAAAGTTAAGTTGCAATACCACGAAATTTGGAACATTTCGTTTTTAATAGTATTATAATGTCGAAAGACTGTCCAATTAAAATCGCTCAAGTACTCTATAAATAAAACTTAACTATAAAAACAAAAATAACACAACTTTTATTCCAAATAATTTGGAAGAATCATGGAATTTGGAAATTTACTAAATTATATAAATAAAATAAATATAATGAATATCTCTGTAGAATTTAGTAAATTTCCAAAGACGAATACTTCTTAATAGAATCTAGCATCTCTATTTCTTTGAATTGAGACATTTAAATCTCAATGATTTCTTGATAAATATTAAAACTTAACTTTCAATTACTTTTTCTAATGGTCGTTTTCTAATAAGCCAATGTAGGGAGATGCAGTGAGCAAAGTTTTCATCAAAATTTTTATAGCTGCGACCTAACAAGATGAAATTAAGACGTTTCTACACGTTTCTACACACTTCTAAGACGTTTACTACAATAAGCCAATGTAGAGAGATGCAGTGAGCAAAGTTTTCATCAAAAGTTTTATAGCTGCGATCTAACAAGATGAAATTAAGACGTTTCAAAAGTACGTACAAAATAATTATTTGAAATTGATTTGGTTGATTTGAAATAGAATGAAATTATAGAACAGTTTGATATTGAGAAATTCCTGTTTGACAAATTTATCCCATTTTTACTACAATTTCTAAAACAGCTTTGTGAAGTCATATTAGAAAACGATTTCTAACGTAAAATTTAAATTTAAAAGTGATTCTGAAATGGAATGTTTATTATTTAATGAAAATAAATAGTTTATGCGCGCGTTTGAATAAATGTGATGCCAAAATAACTATTTTTTTTTATTTTTAATAGAAAAAACTCTTGTTCGGCGAAAAAGTAATTTTGAACTTCAAACATTGATAAGGTGAAAAATAGTACAAAAATAAATGATTCAACATTTTCTTTATATGTTGAAATTATCGGCATCTTTATTCTTTAGATCTGGAATTTAGGGTGGAAAACGAATATTATTTTTTCAAAAGCTTATATAGCTGTGTGAATTTACTTTATTTAAGTATTTTCCTATTCTAATCTTTTATTATATGTAACATTTCCTGCATTTTTTTGAGTTTATTTTTATTATATGTAACATTTCCTGCAAAGAATTTTTAAATTATTTTTTGATCATTTTAATATTATGACTACACAAATCTTTTTTACAAGCTATTTTACAACAATATGCTCCAGATAGAAGGAATTTAATTATAGGTACCTAAAATCTCATTTCAGCTGTGATTATTCATAGATATTTAAATATGGTCAACTTGAAAGGCCATTCACAATTATCGTAATATTTCGTTTCTAAGGCTCTTGTGGTGGAAACCTCATAAGCCAGATAACATCCACCGGACACGAGTGTCATTTTTGTCTAGTGACTATGTGTTTCGGCTATAAACCGTAATTTTTGCGAACACGGTCCTATCGGTTCTTACCCATTCTCAACAATGGTGATATGCACCTTAAATAAGCAATTTTCTACAGTTTTTTTGGTGCCCTCTGCCGGCAATAAAAATCATTAAGTGATTTAAATGCAAACATCCCCACCACCAATAACCCCCACTCGCTCGGCGCAAATGTATGGTTCGTTTCACCACTAAATGACTGAAGGAGAGTATGTGGTGGAAGCCTCCTGAGCCAGATAACATCCCCTGGACACGAGTGTCTTTTTTGTGTAGTGGTCTAATTACTCGGCTACGAACCCTAACGTTGCGAGTTAGTCCTAACCTACACATTCACCACACTTTCATCATTGATTTCACTCTTCACCAACTACTTTATGACTTCAAAGTAAGGTAAATCTCGCAAAATATCGTTTCAACGGAATACGAAAAAATATTTATATGACCTGATGATAAATAAATAGAAATTAATTAATTAATACAGCGGGATTAATTCCATTTATACATCATTAAAAAGTTTTTTGATGCCTCTTTCTAACGAGAATACAATACTTTTATAAATAGATATGAAAGTAAAGGCTTACTTGATAAGAATTAATAAATGCATTATAACTGAAATTTAAATAGCATAAACATGATGAATAAAAATATTTTTGATCAAAATTGTTCACATCGAAACAATTTATTTAGTTTTAAAAAATTTATTAAAATCATTTTTTTATTTTTGAATTTTTAAGATTTTGAATATTGCTTATATTTTATGAAATTTCAGATTATTATTATTATTAATATTTTATTTGAAATAATAGCAATATTATGATATTAATTAAATTTTTATAAATACTTCTTAAAGGAATCGATGATCACTTTGTTATGTAAAGGAGGAATAATTTCGTAAAAACTAATACTCTTGATAAACATTCTTTTTCTTTCCTTATACAATTTACTTTTGAAGTTATCGTTTTCATTATAAATTTCTTGTCAGGTCCCTAAGAGTAAATTTATTCAGGAATATATTTTCCAAAAATCAATAATCTTTTTTTTTCTTTGAGAATCAATAGAATATTTTAAGCCTTTCCTCTCTTTTGTAAAAGGAAGAAAGAAAATTCTTTGTCACACATCCATTTTCCAAGCTTCATGTAGCTTAGAAAAATCGCTTCTTTTCGAAATAATTCAATAGGATGAGTGCAAAAGCAATCTTTTTTTTTACATCGGTTTCTTGCCTATTTAGAGGAATGATGAAATGTCTTCCGTTTTTCTATCATTCAACTAGTTTAATGGTTTGCTGAGCAATGACTTTCCCCAGTACGACACCAAGTTGTCTTCTAATCGAGTGGGAAAAAAGTCTTTTATCTCTCTTAAGTCTCTTCTTTTGATGCATATTTTTCCGTGGCATTTTCGCCGTTGACAACGTCCGAGACAAACAATGGGAAGACGAAGTGTCGGTACATTTTTCATCGAATTTTTTTCACTTGTCCAATTATATACGCTTTCTTTATTCTGATTTGGTTTCATTCCATAAAATTGGATTTAAATAGAAAAAAGTAATTGTTTCAATTTTGTCTTTTAAATAATATTTGTAAACTTGAGAAAGGTACGAACTTTAACTGTTTTTGGTGCTATTTTTCTCATTTTCAAAAAACTATTTTACTGTAATTTATAAAGAGTATTTTTATTAAAATATACACAATTGTGGGCTGTACTTTTAGACTAATTAAAATGTTTTCCAACAAATTAAGAATTAAATCGATTTATTTATGAAAAAAATAATGATCATATGAATAAAAGTTTTTTAATTTGGTTACAAAAATACACAAGAAACTTTCACTTTTCTATGAAACAACAAAAATATGTGAAACTAATTGTCAACTTTAAATAGAAATAAATCAAACTTGAAAAATCTGCACATAAAGTAATACTTAAATAAAATTGAAAAATTCCGTATATTCATTTGTTAGATGTGGCATACTTTTAGTTCACGGGCTTTTTTAAGGCATTAAATTTGCATAAATAAATGCTAAAACTTTTTTATTTGTAACCCTTATTTTTAGTTCCATAATACTACGTAAAGGTTCTGCAGAAATCAGGAGAAGCATTATCTATTAGACTGGTCAATCCTTTTACAGTCTACTGTGTTTTTAGAGGCAAATAAATAAATAAATAAATAAAAGTGTGAAAATACTTTATATTATTTAAAAAAAAAATACTCTTAATAAAATAAAGGGTATTGGTGAATATTTTCTAATGAATTATGCGTTAAACAATTACATTATTCAAACATTGAAAATACGTTAACCAAAAATAAAAGTTTCAGAAAAATTATGTAATTTTTTTTTCGCATGCCACCTGAGGAAATTCTTGTCCAACACCAAATCATATGGTCTTTGAAAAGTTCAAGATCACAAAAATATCCCAAGTTAAATGAAAGTATATGACAGGTCTCGTAAGCAATTGCGTGGATTTGAAGAGGAAATGCTGACGCAATTTTCGAATTGATCCACACCCGTAAAACCATCAATTCAGTTAGTTAGAAATTGGATATTTAACGCCAGTTTTCCTAACAGGAAATGCACTTTACTTGAGAAGTTTGGCAATTTTTTTTTCTATGACTCAATTAAAGTGAGGAATATAATGATTTGTTTTTTTCGAACAATATCATTACATTTTAGATAAAATTTAATTATTGCAAACAAATAATATTTAATGTTTGTTTTTACGGAATAAGTATATATTTAGGTGCTGAAAATGAATTTTTATTTTTTTAAGAAGATCATGTCAGGAAAAATATACAAGAAAAGAAATTAAAATATAGATTTTTCTTTTATACAAAAAAATATAAAAAGGAGTTTTGGTATTATATAACAACGAAACAGAAAGCGAAATCTGAGCACAGAATATTTTGTACTGATATCTAAATGTATCTAAATGCCTGCTTTGTATAAAGTATCTATAACAATTTAACCTTTGATTAAATTTTATTGAAAATCCTCGATATCTTAAAGATATCAATGAAATATCTTATAAGGAAACAAATATTTTTATCGTTTTCTATTTTAGCTTGGTTATCCTAATAAGTAGTTTAATACTATTCAAAATATTTATCTTATATATAAAAAATGAATCAATTTTGCCTACATAAAAGTAACATATTTTTTAAAATTATGTTTATAACATTAAAAAAAGATTTTAAACACAATATGAGTAGTAGAACATAATTTTATAGAATTTTTCCAATTTCTTCAACTTTAATCTTGGATATTTTACATCAGAAAGTTACAATGTTTGCCTATTTCTATACAAAAATCTCGAAAACTACGCTAAGAGCTGCCGATGGAAGATATCCACAAATCTCTTTGAAAAGAATACTGGTTCGCACAACACACTATGTAAGGGGTCTCTAAACATTTCAGAGAAATATATTTTTATTCTTTGGATATTATACTAAAAAAAAAACTTTAAACTAGCATAGTTATTGAAAAATCGATTATCTAAGTCTTGAAATCCTCTGGTACGAAATCTTGCGCATACTGTCCCACATATACTTCTTTCACTGTATCTTCTGAAACGAAATGCGAGGAGATTTAAAAAGAAAAAAAAAATGAAATGAAAGCCTTCGAGCGGCCTGCACATAGATGTCGCAATTCCTTTGAATCTGAATTCACCACATACCACGATGAAATCCTTTGAAAAATGAACTCCCCGAGCGAAGGGGTGCTGAAGGAGTTTCGAACGAACATCCAACCACCCTGTGTCCGCAATGTGTTCTTGGATCGTGTGCAGCAGAAATGAAAAGGCACATATTTTTCCGTTGGAAAAGAATGCTTTCTATAAATAGTTTTCGCTGAAGTTCACGCATTCGAGGCTGAGCATGCGAAATAAAAACTCTTATCGCTTTCTTTCATTTTGAAGTGTTGTGAATATTTCTCAGCTGCAAAAGTAGATAACATATTTCAAAGCGAAATAATGTGGAGAGGGAGGTAACCTAAAAGAGCAAAATTTTTAAAATATTAATTGTAAGTAAATGATAGGAATTCTGGTTGAGTGAAGTTGGGTTGAACTGACCCATTGTTGCCTATCAATCTGCCTACTGAATTGATTTCCTTTCATTCAACCGATTGCATTCATTTATTTTTTTATTTAAAGAATCAGTATTTATATTCAGCATCCTGAAGTTTGCAATGAAGGTATCATTTAAAAAAATCTTTTTGCCTCTGATTTATTTCCAAAGGAGCTATAAAAAAATAATACTTTCCTCTATTTAGAAATTATTATTATTGAATCTAAAAATATAATTATAAAATATAAATTTTTTATACCTCCCAGCTTTTATTAAAAAGACAACTGGGGACTGGTGATAAGGTTTTGTCACTTGATCCGTAAGGTTTCAGGTTCAAGACCCGATCCCACCGAAGAGCCGTCGTGTAAGGGGGTCAGCTGCACTTTAAATATCTCATGGACAAACGTCCACCTGCTTGTGTGTTGAGTTGTGAAGAGGGGGGGCAGCTCAGGTGCCATCCTCGTCATCTGACTATGGTTCAAAATTCCCGAGATCCATCCCGAATTAGACCTAGCGTTGCTTTACAAGAGACTTTAATATAATTAAACTGTAATGCTCTCTTAAGTGTCCCGAAGATGGGGAAGTCACAGAGCGACATGCGGACTTCTTGTATTCCGTGACCACCATGCCACCACTGATCGTAACAGTATCCATAGGATTTGTTTATATTTGTATTGTCCATCCTTACATTGACCGATTTATCAAGCTGACATTCTCTTCGAGGTAAAGTCCCGTTACTTTCAACGGGGCGTTAATATAACGTTTGACGTTAACTAAAAACCTAGTATTATTTAAAACTGATAACTATGTTCAGTTTAAACTATAACTAAAAAATAAATGATTTTACATAAAATTTCAAATCGTACCTCATTTTTGACCGGGATTTTTTTAGATTTAACCAAGACTACAAATATATTTCTTTGGGAAACATTTTTTTTTATTTCATTTTGTGAATGAACATAGAATGTCTATTCATATAAAAATGGTTGCGTCAAGAACTAGTTATATTCTAATTTGAATCAAGATGAAAGAAAATTTTGAATCAATTGAGATAACTAGCGTTTGATAAATTTGGAAATGAGTACAAAAGGACTGATGAAGCTATCACTGTGTATTGTAGCGCCAATACTTTTAAGAAGTTGCTTTCATTATGGCAAGCAATATACATCGCCTGTGTATTCTTAATTAGACTTCCACTTTTGTTACGTAATGGCAGTATGATCAACAAAATGATATTGTAAAATATAGGGAGATACAATAACACAGAGGTGAGATTTTAACGTCTATTTCACATTTTACTGTCATTCAGTCATTTATTTCTAAAATAAAGGTTTAATGTAAGCATTTTAAATGTTTATTCTTAATATTTTAATGATTGGAGCTGTGATTTCAGGTTTATTTCCATACTTTAAACTAAATATTATTATTTCAAAATGTACAAACTTTTGCCTTATTTGACTACATTAACAAGAATCAAGATCTTAATTATTTGAATTTTCTTAGCAGCTAAGAAACTTAAGATAACTGAGCATTTGGAAAGGATGTGGGTTGAAAAAAGTGCTCCCACAAACCTGCATCTGGCAAGGACGAGTTTTCCGAAAAGGTCGAAGCATTTTCTCCTACTAAGCCTAGCGCGCGATATAGTAAAATGTACATAATATTAAAAAAATCCTTTACATGAAAATGAAACCGATTTTTGATTATATAATATATGAGATTCACTTGAAAGTACCGCCACCTAAACGCAGTGGTCGGTGTTTCGGGTCGCTCTCAATTCACGCCATTTTAGTTGCTCTTCGTAGTGTTTTCAGTTATCTGAACACATTTTAATTACTTATTCCTCCTACTGTTATATTTGCTCTGTAATTCGATTTCTGAAAGAAAGAAATATGAAACCGTCTGAAATCTAGATTCAGGTTAAAAATGTTTACGGTAAAGACACGATAAGGGATGGAATGGTGAGAAAATGGGTTACAATGTTTAATGAAGATTGAAGAAGTGGTCATGATGAGGCTCTGAGTGGTCGGCATTCTGTTGTCAGCGATGATCTGGCAAAGGTTGTTAATGGAAAAAAGTTCATAGAAAATAGACGTTTCACAGTGACGATGATTTCAGTTTAATTTAAGTAAATTTCGCTTTCCGTTTTCGGTACTAAATTGTTACTGATCGCTTAGGTCATTTTAAAGTGTGTTCCCTATGGGTTGGTGAAAGGTCTCTATGGAGTAGACATAGAAGAGCTGGAAACTCATTACAAGTTTTTTAACGTTAAAGGAAACTAAGTAGAAAAATAGTTTAAGGTATGATCTTCATGTAAAAATAAAATTGACTTGGAAAAAGGCCTTTTAGTAGCATTTTTTTTCTTTCAAAACCTTATTTACTTTCTCATTAGGCCTCGTATACTTCATTTATACAAAAATGCGTTATTTAGGTTAGTATATATTTTACTTTAAATTAAATTATAAAATTAATTAAACTACTGATTTAACATTTAAAAAAAATCTAATTTTTAAAACTGTTCTTGAAATATCTAAATTAACTTTTCATTATTGGTGCAGATCCTTTCTGGATTATCTCCTGTAACATCCCAATTCGAATAAAATGAGAAATTATGAATAACAGCTACAAAATGAGCAGGTGCTTTTGTTTATATTGGCGAAAAGCCAATTATTCAAAGGGCATTTACCAAACCACAATCTGATCGCAGAGAAAGAGATTGTGATATGCACAATTAATATTATGAAAGAAATGTGAATTAATTAATGCATTCTAATATATAAAAAAATTTCATTCCGAAAGTGCCGTAAGCTTGCGAAAATACTCCTTCTAACCAATTTATATCGTAAAGTAAGGATGAGTAGGAGTTTCAAATCCGCTGTTCATTCTGAAGGAACGAAATATGATGTACGTTTAAGAATTCGAATATAAATTAATGAATGTATTTAACTAAATAATAAAAGAATTTGTTCCTAAGAAGGATGCATAAATGATGTCATTGCAAATGAATGTCATTTCAGCAAAAGAATGTTAGGAAAATAATGAAGTTTGATTATTTCTTAAATCTATCCATTTTATTGTCTACATTACATATACTTTATTCAATAAAGACCTCAGAGACTTCAGCATACTGAAACATTCGAGGTTTTTTTCCTTCGGAAGATTAAAAAAGAAAGATTTCTTCCACCCTCGAAACCAGTACAAACAGCCCACGCCCTTAAAGGGGGAATCTTAAGAATTCTTATCTAATGGCTATTAAGGAAATATTTGCTTTTAATAACCTTTCAGAACTTTCAGAAATTCTTGTTTCCCAAGCACTTTTGGCAATGTAATGAAAAAGGCATGAGTATAGAGTATTCAATAAATAATTCGGAGGAGGGCAAAATGAGGAGGAATTCACAATGATATCCAGGTGCCCCTATTTTCCACAGTAGTTTTGAACAACATGAATTGTGGTCCATTTAGTATTGATAACGATTAAGTATATTAATCAGCAATATCAACTGTAATTAATATTTTCCCGTAATGTCTTAACAATAAAAGGAAATTTAAAAGATCCAATTGTTCTCCATTTTACAAATACTGAGACCTCAGAACTGAAACTATATTAAGAAATATCATTTATTAAAAGAGGAAATTTTATTTTTCATTATTTTATGTTAATCTAGAAAGTTTTATTTTGTATATAGAAGATATGAGAAACCAAGAAAAAGTATTAGATAAGACTTTATCCGAAAAAGCAAAAAGAATTTTATTTACAAAAGAAAATATTAAATTAAAATATAAAAGGCAATAAATAATTCAATGTGGGTTGTTTTTTCCAAAGTTTTCTAAGAGATAAGCATTAGAACAAGCGAAATTGGATTCATTAATTATAAAAAGAAACTTTTCCTTGGTAAAAAAGAAACTACAAATAAATCAATGTAGAACATTAATAATATTAGGTAATATATTATGATATATGCTCAGAATTTAGAGATGGAATAAAGAAATTCAATAAATCTTCTGTAAGAAAAGGCACAACATTGTCTTCCCAAAGTATCCAAATTTCAATTTAATTAACAAGTCCATTCGATTAGGATTAACCGAACGTCTTGTATTTATTCATTTATAATCCTTCTCTGCCTTTTAAGCAAATGCATATCACAGGCATTTAGATTTATGGCTGCAATGATACTCTTTTTAGTGCAAAGAAAGGCGGTTCAAAAGTAATATGCTTACTAAGAAACAGATTTAAACATCGTGCAGCGTTTGCGGCATCACCCAATAGTGGGGTAGTGATTAATTTTAATAATTTTTTTCAATGAGAAAGAAGAACACAAATCAAAGGATTTTCGGAAGTTTAACTTCCATTTAATATTGTTACGAAGTTGAAATATTGCTCCCTTGGACAGGAAGCAGAATTTCACAGGTGGCACTAACGGATGCTGAATGAATATCACTAGTCGCCAAATTCAAGAATTAATGACCTATGCGATTATCTGGCGACAAATCAAAAGATCCAAAATATTCAAAAATCTTGGTGATAACTTCATTAGGATTCGAGACTTCATTAGGATTCGATATATATATATATATATATAT
>JAOUZG010027119.1:445898-467966 GCA_026289955.1 Argiope argentata
ATATACATGAATGGACTGAATTTTTTAATATTACTTGTTATTTATTATTTTTTAGGCCACAACTCCATATTTTTATATGTGTATTGTATTTGATTCAAGAATAAAGTGCTGGTATTTGTTTCTTAGCATTCTAGACTTTTCTGTCATTAGTTTTTTTCTATCAGAAATTGTTAATTATTATCGCATCATATGTTTACACATTTTCTTTTAGTTTTACCCAAAATCTTGTTAATCTGTTTTGGCATCTATGCTTTTTTCAACGCACTCAGTTGTGATGAGCTTTGAAGCATAAATAATTTAGAAAATTTGTAATAAAAATGGTATTATTTAAGAGTAATAGTTTTATTATTTAATTCAGTTTAAATTATTATTTTTTGAGAGACCAGTTATTTAAATCCTTCGATAGCATAAAAAATACAATCTCATCAATAAAATGTCTCTAAAATCTCATCAATACAATGTCTCTAGAACTCCTGAAAATTTAAAACTTCATAGTCATACGTTCAAACTATCCCCATTAATTTATAAAGAAGAAAAATCAAAATTATCAAGAGAAGATTATTATTTCATCATCATCTTCTTCTTCTTATCTCCATCATGGTCTGTCGGAGTCAGACCAGATCAAATAAACCGTTGATTCTGAGATGGTCGGTGACTGTCCAAGGATTTCATCATCTACCATAGAGAAACATCACTTCTTGCGAAACTAACGCTAAAAGATATTATAAAGTTTCATTTTTGGTAAGTTTTTCCTTAAGATTATTTGAAAATTATGTAAATTTATCATCAAGGATTCATTTGTTTCTTGAATATATAAAGTTAGAAATAATTTGAGATTCAATTACATTATTCAGAATCAAATTACAATGGTAAAAATAAAGTATTCAATTGAAACTACGTCATTTCTATGCATTTGTTTTTACTAAGCCAAATTACTTCAGCTTACACAAAGTTTTCCCCATCTCTTCTTCTTCCGACAGCTTCGTGAATTCAGTAGCAACACCAAATACGACATTAACTTCGCTTGCGGGATTATTTCTTATTAAAAAGATTAAAAGCTATAATATGTAATTTTTAAAAATTATAATAAACTCCGTTTTATAAATATTAAATAATTTAATCGTTTGGGAATAAGATGTAAAAACATAATTTATTATTCAGACTTTATTCATCAAAGAGATAAGGTTATTCAATATTTTATTAATGGTATTTTTAAAAGGTGTTTTTTATGTATAATGCAGTTGGAAAACCATATTTTGCATTTTTATTTATATTACCTTTATTGCATAACTAGAACGGTTCTGTAATGTATATATGAATCTAATTCTGGAATTTCAGTGGATACATAAATTGGAAAAGGTTCCTCTCAGAGATTTCAAACTTAATTAAGGTTTGTTTGTTCAACCTTTTCAACAAATGAATTCTTCGAAACGAGAAGTGCTGTTATCAATATTTAAATACTTTAATTAATGCATGAAATGTATTTTATTAGCAAGCAGTGCTTTCCTTTAAATAAAATATCTAGATTTTCCCGAGATATTAATATCGGAAATTTATGGCGCTGTTTATTTTCCGAACAGCAAGTACTCACTACAACATAGGATGCCGATAAAGCAAATGCGTTAGCTAAAAAGTTGATGAGTCTCAAGAGGCTCAAATCATGTTTTTGACTTTATCCGACGTAGGCTTGCAGTTAAGCACGTTTACTTTCGTTTGTCAATGAGAGAATTCAGTTTCCGTCATTCGAGACCTTTACTTCTAGAAAGTAACATAACATACTGGCCGCTTGGTGGAATTATTGAAACGATTATTGAAGCCAGAGCTGGGTTTGAAACATTTAAAACATCGACGGAGTGCATTCATTCATTCTTTATTCCCGATTTCTCAATGAAAGCAAGTTGTTAATGTAGAGTTAAATAGCTCTTTACTGTGGGTTCATTTTGTTTCAGTAATTTTTCAGTCGTTCTACAAGAAGTCTGAGGTTGGTTGGTTGGCTGTGTTAAGTTTATTGGTGAAAGAGTCCTATTTGGTTATACTGCGCTAATCAGGCAAGTAGTCTGAGAATTAATGAGTCATCTTTCATGCACAAGTTTTGAAATAATAGTTATTAGACTATTTATTGTTTCGCAGCTTTGTAAAATCTTTAATCTTTTAGTAAATGGACCATCTATTCATTGCTTATTACGAAAAAAATTTAAATATCTGAAGGACCTAAATGCATTTATTTCTAGAAATTATTTAATTTAAAAAAATTAACTCAAATCCGTTGCGAAAATTGATTATCAAGTTAATATGTGATGGATTATTAGTCTTTAAGTGTTAGAATACAATTGAATAGAAATCTATTGGTAAGAGCTACATTTTCATAAAATTCACATTCCCATAGGGATGCTCTGCTTAAAAATGATTTCAACAGCATTTTAATACAATAAAATCACGTGGCTGTCATTTTAGACTAGTCAACAGATTTAGCCATATGAATTTCACTTCAGTTGCTTTTCAGACATTGTTAGAAGGGTTCTGTTATGTGAGTTTTCTAATTCAGAGCTAAACAGTGCAAGAAAAAAAATGCATACTATTAGTAGGAATTCGTCTAGATTAGTTATCCTAAGTTAACATATCTCTATGAGGGCGAGGGATACTAAAATAATAATTAAAGCAGGCAGAA
Organism: Argiope argentata; assembly: GCA_026289955.1. NCBI lineage: Eukaryota > Metazoa > Arthropoda > Arachnida > Araneae > Araneidae > Argiope > Argiope argentata. The sequence continues at coordinate 448,567 of JAOUZG010027119.1, forward strand.
CCAGCGTTTCAAGAATTATTAACCAGTAAAATAAATTTGGGATAAATATCAAAATCTATCAAAATCTTGTACAAAATATTAAAAATGTGTTTTCGCAAAATAAGTGCAATTCTTCTGAGATAATTATTAGTTACTTAAATGAAAGTAGAAGCAGATAAAAAGTCATATTCTAGTAAATCACCTCAACAATTTATGAAGAATTTTGAGTATACATAGAAATAGGATAATTAGCTAAACCAAGTAACAAAAAAATGGAAATATCATATAAGATTAATTTAATGAGAGTGAAATAGAAAATTTATATTTTAAACCAAAGGAGTCCATGCAATAATAATGTATGAGTTATTAATAAAGCTAGGATAAATATATTTCCCACTGCATTCCTATGTAGGAAGGTAAGTGAACTTATACTAATTAATTTATTTATCTGAATATTTTTGTGTTCTTTCCAATTAATTCGCAGCTTTCTGCAAGAAATTTCAAAATTCATTTGTTTTAGGCAACATAAACTAGTGAACTAAATTTGCTTATTTTGAATAATTCTTTAATGCGCTTATTTTACTAAAATATTAAAAATTTCATCGAAATTAGAATGCATTTACATGATTTTAAATTGGCAATATTAAATTAATTGTTGTGAATTCTAAAAATAAACTTCAGTGTAGAGTATTAATTCCGTAAATGAAGAATTTAGTCTTATAGTTAAAAAGAACTGGAAAGTTTTCTGTAGAATTTTAACATTATTGATGTTTATAACGTCTAGAATGAATCTACTGAATATTCTATCGAATGATTTTATATAGCACTAATTATTATATTATATATAGGAAGTATTGAATAGAGAATGTATTTTTATGAACAAAAAGGTATGCCCACATATTTGGAGGCCTCTCCTCCTTTCAAAGTTGGAGAACAAATTCATTAGATATTCTACCCTTTAAGAGCAAGAGAAATATATTTTTGTAATTATGAATGTTCATTTTGTTTATGAATTCGAAATCTCAAAAACGTTATGACTTTGATGAATTAAATTGAGCATATAGTAGCGCATGTAATTTATAAAATAAGTCGATGGATTTCTGTACAATTTTTGAGAAAAACCATCCACATCTACAATATGCCAATATGTCCGGATGCACGTGAACATTAACATTAAAAACAATTACGTAGCTTGCAGTCTTTTATAAACATAATAATTGAAAAAAAAGTTTATTTTAGTTATATTAACGTTCCCTTTCATAGCAAAACCTAAGCTATTTTGGGAAAGACCTCTTGATTTTGAGATGAGGTCAGATGATGAGGACGATATGTGAGTCCTTCCACCCACAACAAGCTTCAAAACCCAACCAAAGGTAGCAGTTTGGACTCCAATAGATTTAACTTGCACTGGACAAGATGGTAAGAAGATTTCTCAGTGGAATCGGGCCCAAATCCAAAACTCTCCGATTCTAATGCCGAGACCTTATCAGTGACCCACTTAATCAGTGACCCACATTAAAAAAAGAATTACATTTTTTTTTAATTCGAAACATATTTTTCTTCACATCATGCTCACTGTTATGATTCGTTCCTTTTGAAGTCCCTATATTGTTAAACTTACTCTAAACCAAGTAATTAAAAAAAATTAAGTCAATTCTTATTTTGGAGAGGAAAGAAATTTTTATTATAGCTACTTTTTATTAAATAGTTACAATTGATATAAATAATTTCTCAAAAAGTTATTGGTTTTTGCAAGAGTTAAATTTGCATTTTTGAACTTCAAGCGAAAAATATTGAAATACTCGCATTTTAGCAATTGCACTACAGCCGGTTGATTTTAATTTTTATTACAAACTACCAAAACTCCATTTAAAGTATTAAAAATGAATAAAATTTAATTTATGAATTAATGTTTGTAAAAAACTGCTCTAACATCGAATGTCATCCGCTGTTCGTTTTAAAAAATGTGTTTGAACTTGATTGAATAAATAAAATACATTTTATTAACGATTGAAAATTTGAACAATGTATATAAATAAATATTTACAGAAAGAACTAATAATATGAATTAAAAAAATGGCAATACAATCTGAGCCTCAATTGAAAGTTCTGAATAAAAGATTGGGCTTAATATCTTAATTATTTATTTGAAGGATAAGAGCTAAAGTTTCAATAAAATATAGAACATAAAATAAGTACTTTCTTTTATTTGGATAATTTCATATACGCAGTTATAAGGTTATGAAAATAACATAATTTTTAGGTCAGTATTAGTTTGATGTTTATAAGTGATTTCTGGAGGGAACACTTAGCAACAACTGCATACGAGATTTAATTAAAAGTAAAACGAATCAATACTTCAGACACACTCGCTTTTCGCCAAAGATAATCAGTCCAGAATCATGTGGTGCCTTAAGCTATCTCTCTTAATTACAAGGACGTTTTGATAAACAATGTTACTTCACACGACATTTGAAACAACTGAAGAAATTACTTATATGATGTTGTCTCAGTTTTGATCTTTACATGTAAATAGAGAATCAAAATGAAATTTCTTTGCTAATATTACTTCATCATTCTTTTGCTGTTTTTAAAATAAGGCTTTAATGAAATTTCAAAAATATTTTTACGCAAAATTTGTGTTCTTAAATACCCATTCAATTAATTATTTCTTGTCCAGAAGTACTAAGAAAGCAAATGAAACAGGATTCTCAGCCTTCATACCTTATAATTCTTCCTTCCAGTTATTCCGTGCATAATTACTAGTTACTGTCATGGTAAGATTGCACAGTGTTCATGAGAAAGTAAGCCTCTTATACAAACTCTGGAACTCCCCATTCCTCGGAGGATTTTTCAAATTCATAAATTCGCAGACTTCAGATGCGGCATTAGCCGTGTTTCCAAAAATCCATTTTAATGATGACGTTCGCTTGTAAAATCCTTCCGGCAGGATTAATTTGATAACTCTCCGATCTTAAATTGGGTTCGAATTAAATATCGCAGTTCATTCTCTGATTAAATAGATATAGAAAAATATAATTATAATTAAGGAAGGCATTAAATCCACATAATTTGCATAAATAAAACATGCATGCTTTAAAAAAACGTTAGTGAAGATGAAAGGAACGCATTTCACTTATAAAATTATGAAATTGAAATCAAAATATAAATTTTTGTTTTAATTTCAATTTTTAAAAATCAACAATATGTGTTTCTCACGATGTTTTTCTTCTTTTTTTATGGCGTATTTCATATGAAAAACTGCAGAATGGACCACAGATGTTCTTCAAAAAAAATTTATTTTTTCTGCTTTTTTCGCAGTAAAATGTTATTAAAATACTTTCAAAGAATGTTTTTACTTATTTTGCTTTTAATTTAATTTGCTTAAAATAAGTGCATTATATATTTGAAGAGTGTATAAAAATTTCGTGTAGAAATTTTTAAAATTATATTTTAGAGAAATTTTTAAAATTATACTTTCGTTGGCGAATTTAAAAAGAAGATGTTGACTCAAAAGAATGGAAATGGAGCTAAAAAAATTTTCAAGAAAGGAAAGTTTATTAACAGAGCAACAAATAGGTAAAATCATCAATTGAATATTTGGATTTTGGATCGATAATATGACTAATTTAGTGACTAAAGTAATGGTTTTAAATTCTCATTATCTCATCCTGGTTTCAGAATGAACGAAGCTTCATAAGTGGAAACACAAATTCACTAACATTAAGCACCATTTTTGATGGTAAAACAGAGCAGATGTAACAAAACTTTCTTATTATATGACATTTTTAAAATATCTTTTAAGGTCATTCATATACAGGTACTTCTTCCACGCAAAACAAATAACTTCCATCTGCTATCTCTTCTTCAAACAGGAATCCCTCTAATACAGATTTTTTTTGTTTTTATTGCATTTAAATTTAAATGCACTTTTCGCCTCTCGTGCCAGACACCAAAGGACCCCTACACAAAGCATCTACCGTAAACACATTAAATAATCCTTACTTGAACATTTAATTATTCTTACGTGAACTCATTTTCATAATGTATTATCATTGCTCATACTGTGTAGCAAGAAATGGTGCGAACTGATACAGGCTATTCTGATACGCGATTATCGGTAGATTACTGGATTCTGCTTGAAGTCACTGGATTAGTGTGGTAAGGAGTACTGGAGTGCTTAGCTCAAGAGTTTTGTCATTCATCCACAAGATATTCAAGATAGATATTTTTGTCATTCATCCACATTTCTTTCTAATTTTTCACTGGCATTAAAGATACTACTGAGAAATCAGAGATAAACAAATTAATAAAATTTTCAAACTTCAGTTTAAATCTTTTTTTCAATCTCTTCTCTCACTATCAAAGGTTTTAATAAATATTTATAAGTAAAAAGAATAAATAAACACAGTCATGAAAAATTTTAATATTTAGATTTTTGATTCATGAACATTAAGTTTTTATCCTCTCAACTCAAACTTTCGCAATAAATTGAAGAATATTTCGAGGCATTATTACCATTTTAATTGTTTCACATCAGTAATAGAAACATATATCTTTTATAATCCGAGTCATCATAGGTTAAATAATTAATTTATGGAGCAGAGGATTTTTTTTCCTTTTAAGTTTGAATCTAGAAAATAATTTTATGAGTGTTTTGCTTCCTGAATGTTTGCATTTTGTAACTCGATTATTACTAATGAATGTGTTTGTTTTGAAGATATTAATACTCTTCTAAAATTAAAGTTGAACGTGTGCGTTTGTTAGTTGGCGCTTTACATACCAAGTTGTTTAAACTAAGATCACTAAATTAGGAATATACATATTCTGAAGAGTAAATATATCCATATCCTATCAATTTTTGTTGAAATTTAAATAAAAAATAGGGTGAAATTTTCATTTCCTCTCTTGAATTATTATTGCACGAAAGAAAATTTCACATCTTGGAAAATTAGAATTTTTTCTTTGTAAAGGATTAATTTAATATACATGTAAATTTTATCTAAAATTTGACATTTTTTTAGAAAAACTTTTTTACCTAATTTACAACAATATATTACTTTGTTACTCTGAATAAAAACCATTTTTTTCTTTTATCAAATGATTAATTAAGTGATTTTCTAATTTTTGAAAGCTAAAGAAAAAGGATTATATTTAATATCTGTATAGTTTATAAAACGTGAAAAAGATAAAGTTATATAATACCCCGAAATTTGGAAAAAAGATAAACAACTTATTTACGACTTAACACTATGCTGCCACGTGACTGACCTCTATTAGAAATTGCTCATGGACAGAGTGAAGACAATAAATAAAAGGCAGTTGAAATAGCATTGTTTTAGTGCTTGTCATTTCGGTGGAATCATGGACATTAAAATATATCCCCAACGATAAAGAGGATTAGTTGCCGAAAAATAAAATATTAAGTTCACAAAGAGTAATTAATTTATTGTTATGGTTAGTTAACATTGGTAAAGATGTTTGGAATAGAAATTTAGAATATAATTTTTTTAAAAATAAAAATAAAAGTAAGGCAACATAAAAGAAAAGAAAATACTTAAAACAGTTTACTCCAATACAAGTTTGAATTTTTTTATACTTCCATAATATTTCCCTTTAGATAAAATTAGAATAATTAATATTTTGTTTTAAAGATGATTAGTAAAATTTATTCAAATATGTGAATAAGAAAAATGAAAAGTGTAAATAACATAATATTAAAATTTTTAAACACTTTTTAATTAAAATTTTGGTTATCTAAATCAATTAGATATTTTAGATTTTTAAAATTTTTTACTAAGATTATATTTAGTAAGTCTATGTTCATCATCAAACAGATATGTTTAAAATGATAACTTTTTCATCATACTAGATAATATGATAAATTCTGGTTGTCGATTATTTAAATTTTATTTATTTTTATCTTTTCAAAATCTTTGTCCATTCAATCTGAAATAGTCTGAATAACAGCTGCGTGGTTAAAAAAATCTACATGTTTTACGAAACACGTGCATGAAATCGTAAATAATTTCTCCAACTATAGGTCAGATAAAGTCCAATTTTTATCTTTCTGTTATGAAAGCACAAAAATTGCTGTTCGATCTCCACGAAAGAATACAATCTACCAGTGAGAAACTCTTTAGAGTTAATTAAACCTATCAGAATTATTTAAACCATGGTTCACGATATGAATTCTTATTAATTCGTATATGTAGATCATGAATTCTTCCTAAGATGTAAGAAATAATTTTTGTTAGCAGCTTTGTTTTAACAATATGTAGTAATTATTAAATTGGAAAAAAGTTATAATGAACAAAAATTGGGATATCACATTTATCTACACAAAATAATCAACAAGTGGTGGATTTTAAAAAATCACTCAGTCTATTACATTTCTCTGCTCACAAACTATAGCATTATATCTCCTGACATATATTCACCTTTTGTGAAATAAAGTCGAATCAGGTTTTTTACCTAAGCTTTATATCTTGAAAAGCATTAATCCAATTTAAAAGACCTATAGCCCTCTTTTTTACTTCAAATATTGCTGAACTCATCTAGTATTGTTCTCAGCATCGCATTAACTGTTCCAAAAAATGCCATTTTTTTTTTTTTGCGGAGTTCCGCTTCAAACACTGACGGAACATCTTTCCCACAATACGAAATGGGAGTTTCTTGAAAAATAGGGAAAGAATCTTTCTTTCTGTCTGAAGATAGATTTTTCTCGACAGATAAAGCCAAAAAATGTGTCCAATAAGTCTTCAAAAGCCATTACCCGGAAATCCAGAAAGGTGCATGGAGAATTCACAAAAGAAATGTAAATAGTTCTATCTTCTACAAACCGGAATGAGATAAGGAATATATTTTTTATTTTCTTTTGATATGTCAAATTCAAAATCAAAAATCGGGTTTGTTGAAAAAGTTTTGAGAAAGAAGAAATAGCATTAATAGTGCAAGAGCATCATAGTCTAATGATTACGCCTCGTCTTCACTGTCGAAGGGCTCCACTTTTGAAATTGGGTACCATTCGTTTATGTCAAGAAAATCCATCGCGCATGCTAACAAATATGATGGTATGATCTGTAAGTTTGGAAAGAGGGTGGATATAGCACAAGAGGTGCCCTTGTTATGAGATTGTTTTAACAATAACCATCTTATTGAATGAAAGTGAAATGCAATTACAACTAAACTAAACTTGCGTATTTTTTAGCTAGAAAATTCATATTGATTATTTTCTGAACTATTTATATAGCAGATTAATATCTCTGACATTAACTCAGTTCTCTTTAATAATTTTAGATTTGCTAATTCTGGCAAGATTCTTTATTAGAAATGGTCAATATATACATTTTTTAAATTTTCTATTTATAACTAATAATATTTGTAATAAATTTTCAATAATATTTTTAATGTAAAAGGTCTGTGTGTATAAATAAGTATTTAAAAAAACCCTATTAGTGAAATCCATTACCATTGTTAAAGTATATATTACAAGCTATATAAAGGATTAAGCAAGAAAAACAATAGATCAGATTATTAGGCTGATAATAAAATCCATATCAATGTTTTACTTATTCAGTGTTTGAATAAAATAAAAAAATTTCTTCCTTGTTTTTAAATTATAAAAAAAAAATGAAGAAGGCAAAACTACATTGGTGTGATAACCTTAAGCAACAGATGGGTTTTTTTGCTTTAACTCGACGAAAAATCATCTGAGAGACATGAAATTCAGAAATGAAACATAACAATTTGCACTTAGAGGATGACGAAAGCAAAGTTGAGCAAAAAAGAATGCAATACATACAATAACGAAATAAAACTAAAAAAAAGGATTTGTTGAACTCAAAGTATCGTTACACATGATTGTCTTTCCAGGAGGAAGAACAAGAAACAGATGTTCCTTAGTTTGGGATATGCCCTCACCTTACTACAATGGTTGCATTGCACCGTTTCCCCATACTCAGCACTAGATTATCCAGCAGTACTTGAAGTAAGAGTGCCCATTCCTCAATCAGTGTCTGTTTCATTTGTTGGGTGTTCCACGGAGGATGTAACCGTGCCACAAGGCGTCTTCCCAAATCATACCACACATGCCCTACGGCATTTAAATCAGGGTAGCATGCTGGCCAAACTATTCGGTGGATATTTTCACTTTCCAGTAGCTGCTGAACAGGAGGAGTCCGATGTGGATATAAATTATCATACATAAAAATGAAATCTGCTCCAATGGCACCTCGGAATAGACGCACATGGGGAAGGATCACCTCCTTACAATAGAGATCTCCGGTTACAGAACATCCGTCGAAAACGTGGATCTCGGTTTTTCCGTTCAGCATAATACCGGTCCCGAAATACAACTCCATTAACACCTTAATGGTCTCTTTCCGTGATGTTACCGACCTCTCTCCAGATCAACTGGCGTCGAGTGTTCCGTTCTATTGACTCTCTATTTTGTCATATTATCTTTTTATAGTGATATTTGTAATATTTAGTTTTCAAATATGGCAACATTGTTATTAAGTTTATGGAATTGAGTGTGTTTTGTTTATCGTTGGAATAAAGTTGGCGTTCGACATTTGATGCATGTTTTCTTTTCTACTGCTCGAAATATCTTACGAAGCTTTTGCTTTAAATGTTTCATATTTAATATAAGTATAAGGCGTGAGCACGCAACATTTGGCGTCCGCGACAGGACTTTTAATTATGGATAAAACGAAAGTTGAAAAGGCTGAGCGAACTGTCGTTAGATCTGCGTTTACAAAACAATGCAATCTGTTGGAATCTTTAATAGGTGAAAAAGGATATGGTGATTCAGAGGCAAATGCTAAATTTTTAATTATTCAGTCTAAAATTGAGAAATTAAAAGAATTAGATAAAAGTATTTTCTATATAATATTGGAAGATAGTGATGAAGCAGAGTTGGAAAAAGAAATTTCAGTACGCGATGAATATGAGGAAAGATTTTTAAAGTTGAAATTGTCTATTGAAGAGAATAATCGCGGTAAAGCTGATAAAGTGTCGAATGCTGTCAATGAAACCCCAAGATACAAATTACCTAAAATTGAACTGAAGAAGTATAACGGGGAATTAACGGAATGGCTTGGATTCTGGAGCCAATTTTCAAAAATACACGAAGATGCTAGCTTGGCACCAGAAGACAAATTTCAGTATCTGATTCAATCGACTCAAGATGGTTCGAAGGCAAGGGAAGTAGTGCAAAGTTTCCCACCTACTTCACAAAATTATCCAAAAGTGATACAGAGTTTGAAAGAACGTTTCGGTCAAGAGAATATGTTGGTGGAAGTCTATATAAGAGAACTTTTGAAATTAGTTATCAAGAACGTGGCAAAACCTTTGCCAATTCATGATGTATATGATAAATTGGAATCAGCTATGCGAGCGCTTGAATCGCTCGGTATAACAGCGGAAAAATGTGCTCCATTATTGTATCCACTTGTTGAGAGCAGTTTATCTGAAGATATTTTGCGCACTTACAGAAGAAATGTTGATGTGGATCTAACTCCTACTGGTCGCTTAGAAAAACTTATGAAATTCATTAAGACTTTAGTTGAAGACGAACAGAGAATTTCAATGGCAATGGATGGCTTTGGACTTGCCAAAAAGGACTTAAGGGTTCGAACCAATAGATTATCAAAAAATGAAGATGTAGCTACTGCTTCGGAACTCTTGGTTCACAATGAAGCAAGGTTATTCTGCCTTTTTTGTTCAAAAGCACATTCTAGTTCCGATTGTTTTATTGCTCAAAAAATGTCACTCGATGATAAAAGGAAGACATTAAGAGCTAAGCAGGCTTGTTTCTCATGTTTAAAGGTCGGACATACCGCAAAAAGGTGTCGAATTAAGCTTAAATGTATAATATGTAGCAAGCACCATGTGCTGCTTATGTGTCCGATGCTATCTGAGAAGAAAGAAGAAACTAAAAACCTTAGTTTTGATGAGATAAAACCTGAGCAAAATCTTTCTGCGTTGTCTACTTTTGCCAAGGAACCCAAGGTGTTTTTACAAACTTTAAAGATAACAGCTAGGGGACTACGCCGAAAAAGAGCTGTTCGAGCTCTAGTTGACACAGGATCCCAAAGGTCATATATTCTGAAGGAAACAGCCTCGGAACTGGGATGCGAATCATTCAGACAGGAAGTTATAATCCATTCCCTTTTCGGTGGACTTAGGACTTCACAGAAAAATCATTCCTGTTTTAATGTTGAACTGGGAAGTCTTGAAGGCAGTTATATTGAAAATTTCGAGATTTTGGATCAACCCATAATTTGCGGAAATGTCAATTCTATAAAAAGAGGTCCCTGGATGGAAGAGGCTAGATGTCTTAATGTTCATATAACTGATACTGATGATCCACCAGGGCCTATTGAGGTTTTGATCGGAGCTGATCTTGCATCCAAATTGTTCACTGGAAGGCAAATAAATTTGTCTTGTGGACTTCTTGCGATCGAAACTCGTTTAGGTTGGACATTAATGGGTAAAGTTACTTCTAGTGAGGAAACCGAGAACCTGGCCATGACTGTGACTTCATTATTTATACAGGAGGCTTCTATCACAGATCTATGGAACCTTGATGTTATTGGAATTAAAGATTCTGCTATGGTAAAATCTAAGAAAGAAGAAGATTTGGAAACGAAAATAAACTTCTTAAATTCTATTGCAGTAACTACAGATGGTCGCTATGAGGTCGCACTACCATGGAAAGAAGAGCATCTGCCTTTGCCCTCTTATAAAGAATTAGCTTTGAAGAGATTAGAAAAAATGACAAAGAGGCTTCATTCCGAAAAGCTTTTCAATGCATATGACAGTACGTTGTCAGAATGGCTGAAATTAGGTTTTATTGAAGAAGTACCGTCTACAGATAAAGAATCAGGCGTGCATTATCTCCCGCACAGACCAATTATAAAACATTATGGAACCACAAGAATAAGACCAGTCTTTGATGCATCAGCAAGGAAAAAGTGCAACCCATCATTAAACCAATGTTTAAATTGTGGACCAAACTTAATTGAACTAATCCTATCTCTAATTCTGAGGTTTCGAGAGAAAAAATATGGCGTGTCAGCGGACATTGAAAAGGCATTTTTGCAGATTGGCGTGAGAGAAGAGGACAGAGATTATTTGCGATTCTTATGGTGGACCGATGATCAAAAATTGAAAAATTTTCGTCATAAGCGAGTGGTTTTCGGTGTGAAAAGCAGTCCGTACTTGCTCGGTGCTGTCATAGATTTTCATTTACACAGATATTGTGAAGATTCCAGATATGATTCAGAATTGTTAAAGAAATTGAAGGATAGTTTCTATGTGGACAATGTTGTTACAAGTGTCGAAACAAAAAAGGAACTATTACGATTTAAAGAAGAAGCCAAAGATATTATGGAAACAGGAAAGTTTAATTTGAGAGACTGGCAAATTACGGGAGAAAAGGGTATTTCCTTAATATTGGGTGTATCTTGGAAGCGATATCAAGACCAATTACATTTGAATTTAGATTGGCTAGATAAGTTTGAACTAAATGATATTACTAAAAGGAAGATCTTGTCAATATCCCATAAAACTTTCGACCCGATGGGATTTGTTTGCCCTGCTTTACTTTTTCCCAATTTACTACTGCAGAGACTTTGGAAGAAGAAGAAAAAAGAATGAATTTGTAATAAGTGAAATACTAACTTTTATGAAGATTTTATTGAGCTGTCCTCCGACAGCTCAAGGTGGGAGGATGTTCCGTTCTATTGACTCTCTATTTTGTCATATTATCTTTTTTATAGTGATATTTGTAATATTTAGTTTTCAAATATGGCAACATTGTTATTAAGTTTATGGAATTGAGTGTGTTTTGTTTATCGTTGGAATAAAGTTGGCGTTCGACATTTGATGCATGTTTTCTTTTCTACTGCTCGAAATATCTTACGAAGCTTTTGCTTTAAATGTTTCATATTTAATATAAGTATAAGGCGTGAGCACGCAACATCGAGAATCGCTTGTAGCACTAAAAATACTCTCATCCGTAAAGAAGACCCGACTCCATTGATGAGATGTCCAGTTTTTGTGCTCCTTGCGCCAGACTAAACAGTTCCGCCGATGGCAAACTTTCAAAGGTTTACAGTGTTTAGAACGGTGAGCAAATAGGGCCCCTTTGTGAAGGCGTCTAGACGCAGTAAACCACGACACTTGTCTCCCCTTTGCTGTACCCAGTTGCTGAGCAATAGCGCTTGCTGACGTTTCGGGCTCTTTTCGCCATCAGGGCGATATATCGGTTATCCACTGCAGTTGTTTTCCTGTGGCGGCCACCACCGATCTTTTTAACAGCTGTCCCTGCGGGTTGGAAGGCATACCAAGCGCGCGAAACGTCACTTTTGTTGATTCCAAACTCTTCAGCCACACTGGTCACACTACGCCCTTCCTCCAACTTTCCGGTCATTCTTCCAGGTGATTTCTTTTAGACATATTTCATGAAAGAACTCACTAGCATTTGCAGTGATGGATATTAATTGTTTCTCCATGCTTCCTTTTATTGTAGTCTTGTACCAACTACATGCGTTTTGTATGCGCTCACGTCACCTGTGACGTTTCGTTCCCGATATTTTCATGCTCATGACCTTTCTCCTGAATTGAGGGTTCATTGCTCTGATCGCAAGAACTCCTTTTCTGCAGTTTCATGGCTATCTGCTAAGATTTACATTGTTGCTTAAATTCGCCACACCAGTGTATAAATGCAGTCCAAAAATTCCAAATATTCACTTTCTCAAACTCAAAAACATATTTTGTATGTCTATTTTTTATATTTCATTTCTTTTTTCAGAGAATACGACAGAGTTTGGACACCTTTTTGTTTTAATTTATTATAAATTATTAAAATTAGAAAATTTTTAGAAATGAAAAGCAAAAATACTTTTACAAAATGTGTATATAAAAATTTAACATACTAGAATCATCTTAAGAGATATTCCTTTTTTTATATGTTAATTAAATTCAAGTCAGGTATCAAAATTACTTTATTTTTACTACCTTTCAATACAAAAATTCTTTCCAAATATTTTATAATCAAAAACTTTTAATTCTCTTTTAAAAATGCAGATCTGTAACAGTTTTGAACTTAGGAATAAAGGAGAATTTCAAATGCAAGTATTTTTTACTTTCTCACACGCAAAATACAAAATTAAAAAAATATTGTAACCATTAACTTAATAGAGCTTTAGGTTTTTTAATCTTAACATACCAGAAGTTTTTATTTTTTTTAAAGAGGGCATCAAAACTATGTCCCCGTTTCCTCATTTTTCTCAGTAAGATAATTTAACTAAATACTTCAAGGTTTATGTATACAGTTTTCTATGTGATTTTTAATCTAAATTTGTTTATTTCCATTGGGTTTTGAACAAAATCCAGTCAAAGTATTTAGTGTTCAAGTGCAACTCAGCACGGAAACTAATAAATAGGAAGATAACATTTAAATTCAGTCCTCTAAAACATAACCATATGATAAATATGTTCAACAGTTGACTGATTACAGCTCTCGCAAAAGCAAACATGGTAACTCAAAATTACAATTATTTAGCTGTATGTCACTGTTTTAGCATCTCAAGTGCATATTATCATAAAATTTGAAACTTGAACTTTCAAAGTGTCGACCATCTGTCGATCAGTTTTTTCTCACGCATCAAATCTGCAACGATTTGAATAAAGGAAATTTTGTGCATAGTAAGCAGGGGTGACCTTGGCCCGGTGATAAGTAGGGTTCCTCTCGTGAACCGTAGGGCTCAAGGTTCGAAACCCGGTTACACCGAAGAACCGCCTCGTAAACGGGTCTTTTACACCCTAAATCTGCCAGGGCCAAACGTCCTGCCGCTAGTGTGACGGAGAGAGGATGCCAGCTCAGGTGTTGTCCATGTCATCTGACCACGGTTCAAAATTGCGAGGTCCGTCCTAAAATATCCCTAGGGATGTTTAGTAAGGGCACATTAATGTATACTAATCAAACTTCGAATATAACCCCAAATAACGTTTTCATGAATTGATAATTTTTTCGAATGCATGTAAACGCGTTTACTTCAAATGTTATAAAATAGATGAACGAATTTTGATTAGAAATTGACTTATTATAACTATAGTTATATCTAAGATATGGAAATAAGTTAAGAACGAGAATTTGGATGGAAACTCTCATTTTCTTTATTGTTTTTTGCGGTTTCAAAAAAATTATGTTTTCAGTGATATCTGCATTTTTTTCTCTAATTAGAGACCGAGTTACAGCTAACTATTTACAAATGATAATTAAATTTCTTTTATAGTGATAATTAAATTTCTTACAAATGACAATTAAATTTCCTTTTTAATTTATAATAAAATCTGAAGTTTTTACATGGTTTTTAAATGAAACATTGTTTTAGAATATAACATGTTTTACTGAACTACTGTTTGTTTGTTCCTCTTTTAAATTTGGCTTCTGAAAATTCGCATAATCTTCTTAAAACTCGTTACTGATTAAGTATCGTAACCTCTTTCTGTACATTAAGAAATTGAAATGTCTTAATGGAAACTATTTTGTTACAAACCTGTAATTTTGCTTCCTAACACGAACAATGACATAATAAGAAAGACTGTATTACGATCAGCCCTGTTGTGTGCTGAGCGGGTGCTACATCAGTGATCTGAGAGCTTGGCGACCATCTGGAGACGAATTTGGAAACAAAATTTATAATATTATAAACTTTGAGAATTTTTACGGTATGTCCAATAGAAACCGAGATATTCCCTAATTGGCCTAGAAGGTTCTTGGTCTACCTTGGGAGCTATAAAAGGCCTTCAGTCTCAAGCTGCAAAGTGAATTGAATCTGAGTCGGAGTGGAAGACAAGTGACGAGTCTTCGAGAAGATAGCGAAGCAACGGCGGAGTGCGAACGTTGTGTGGAGCTCGAGCGAGTGCTGAACTGCTGTGTGTCGAGTCCTGTTGTCTACTGGGGAAGCAGCGACGTATAATGCCTGGAGTAGCCAGTCGTGTGATAGTAAAACGTTAGCTAAAGCGTGGAGACAGTGAGAACCTCAGCCGTTTGGAGAGTCCGTCTATTGAAGCTGCGAGGAGCCTCTCTGCTGCTGGATTCTGACTTTCCACTTTGTGTGCTGTGGTCGATTACTACTTTTGGGCCACTGTCTGCTGTAGTGTGTTGCCCCGTTTTCGTATCGGCTGTACATATTTGTCGTCTGTGCATTCGTCGTCTTTGTGTTGGCGTTTTCATGTAAATAAACATTATTTTTGTATTCAACTAAAGCCTGTTGATTGTGTCAACACGCCATACACTCACTATAAACGTACTTGGTGATCCGTAACAATATATTTGTTTATCTAAAATTTGATTAAGTTGTTTTTACTTTTTTTCTGATATACTTAGTTTACCATTAAAATTGAGTGTCTTATTAAATCAAAACCTAAAATATAAGTTAAATAAATATTTATGTTTACCACTTATAATAATTAATTGTTGCTTATAACTTTCCAAAATCATGGAATAGATTTAATTAAGTTTCAATATTCTGCTTTACAGCTACTTAATTATAAATAAAAAATTAAAACCTTTAATATTTTTAAATAAAAAAAATTGTGCATTTATATTCCTTTAGTTAAGTACTGAAAATATTATCTTTCACATAATTATCACTTCGAAATTTTTGACATTATTTTCTTTTACTTTAGTTAGAACCATATATCAATATTTACTAACTTTTAAAATTTGACTTCGCTGTTTTTATTTTAAAATCTTTTAGATGGTATCAACGCACAGTTGATATCAATGAAATTAATTTAATCCAAAATTTGATTCGCTTTCAAATCTATTTTTAATTTAGTCTTTTTTAACAACCAAATCTTTCATTATATAACATATGATATTCATCATTCCGTAAAGCATATAAATCAAATACTCCATCAAATTTGGTTCGAGTTAATTTTAAAACGATTTTGAAATATTACAGGATATCACATCCTCTCTAGTGATTTTTAATAAAAACAAATTGGTGTTTACCTCATTTATCCAGTTAAGAAAAAAAAAACACAGAACTGCGGCACATTTTTCAGAAACTATTCACATTTTAAACCACATTTTTTTATCAATTACTCATGATAAACCCCAAAAGTTATTGTTAATTGGTTGGTTTATCAATCATTCAGCGTATTAAATCATTTTAGTTCGTGGCCCAAAAGACTAATTATCTCCAAAACCACATGTTAAAGCATAGCAATATCTCTGGACATTAATCAACTGAATGTTTAAAGGGAAGCATTTTTAAAGGTGGAGAAAACTGCAGTCTTCCTAGTTGAAGCAACACAAATGTTTTTTTTTTCATCGACGCAGAATTTCTTCTGTAATTTGTAACATTCTTTGCATATTTTCTCGCAGAATCGCATTCCAGACTTCCAGACGTCACGACTAGATTCTTATTTCTTTTTATTCTTTATCGGAAGAATGAACTTTAAACAATTTGTGCCTTTCTTTTGCTTCCTTAGCTCATTTTGATTTTAAATAACTCATGACAGTTTCCTGTTTTCCACGTTTATGCCTTTGATGATATATTGTGGTTTGATTAGTCACGAGGAAGGAAATGTGAAAATTATAAAGACAAGAAAATGATAAAAATTATATGAAAAGTGCAAAGTATTCCAAAATCTACTTAATTTTCATTGTCTATCAATTCGAAGTGGAAGAATAAAATCATTACCTGAAATTGATAATCGTTGCTGTCTAACTCGTGCACTTTAATTTCATCTTGAAATGATCATTTTGACTTTGTCTGCTACTCGAACTAAGATACATAAAGAATTATAAATACAGATATTTACCAAATAGAAAAACAATTGGTCTTTTTGAAGATGTCTTCTTTACTTTATTTTCTGTTCACCTTCAAATTGACCCTACTAGTAAGTACTGTTCTATTTCGCTTTCAGCTGAGTATAGCTTGTTGAATTTCACATCTTTCACCATTTCTTATTGAAGAAATCGGGCTATAAACTTTATAAACTGAAATACTAATCATAAATATTTAATTTAATAAATAAGCTAAAACGATTCATTAAAGTTAATACCTACGAATTCGTTCTTTATTTATATTAAAGTACACCTATTTAGAAATTACGATGTTTTTATTAAATTTCGAATGGTACTTACATATTAATTAAACTGTCGATCTTTTTCTTCGAATTTGAAGGCGCCGCCAATGAGTTGCTAAACCCCCAATAATGGCAATAAACCGACATTATTTTAAAAATTGTTCACACCTTAACTGTCGTCCGCCATTTTATTGGTTTCGTTGGTGTCGTCGGTCTAATACGTAAGTACCTTTCAAATTGTGTCTGAAATTCATTTCAGATTTTTAAAAAATTTGCACAGGATATTACCTTTTTTTTACTGATTTTTATTTAATCAACTGAAGATATTGTATTTTTCTGTAATAATCTGTGAAATGTATCTAAAGAAATTCTATTTTCCAAAATAGTGAAAATTGCAAATCTTACTTCATTTCATTTAGCCTTATTTTACTTTTTTATAATTCTATTATTTATATAGTTAATCGAACATTATGATTATCAATTGGCGTCTTCATATATTGTATAATACAAATATATAAAATAAAATAAAACTGTCACACTAATAGATGTAGCACCGAAAATGTTTAAACAAAAATATTTCAATTTAAACATCTTTTTCAAAATTCATTATTTTCAAAAGCAATGATATATTATCCTGGGGCTTAGAATAAAACGATCTTTTTTTATTTAGTAATTTTCTAATTTATTATGAATTTGTAAATTTAGTTACTTATTAAATTCATTGAAAATAATATTAATTTGTCCCAAATTATTTGTAAACTCAGCAGCAAAATAGGGTCGAGAAGCTTAGTTAGAATGTTGGGGAAATCTAAGTTTTATTAAACACTTTTTAGACATATTATGAGAGAAATTTGAAATATAATTTGAAATAATTCATTGATGGCAGATACCTGTAAGTACAGAAAAGATAATTTTCCAATTTGAAAAGTACAATAGTGCATTCCATTTTTAGATGAATTTCATTCAATCTGAAGCAATGCACAAAAGTTTGCGCTGAGTGAAATTTCTTCTTCCACTGAAGACGGAAAAAATACTCTGTAATGCTATTACTTCGCTCGTTGGAATTGCTCAAATGGTAGAATGCTCACTGTCTTATAGGCGTTCTGAAGATGTTGTTTCTACTTTTCTTCAAGTTTCGGGTATTAGTGAAAAGTTTGAATCAACAAATATATCTCATCGAAATGTAAGTAAAGATTTCAGCTGCGTTTTGTGTTTATAAGAAAGCGATATTGTGAATCAAGAAAGTCCTGGAAATCATTGAGATCTGAAACTTAATTTGGCTGTTTCGATATATCCGTAAACCTTAATTCTTTTGCAATGAATCGCAGTTACTAAGTTATTAGTCACACGTAAAATTCGAACGGCTATTCCACATTCAAGTCATATTTGGCAATGCTTTATTCATCGATCTTTATATTCGATGCCATTAGAAGATGCGGTAACTGTTAAGAATATCTTCTAATTTTCCTTATCAGTATTTCATGTGCATTCACCTCTAGGGTGAAATGTTATTTTACCACTTATTTGTTCTTGTGCAAGTGTGATGTAGAAGTTTGGAGAGCGAATGCCAACTTATATTTCATCCACATCCCCTGATCGTGGCTCAAAATTAAATAAAGTAGCTTTAGAGTCGCCTAAAGTAGCCTTAGTGTCGTTTTAAAAACTTAACATAGGTCTAATAAAACTGAATTAAACTAAACCTGTGCTTGTGAAAATGAATATATTTCTTGAATTAGTCACTTGAGATATTCAATGCGTCAGAATAATGAATAAGCAAACTATTACAGCATAAAAATTTAAACTGAAATGTGTGAAACCAGTATACTAAGGTAAATAATTGCAGTTCTTATCTGATACTAAGAAACTCTGAAATAAAGTAAAAGGTACGATAAGCAATAAAGGAAGTACGATATTTTATTGTTTATTGGGAAATTTACTGAAAAGATATTTTATCGATGACTTAATCAGGATTTTTAAGGTTTTGAAATATTAAATGATTCAATGTGCATTTAACAATATATTAACAATGATGTGCATAAACAACAATATTAAATGATTCAATCGGCATTATTATAAGTTATATCAAACAATTCAAAATTGACTTGTCCTTTAATTTTGGTGGAGAATATCCAGTGTAAATATTTAATATTATTATAGAAAAATAATAAATTGATCTTCAAATTAAAACATTAACTGGTTAATTTGAATATAAGTACCCTTCAGGAAATAAAATAAAATTCAACTGCAATCCAACTTTTTAAAAAATTAAAAACTCTACTGAGACACTGCTTTTGACTATTATATAT
>JAOUZG010027119.1:522966-567917 GCA_026289955.1 Argiope argentata
AAATAAGCTAACTTTCTCGTTTTACTTTCCTCTTTTTATGGGAACGGTTTTAAGCAGAAATTCACTAGATCTAGAATTAATTACAAAATAATATCATTTCCTAATTTATTGATTAAATCTAAAATATTTATTTTATCCAATGAACTACGCAATTTTACTTTCGTTGAAAGTTAGTGCATTCCTAACTTATTTCACTAGTTAATAAGATTAGCTTATTTGATCGAATGTACTCAGTGCCGGATTTTGATAATAGGATGACAAATTGTGGAGTTGTTTGAAGGGATTTCTGGCAGGTAAATTCTATTAACGACAAAGATGTAAACTAATTATATTCATATTTTAACTACTACTACTGGTTATTTCATTAAATGGCAATTAATAATATGTAATTTCCCAGATATTTAATTTTATTTCCTAATATTTTTAAAAATTATACATCAGTATAGCTTATTATTTATGTATTTGATTCCACTGAAATATGAGATAAACAGGAATTAAAACTTAGCAAATGTTTTAGGTTCCATTATTTTTCAAAAAACGACTCGGTGAAATTTTTTATAAGTATTATACATTAAATAAACATTTAGTTTCTTCTCAATTCTATGAGGTTGAAATCACGTTTTTCTAACCAGTTTCTGCTTTTAGACTTTAATAAATTCCTGTATTTAGCACGATACGCTTTTATCATTTGCGAATTTATTTTGCTAGAACCAACGGGAATAGAAGCTCTTGACATATTTGTGTTATAATGGGAACTGAAGTGTCAAGTGTATTTCCCTTGCAGATGGATCTTTCTTTGAAGTTATTTTGTGGTTATATCTAATATAACATTAACACTAGATTTGTATGAGTGCTTTCAACTTCAAACAAATCAGTGTATTTCCCAAAAATAAAACCTTCCGACTGTTGTCCTATCTTCATTAATTTAGATTGTGCCATTTTTCTTCATAGCCAAGCACACAGACTAAGAAATAAGTCACACTAAAGGCGGAGCGCATACGCTTCAAATGAACTCCGCAAAGCTACTGATTTGAAACCAGCTGCGTCCTCGTGATCGTGACGTGAACAAATCTCCGTTTTACCTCAATAACAGCCACTCTGTCGGTGACTCACTTCCATGCCAATGCACTGTTTTTATATTTCTATTCATATGACGATGCCCTTTTAAAGCTTTTTAATTCATAATCGAAGCATGCAAAAATCCTTAAAACATTTCAAAGTGCGTGTTTTTATGAAACCTTAACGCCTTTGTGTCACATCAGGTTGTACTCAAATATTGATCATAATTTTTTTAAGAAAATCTTATCCATACCAAAAGTCAAAATATATCCATATAAAAATTTTATCCATATAAAAATCAAAATATGATTGTTTCTTAAAACATTTTTAAATGAATTAAAAATTAGAATTATTTTTTACTTTTAATTTTTTTGCTGCACTTCAAGACGTACACTAGTATTTTTCATATTTATAATTTATTTTATTCACACCACTCTATTACAAATTAAAAATCAAAAATTGTTTTTTGTACCCTATGCAAAGAAAGATAATCTATGTATGATCATAAACACCTTTGTTTTAAAAGTTCTTACCCGTATGTTTCCTACTGATAAATACACAATATTTATGTGTTGTTAAAACGGAATTATTACTGATAATAGTGTTTAATGTCTATATGTCTATTTGTTTATAGAGGTACTTTATAAGCCAAACCGTTTGACTTACAACCACCAAATTTTGCATATATATATATATATATAAAGAGAGAGAGAGAGAGAGAGATAAAATTTGGATGGTAGGAATTGCACTTGCACTTCAAAGAAATTATTTTGAAACTTTGAATTAACAACTTTGAACAACTTTGAATAACTTCAACAATATTATTGCACAAAAATAAATGACATATAATTCAAAGATGCTTATTAATTTAAAAAATTACTTTTCAATGATACTTATTGAATAGACAAATTTATTACAGGGATTATTATTTTTTACTAAGTATTGGTTTGTAAATTGTTTTTGCCTATTTTTGATTACACTGTCAAACCATTTCCATTGATTTATCAATTGTTTAATTGCCTGATTTTCTTATGTATTTGAAAGCTAAAGAAAATAAATATCTAAATATTTTACTGCAAAGTTTAAAAAATTAAAATTAAAAAATCGTCAAATTTTTAAAAAATTGAAATATTCAAGATTCTGATATCTCATTATTGTTATTGGACCCTCCCCATTGGAAAAGTTCATACGTGAAATAAATTTATTATGTGCCTTAAAATAACATTGCTTTTAAGTCAGAAATTTGGCTGAACCATGAACAGGCTGTTATATTTATATTTCAGTATAATCAGCATTTCCGTCGTAACCAGCTGGCAACTATTTACTAGGTTAGGTAAAATTAAACATAGATATCGTATAATAGAAACAAATTATAAAACACAAGTAACCTTGAGATTAAAACAAAAATAATATTTTTAGATTCTATTTTCATTTTAAATGAATAGAACTAAAAATAAAGTTTCTATTTTGAGTCAAAACTTTAACAGTCTATTATTTATAAGTGCAAAGTCTATTATTGAACTATTAATGTCTATAGCATTACATACTTCTTGCGCTTTGACTAGCTTAAAATACCTTCTCATTGCAGATTTTAAATATTTTGAAACTTCAATTTTGGGAAAATTTCCTCACAGCTGAAAATGCTTATTACAATTTGTCACCTTTATCAATCCGAGCACAAAAAAAAACATGTAAAATTACCACAAGGCAATTTGTTAGCAACAGTGCTTGTTTTAATAATAATGCAACTAGATTGTAGATTTAATAATACTAGATTGTAGATGCAACAAAGACATTGTTCATTTTTTATCAGGTTACATTATGATTATAAATTGTAAAATGTTCTATTCCAAAGACTTTCCAACCTGACAAGATCACCAATAAAAAATAAATATTTGTAAAAAAATTGTATAACTTTGATTTGTATAACTTTGTTAATCAGTAAAAATTAGTTAAACAGTAATTTAAACAAAATATAGTAGTGTTTTAAAATATTTAAATTTTATGGAGGGAATTGCAATAACTATTCCATTAATTTTCTCAGTCCAATCTTCAAAACATCTTTCACTGCTTCCTTAAGAAGTTCTTCTTCATCTGTCAAAACTTTTGTTCCCACAGTTACAGAAGAACAATTAGCTATAGTTTAAAAACATCCTGTTGGACTAAATCCAAATTTAGATGGAGTCTCTTGAGGGACCCACATTTTCTTAGTAGAATGATTCTTTTAGAGAGTGATTAGGAAAGACACAAATTGTTTGTCCTTAAAATTACTATTTCATTAACGTCAAAAATTAAAAACGTTTGAGCAATTTTTGAATACTTCACATACAGAAAGGCACTGATGACTAATTACCAAATGGCATTCTATTGGAAGTTTAATGTAAACATTAGCTTTGAATTTCGCTGTTTCATTGATGGTTTATACGTCAATTCTACTTTTTTAGAAGAATATTAGGATCGAAACTTTTGGTATTATAAAATATGTGTCTCTTGTTTATTACGAATGTGGAGTTAAATGAGCTTATATCCACCAAAATAAAACATGGACGGGGAATACAAATAATAACGCAGAAATTATTTGAGAAAACTTGGAAATAATATGCATTCTGTAATAAAATGCATTCTATAATAAATTCATTCTAAATAAACGTTATATCTTGATAAAGTATATAGTTTCAAAACAAATCATTCTTTAAGTGTTTATTTAATGCATAAAATATGTATTCTCTAATAAAGAGAAATTTAATTCTTTAAAGAGAATTTTTTTTACATTTCAACTCTATACATTATTTCACTAAAAAAGTAACATCATTTGAAAACATCTTGACCACCTGGTGAAATGTACGTTCTTCTAAAGATTTTAGACCTGTTTTATAGAAACTAGTCTTTATGGAATTCATTTTATGGATGTTAGTTTAAACTTTAATGGCAACATGTAGTCTATTTGGTCGGATTTAAAATGACACAATGAAATCTGAAAAAATTGTTTCTTTCTCTCGACTGTTTCTAACTTAAATCGTATCAGACAAACAAGTTAAATGAGCGTTCCACTCGTAAAATTCAAAGAAATATTTTCTTTAGGAAAGCGTTCCAGGTTTATTTGAAATGATTAGATTTGGCCAAACTCTTTATATGTGGGTAACTGTTGCAGAGACTGAGTTGTTTGTCTGAGAGTATAGTGGTCATTTAATAGTTTCCCGTTCTGCAAAAGTTTGTTTTTTGTTAAAAAGCCTCAATTCCTAGAGTTAAAGTACTTTAAGTTTTAAAACTTTCATTTTTATCTTATTTTTTGTTTAAAAATTTGTGACATTTCTACTTGAGTCAATGTGGAGTCATTTTATTTTCTGTTACATTTTCATGTTTGGAAAAAAAACATTATTTTTATATCTTGGTTTTACGCATTTCATTTTTTAAAACAGACTAAAAGCAATTTAATGAATTGTATAGTAAATTATGATGCCGTAATGTGTTTCATTTTTGGTTTAAGAGCAATATATCTGAGAGATACCATTAGTCTTATTGAAAAGGTCGCTGTCATTTAGAAACGGATCAAATGAAATACAGGTAACTTTATGCAATATATTTTAGTGAGCCTAATTGTTAAGCAGTAATTTAATAGCATTTAATTGTGCATTTGTTTATCTTTGACTGACTTAAAACATTTGTTAATTCCTGAAAGTTTGTAAGGGATACAAGCCAATATGGCCCAAAATCAATTTTATTACAAAGCACGAAAATGTATTTCCATTTAAAACACGTTTATTATACCGACATTTTTATACTTTTAAATAAATCAGCCCTTAGCATAGTTTTTATTTAAGTAAATTAAATGTAATGGACTAAATCTATCATTACAATAAATAGTCGAAAAACTAATATTTTATAAAGCATTTTTAAAGTCAACCTTAAACAGCAATTAAGTAAAATATCAATTTTTTACTTGTATGCCATTTAACAAAAAAATATGTAAATAGAGATTGAAAATTATTATGCAACATTAATTTTATTCAGCCTGAAGAGTTATGGAAAAATTATATTAATTTATAAAGATATTTATTCCGAAAGTATGATTAAATGGGATGAGAAATTACTGAATCAATAGCATATGTAACTGAAGCCTAATGAGAGGTTATTAACTTATTAATTATACTTAAAATGAATCAAAATGAAGGGAAAACATAATGACTGGAATACTGTTTCAAATGAAGTAAAGGTTCAAGCAACATTTTAAAGAATATCAATAGTTTGTAATGAGAAAAGGGCACCAAGACTAGAAATGCATTTTGACTGGCTTTGGTGATATATGCCATAATTTTAGGTGCTTTGGTAATCCAGTGATAAGATTGTCGAAAACAAATATAACAACCTAAATTATCTTGATGGCACACAGACTAGCTTTATACCGAAGTGACACCGACGGTTTAGCCTGAGCAAATGTATTTGACAGAAGGACAATGAGAATATCCAAACTGCAAACGGAACACATAAAATCCAATAAAATTTCTGTCTCTAATTAACTCGTGTGCAGCCCCAATCTGAACATGATTGAGACTGTGCGGCACCTAATGTTGAAAGTTGGGCATATCGATAAGCAATATGATTACCGGAAAAGTATGAATCGACAAAAAAACAATTCCTGGACATTTTCTACTGGTTGTTGGTGTCAAAAGGACACAAAGTCGATAATCGGGAATTTTTGTAATCGTTTATTTGTTACATATGTGTAATTACTTAGTGGTAGCCAAAGATTTGGCTAACACTGCATTTTTTGTTTCTTACTTTATTACAACATAAAAATTAAACAAACCCTCTCATATATATTAACATACAATAAAAAATATTTATCAGGTCATATCCATATTGTAAGAGAGAAATGCCGGCTTTCTGTTACAGAGGTAGCGCGTCTTCCTCGTGTTCTGAGGGTCCCTGGTCAGACATGGTTGTTCTTCTGTGTGCTATCTGTGATATGTGTGACTGTCACCTCCCCCTCTGTAAAAAAGGACTGTGCAAGCAAATGTGGTGAATGTGTAGCTAAGTCGTACTCTTGACCCTAGTTGGCGCTACAAAAAAAAAAAAAAAACAAGAGACGCCTCTTTCGGCTTAAATCTGTTGCTGTATCAGCAGCGGGATTGGTCATAGGCAAGCGCCATAAGTAACAACAACAAAAGTGAAATGGTTCGAATTTTGATTTACTTGAAAAGTAAATTCGATGCAATGATGTTTTATAAATATATAAGTTTCTCCATTAGAGTTAGAAATTTTCTGCATTTCATGTAGAGAATTTATACTTAGACTTGTTTATCACAGCAGAAAATTTCATAAAATGAATCAAGAATGGTAAATTTAAACTCCAACATTCAACTATACCTGATTCTATTTTTTAAAGCTGTATTGCTCCTTCGAGCTTCTCTAAGAAAATAAAATTATAGGTATTTCCAAGACATTAGCAAGAATTGCATTCCTACCTGCTTCATGTAGAAATAGTGCATAGAATTTCCAGAATTCCCATCAATGTGAGAGACATTTCTGCGTAGTTTACAGGAACATTTTCACCTCCTTTTCTCCTTAGGAAATGGTTCGCTATGTTGTATTCCAAACTTTTTCGAGTCAAAGGAAAAACCAATATTTATTCGAACGTTCTAGAAGAGTCTTCCCTTCAATGATTTGCATTTAGAAGGAGTTTCAAATTTTTTCTTTTAAGTGGATGTTTCATGGGGCGGAAAATTTCATTATCAATTTTAATTTAAAATTCATTCAGGAGTATGCATGTATAGAATCTTAATAGGTGGTATTTTATGGATATGATTATGTATCTTAAATTCTGAATTTATTTTTGATAAATCATGTAAAATACGAAAATTAAAAAATAAAGTATGTTATACGATATACTATTATTGATAAGATGTGTTCCAGTATATTACATAAGCTTTTGTTTATTATTATTAGAGAGAGACAGAGAAACTGTTTTTTGCCATGATTGAAAGCTAATGTGTATTGCGACGTATCATGGGAATTCATAAGTCGTCTTAAAATCTTTATTTAAATTAATTATACATATTCATTCCATTATTTTGTAAGTTATAAAGTAAACATATTATTATTATTTCATTATAAATAACCTGTACGCTAAAAGCAAATTTCCTGAATGGGATACTTCGTAAAATTGTACTAGATTATTGGTTTTCAGGCAGAAGCTACTAAAAAAATATAAAAATGATTATTTAAAAACTTTTTTAAATCTTCTTAGGTGTCAGTAATTCCTTTTAAAAAACCATCCTTGCTTTGAAATTATTACCTGAATTTGCGTTTTAGTATTTTTTTACAAGCACTTACTAAGCAGATTCAAAAATCCACATTTTTATCATTCATTCCGAGACCTCATGCATACTCCCAATCTCAGTCACCGCCACTGCGTCATTGTGAGCTATGCATATTCTCATAGCAGCTGTCCATCCATAACCTTTACCGTTTCACAATTTCTGCAATCGTTTGTTACTTTTCACAAATTTTCGTTGAAACTATTCTTATGCATCAGGTACTCCACCCATTCCATTAAGAAAGAGTGGGAATTTTTTTTAATGTACTATTTCTCTATTTACAAATAACGTTTATATAAAAATAAATTATACGAAATGATTTTATAATAATTTTATCTGTTTAATTATCTTTGAAAACTTTTTGCTCTGAATTTGATTTTTGTTCAAACAGTCTCAATCAAACTAGGATGATGAAACTGGTAGACAGTAGAAGAAACAAGAACACAAATAAATGAAATGAAACATCTTTCAATGTATATAGAATAATTGGTGCATTATCCAGGAACTGAAGCAAAAAATTGTAAGAATAACTCCAAAATTCTTGTATATTATCATAAGTTGAGTCTAAAATCTTAGTTTGTTCTGAATTTTTTTTTCAAAATTCAAAAGTTACATAAATTTACGATTAATCACAGAATTTAAACTTTGGTTCTTCTCTTATACATATAAAAAGAATATAAAATAAATGACATGAAAGTCAATGAATAATAAATGAAAGTCAATAAATAATAAATGAAAGTCAATGAATAATAAATGAATAAGTAATGAATATAAAATAAAATAATTGCTTAAAATTAGGAAATAAATGTATGCCTATTTCAAACTAAAATTTTTAATAGTATTTCACTAATTGGGTTTCAATTCTGAAAATTTTTGGAGAAACCATTTTGAAAAAAAAAAGTTTTTAATTTTCAGTTAGATGATTTTCTTTTCAATTTTTTTTCTTAGGTATTCTTTTTTTTTTCTTCTTTTACACATAACTCAATGTTTCAAAAGTTTCCTTTTGGGATATTTTTTTTCTTTTTCTTTTGTTTCCTCTAAATAGTAAACATTTTGTTCTGATAAGCAGTTGGAATCTGCAGATTTAGAATTTTACTTGTTCTTTGATCTTTAAAATGCATGTTAAAAAGTTTTAGGATACAATTATGAATTAATATTTGTCATAAATGCGATTTAAATATTTATTACAGTTTTATTTTTAGAAACTGCAAAAATAACAAAAAATTTTAAAAATAATTTATGGTTTAGAATAACATAAATTTGAAACAATATCATCAAAAACTAATAAACTCTATTTGTTCTATTCCAAAATACTTTATAGTGAATTTATGAAAAAAATAAATTAAATAATTAAAATTTTTAAATAATTTAAAAGCAATGAAAAAATTTCATGTTCAACTGCTAAACGATATTAAAATGCCTTTAATTTCCTATTTGAACAATTGTAGAAATAAACTAAAAATGGCTTAGAGAAAATAAAATTGCAGGCTTTCAGATAAAATCTAAACACAAATTAATTTTTCAGTCAAAAATAGTCAATAAACTTACACTTATACCATACACTTTACCTTCAGAAGGTAAAACTCTGAAAATGAAATAGTATTGGATATAACCAATAAATTTTGCTATGATATTTTCTTTAATTTTAATGCCTTTCTAAAATGTATTAAACATATTTTGCAACAAATTCATTCTTTTTGTTCCTCGCTTTATAATTACAAATATTGTGATAGTGTTAAGTACTGGGAAATACAATTTGAAACACACTATTCTGTAGTATGGATAATCCAAGAGATCGAAAAACACACATGAATTATAAATTTTTTAATTACTTTTATTTACGTTAGCAGGCTTAAATATTAAATTTTGACTTAAGAAACCATAGATTCGGATCGTTCCATGTCGTATTATAAAACGTATCTTCGACATTTAAGGTTGTAGTTTTTTTAACAGGCTTTTGGATGAGGAAGACTGAGGATAATTCAATTTGGTGTATTCAAAAGTTTGATATATTCTAGTAAATTCACATTACTTTTGTTATAATTAATTATTTAGAAAAAATATTATTGCATTATGTACAAATTATAATGCTCTGATATGATGAGACAAGGTTCCTAATTGGTGGTTCAAATTCGCTTAAATTGTTTTTTTAAAAAAAGAAACAAAATAGAATGTTTCTTGTTTATAAGTTCTAGTGATTCACGCTCATGTGAGATTAGTCATTTTTCGTTCTCCCAAATACTCTATGTTTGAAATCATGAGATTCTTTCAAATGCAGAATTTGAGTTGCTTCCAAATGAGAAATAAATTTACTAAATATATAAAATAATTATTTAGATTCACAGAAATATTCATTCATATCTTTAATTAATGAACAAGTTTACTCTAAATGGTTTTGGATCGCTTGCCATAAATTTTCCAAAGCAAACAAAGACCTTAATATATAAGGAAACAAAATTATTTGCTTTCTACAACCGCTACAAATCTTCACTTAACTCTTCTTAAAAAACTCATCGTATAGAATTTTACTGTTATTGATCAAAAATGATTATAATTTTGTTTCTAGCTTTAGCAATAATATAAAGGGTGATTCCAAAAAATGTGGACAAATTTACATGGTAGATCAGTCATACAACAAGGATCAAAAATCGCATACGAACATAGGGTCGCAAACGCCTGTAGAAGGCGCCTGAGCCCCGAGAGGGCAAACGGAGGTTGTCTTCATTCGAGCCGTGGATGTGTTGGGCGTAGCATGGCAACTTACACACACCGCGAAATGCACTTAATTTACGGCATAGCCAAATGTAATGGAAGAGTAGCCTTGCGAATGTATCGGGCGAAATATCCTGGTAGAAATGTGCCTAGCCTCTCATTCTTTGCCACTCTGCATCGATGACTGTGTGAACGATTGACGTGCACAATATGAATACTGGTCGCCAACGAACAACTCGGACAGTTGATGCTGAAGAAAGAGTTATTCAAGAACTGGAGTGTAATCCTTCAATAAATACACGAGTTGTATCCCGAGAGACCCATATCCCCCAAGCTACCGTTTGGCGCATTGTACACAACCGTTTGGCGCATTGTACACGACTAAGGACTACATCCTTATCATTTACAACGCGTCCAGGCACCGGAACTGGGAGACTACAACAAACGTATGGATTTTTCGCGGTGGTTTCTGCAAGAAAATGCTGAAGACCGAAACTTCGAAGCAAGTGTTCTCTACACGGATGAGGCTGCATTCTCATTAGAGGGTGTGATGAACTTTCACAACCTGCATACGTAAGCGGATGAAAAAACCCATGCTATACGTCCGCATGGCGAACAACGAAAATGTTCCGTTAACGTGTGGTCTGGCATTGTAGGACACTGTTTACTTGGTGCGTACATTCTCCCAGAAAGACTTAACGGTTCCATTTATCTAACATTCTTGCAAAAGGTTCTGTCAGAAATACTGAATGATGTTCCGATGCCTATTCGTCGACGCACTCTATTTCAACACATTTCAGCACAGACCTCAGAGCACATCTGCAGGGTACTTTTCCTGGTGGCTGGATTGTTCGCGATGGATCAATCGCATTGCCGCCACGATCACCAGATCTGTCTCCTTTGGGTTTTTCTTATGGAGATTTTTAAAAGGCATTGTCTATGAAACATATGTAGCAATGCCGGAAGACTTGGTAGGAAGTATCTTTGTGGCGGCAGGAAGGGTTCGAAATACATCCGGCATTTTTGAGAAGGTCCGCCGTTCCATGCAACGTAGATGCCTGGCGTGTCTCGATGCATCTGGAAAAAACTTTGAGCATTTCCTGTAAGCTCGATATTAGTCGCATGTGAGTGAGCCATTAACAATAAAATGATCTGTAAGGGTTTTGTTTCTTCTCTTTATGTTATGTATTATTTTAGACGCCCTGTAGCGGCCCCGGATCGCAGTTGCGACCCCCTGTTCCTATGTGATTTTTGTCCCTTGTAGTATGACTGATCTACCATGTAAGTTTGTCCACGTTGTTTTGAATCACCCTGTATATTTATCCTACATAATTTAAAGAAATAACGACTTTTCCCTTCTAGTTTTATTCCGGATTCACAAGTTTTACTAACTTGAACGCCATCTGGCATAAATGATATCATTATCTTAATTATATTTATTATAATAGAATATCAAATATCGGTAATCAAGAAGTCAATGAATATTTAATTAATTGGTTTACGGGTAAATATATTAACAAGGTTTAAAAGCTTAATTTCCGTTAACAGTTCAGAAATACATCTACTAATTTATTCAATTTCATTTACCAGAGTGCAGAAATAATGCTTTTTACAATTCCATATTCATAGCTAACATCTATGTTTCAACTGATTTCTTCAAATCATTCACAATATTTTCCCCCTATGTTATCGTTTGCATGCATTTTTTGATTCATCAATCTGTATATTTCTTCTATAAAATAAACACTTTTTTTTCGTTTTATAACTTGAGTCATAAATTTTCAGAACATGCAAAAGAAAATCATTCGCAAAAAAAAAATCCTTGTCCTTAATTTATCAGTTTTAACAAAATTTCAATTAAGATTTAAAATATGTTCATTCCAAATATGAAGAACACTATCAAATTATAAATTAATTTGATGAAGAATTTCTAAGTGGCTATTCATTCCTCTTATCAAAACATAAAAAAATTAAGAACTGTGAAATGCACATTGAATAAGGCCTTTTTTCCACATACATAGAACTTTAGGGAATTTTTTTTGTACTAATCATCTGCATTGAGAAAATAAGAATGCATCTTTTTTTTCTATTTAAGAATACAATAAAAAAGTACAGTGTTCTAATCTTTAAAGATAATTCAAGCAATAATTTAATGATTTCAAGAGCAAACGATGTCTCATTCATTTTTTTTCCGTTTGATGAAATTCTTCTTTCCAGCTCAACCGGCAATTTAACACATCAGTAAATGTGCTTTCTTTTAAAGGTAATAAAAATTAACTCGTACTTTTTCAATGCTTCAGTTAGAAATTACTTAGAGTAACGGTAAAAAGAGGGTCGATTTGAGCATTTAGCATTTTAGAAGTCTTGTAATTATAGGATCTTAAGAATTTCCATTCAAATTAAAGCGAAAACGGAAGACGCCATGGAAAGCGAAAGATTAAAGACATTATCAACGATACTCACTCAAGCGTGTTATTTTTTCTCCGCAGTGTTGTGTGTTTTGGGGACATCTTTGAAAAAAAAAGAATTTGATTTTTTAAGCAAATTAAATGAAGCTTCGGTAATAGCTGCTTAGTCAATTGCAGTTCTGCAATTCCTACCTAAGAGTCAGCAATAACTTTTCATTTCCCTTTTAAGAAACCATAAAAAATTTTACAGAGGATGAATGAATGAATTTTCTCTAAATATTCTTTTTGTTAATTTTATCCTATTGTTTAGACATAAATTCTGGAGTGAAATTTGTAGACTTTAAAATTAATACTGTATTTATAGAATTTTCATTCAAAACTATCATTAAAGTTTCTAATTTTAGTTATTCCATATTGGTATTCACTTCTTATATTGCCTGAATGCAAAATCAGAACTAACTTATTGCAGTGTAAATCACAATTATTAGAGTATAAATTTCCATATAATCTTTTGTCAATCAAAAATATACGAACATAAATTGTTTCGAAAAACATTCATCAATTTAATCAATTCTTGTAAAATTTTATTAAATTTTCTGTTATTGAAGGTTTTATAAATGTAGTTCGTTTTAGATTCAGAATTATAGAAAGTATCACAGACTTATTATTAAAACTTATAACAAAATAATATGCATAAAAAATTAAATTAATAACTTTCTTCATTCATATGCTATCAAACTTTTTGAGACACAATTCACCATCAAATTTCGAAAATGAAAACTGAAAACTCTGTAAATGACGAATTTTGAATTCTATCAGAATGTAAAAAATAAATTTTGGATTGATTTCTGTCTTTTCGACATAAGTAAAAAGCAATATCAATTAAAACCTTATAGCTATGAAGTTAATCAAGTCGTGTGCTTCATTTTCTATGGTCACTTATAGTGATATTTCAGCTGACTGAAACTTCTATTATTCCTTTTGCAAGTATTTAAAAGCTGTTTGAAATTCACATTTCTTGATCGACCAAAAATGTTGTTATTTATTACATTTTGACTCAGAAAAGAAACAAACTTCTATGACAATTATTTCGATTTCCATTTTTACTTAATTTCATGAAAATCTGAAACTGACTATACAAATATTGAAAATATTCTTCCTACACGAAAATGTTTGTTGGTATTATCGATTAAATAAAGTTTCTTGCATAATAAGTAGCAGGATTCTGATATCATTTAAAGATGGACACACATATACAAGTGCGTAAGTAATACGATAATTATTTAATTTATTAATAAAATAAAACTGATATTCTTCCAGAAACATATGCGCTTATTCATCTTCTAAATGTTAAACATTCTCCATTTTCCTGCTTTAGAGCTTCTTTATTTTCAAAATTTTCAAAAATATTGATTAAAAAAGGCCCATTAATGACTCATTGAAATATGGTGGATGTTCTTGTCCGAAATATTTCCTATTATAGCATACGCAAAAGGATGAATTATGTAAACTGTAAATTAATTCTTTAAATCCCTTTTTTATTGGGAGGAAAGCAAATATTCTGACTCTATTTTATTCATATTTCAAAGCATATGTAAGTGCTATATATATATATATATATGTAAGTGCTATATATATATATTTTGACACGATGAATACTTTTGTCTGTTGAGATGTAAAAAACGTTTTGAATAAATGAGCGGAGTAAAAAAAATAGGATAAAATTACTCTTTACTGTGGTCTTTTTCAGTAAAATCAAGAAAAATAAATATAACACTTTCAAAAAAAATTGAGAAATGTTATTAAGAAAAGATTTCCATTGATAATATGCAATGAATTTAATGAAATTTGAAGCCATTTCTCTGTTACCACTTTTTAAAGATATAACTGTGTAGAAAATGAATTCATTAGTAGACAGAATTTGTTAGTTTAACGATTCAGAAAAACCTTTTCAGTCTATCGCTTTCTCGTTTTGTTTCATAAGATTTGTAGCTACGAAACAGAAAGAGGGTGTTTCTAGATATTGTTTCATGTAATGGAATGTTATTTAAGGATCGATTATATTTTTAACTATTAATAATTAATTTCTGTATTATAATTTCTCTCTCATAATTCTGAATGCCAAGAAATCCCACAGGGACTTTCGTCTATTTTTAAAACTGAAATATTTTTCCATGTAAAATAGGAATAAATAATTATGAAAATTATATTCTTTTTGTGAAGTAAAAATTCAGATTTAATTATCTTGACAAAAGATATCTTCAAATGATGATAAAATGAAACTTTGTAAAGTCTTTTTTAACAGAAAAATTTTTTGCAGAGAGGAAAATCTCTTTAGAGAAGGAAAAATTCTTGATTGTTACATCAAAGGAGTTTCTGAAAGATTGAGCATGAAATTAACATTTATAACGAAAGATTTTTTTTCAACTGCATAAGAATGCCTACAACTCGACACATAATTATCTATTGCTCATAAAGCCGAAAAAGTTTTAAAAAATCTTTACATTAGCGCTTGACTTTATAAAGAAAGGAAAAAAGAGAAACTTTTCCACTTCTTGGACTTTTGCTTCGAAAGAAAATTATTTATATGTTGAGGGTATTCAAAATTATATTATCTTTAACCTTAAAGCTTCTGTGGTTAAAAAACAGTGAAATAATTGCTACTTTACATTAAAAAAGAACAAGAAAAGAGACGGAAATATTTCCGTATACTCTTTGAAACATAAATCACACTTACTCTCTTTTTGACTTTTAAATATACATTCAAAATCATTGGCCAATTTGAAAAAATAAAAAAAAATTTGAAGCTTAAAAAAACTTGCATACTATCATGTCTTAATAGTATATTTGCACTTATTGTACAGTGTTTGATGTTAAACTTTATCTTGAGTTCCCAAGAACATTATCCAAAACTTGATTGGAATAAATTATAAATGTTTCATTAGTAGCAATTAATTCTTTTACTCTAATAAGCATACTGATATTTTATTTTTAACAATGACTTATAAATAAATATAACTGACATTTGACATTTATTTCCTTGCCTTGAATTCCTAGATGTTAAAAAATATCCTACATAAACATTGCTACTTTTACGTAATTGTTATTTATATGTATCGGTTTCGATTCATTTATTGTTCCTCTTATCTTATTATTTTTGTATTCATACTTTTTCATCAATAATCTGTAGACAGTTTTCCTTGGACTATTAATAACTTGCAAGTGCTTCCTCATTTACTTGAATAACACTAAAATTGTATTTCTACATTCCATTTTTCATGCTTTTTAAAAATAGTTTTAAGGAGCATGATCACTTTTGTAGTCTCGTTCTTTCTTTTTGGTGGCAACTCTCTTTTCAAGCTTTTGGAAGTTTTCTGTTCTCTATAGAGGCAACTTAAAAAGCAGATTCTTGATACTAGTGCGTACTTTCGTAACTTTATTTTTAAATATGTTTAGGAAGAAAAATAAAGTTTGTTTCCTTCTTTATAAAGGTTCACTATTAATGTAAAACGTTTAAGGTTATTGTAAAAATGTAATACTTTAATATTCGTTATTCCAAATTATTACGTATTATTCTCAATATGGCATTCTAAAAGCATACAATTTCATTCAATTCATACGAATGCACTCATAAAAATATTTTTCTAGTCAAAAGAATTATTGAATCTTACAATTTATTTATCCATTGTAAAATGATTATTCGCGCATGCGTTTCAATGCTAAAAGGACTGATCTCAATTATTTCCAAAATAGTTTCATCTTTCATCTTTTTCAAAAAAATGGTCAATGAGGATTAATTCGTATCTTTATAAATTGTCAGAAGAGTCAAAAAATTTATTCAAGCTGGTGGTAAGGTGTGGAGAGCATCAACTTTGTATTTAGAAAACTTTTGGCACTTTTGACTCTCAATACTTTTTAATCGTTAAGCTTAAAGTTACATTTAAGTCGCATATTTGATACAATATAAGGATAGACTGAGGATATTATTTTCCGGTTCTGAAACATCGCTATCCAATCAGAAAAAAATAATACATAATATGCTAAATTTGTGATGCACTGCATTGAATTTCACATAACTTTAAAAATAAATAAGTTATCAAATGGGTTAGATTCGAAAATCGGATACTGTCTCATGATATTTGACAGAATTGTTATCTCACAATTATGCTGTCAATAATGGAGATGAGTTTGATCTCAAAGGAATAAATCAACAATTATTTTGTCTATATGTAGATATATGATTTCTGAGTCGGTTCTTTACATCACCTGTATTTATTCAAAACCTAGTTCGGAAAATCAAATATTCTATTCACCGATGTTGTCAAAGCAGCTAAATGCACGTACTCTCATGTCCATAAAATATGGATAATGCAAGTTCAGGAAAAGAAAGACTCAGAAGCAAATTAAATGTGACTTATTTTTAAAGTCTATTTCTTAATGAAAAAGTAGAGAGCAAAAAAGATGCTATATGTTTGATATCATTTATGAAAGCTGCTATTTTTAGCTCCTTGAAACAAATCACTAAAAGAAACTATTTACAAAAACTAGTATTACATGGTTGGTATGATGGTTAATGCATAGTATGTATTCCAGGCGATGCAATAGTTTGTACAATGCCTAATCACGATGAGTATCAAATTATAGATCTGATCTTGGAGAATATTTCACCACTTATCCATTAATTCTCTGCAAAGTTCCTGTAGACATGTAGGAGGTGGTTGATGGGCTGCAGCTTCCCGATCAAGCATGTCCCACACATGCTCTATTGGATTCAGGTCCAAGGCAAGCCATACGGGGGGATATCCTTCTATCGAAGGCCTTTGTATAAGATGTTTGTAATAAGTAATATAAGAAAAAAAGTAAGTTAATTCCTTCTTAAATCAACAAGGAAAATTTTTATTTTTTAAATTTTGTACTAAATAATTACAATTAATATAAATGACGCATCAAACAATTATTGATTTTCGTAAGAACTGAATTCGCGTTCTTCACCTTCAAGTGAAAAATGCCGATTAGTTGCATTTTATCTATTAAGCAACAGCCAGTTGATTTAAGTTTTCATAACAAACTGCTAAAACTTCATTTAAAGTATTAAAATTAAATTAAGTTAAATTAAATAATTAATATTTGAAAAAACCGTGTTAACATCGAATGTCATCTACTAAAAATTTTAAAACGTGTATTTGAAATTGAGTGGAGTAATAAAAAGGATCTTATTAACGATTGAAAATTTAAACAAGAGATATATAGAAGAGTGTGAACTAATAGTAGAAATTGAAAAAAAGGTAACAAGCACAAATTTTTTTAATAATATTTAGATACTGAAAAAAAGAAATTTGGTTTTTACAGAATGTTTCAACATAAGCGTTGAATGATGACATTAATTTAATCCCAAACTAATTCTATGTAAAGTATTATTTTATGCCTTGAATTTGCTTCTGTTAGGATTGTTAAATTATTGGAAGTCCTAGATTTTGTTTTGTTTGCTTGTTTAAATCTAACAATTCAAAGAGCGATTAAAAGAAGAATTTGTGTGAATTTAAAATTTCACTTTTTTTAAACGGGAATTTGCAACAGAACCAGCATCTGACAAGTATTACATATTCAATATATAATTCCTTTTGCAGAAAAATAGGTTGCATTAACATATTTATATAGGAATGCCTATACAAAAGCTATATTTAAAATCTTTCGTTAGTATTTTTTATCAGTATTTTAACATTGAAATTTTATATTTGTATTTTTTATTTTGAATAATGTTATAGTAACTCGCCCAATTAGTTTGCATTGCAGAAATTTTGACATGTTAGACTATATATATATATATATATATATATATATATAAAATTCACTACCAAGTTTTGTTACCTATAAGGCGATTAATCGTTTGATTTATTAATTAATGATTACGCTTTGAAAATAATGTCTTGCCATCTGTAATTAACAACAAATAAATAATAATGTTGCGTAATAATAAATAATATTCCGATGTTAAATGAACAAATAGAAGAAATCACCTGAGAAAAAATTAAAGAATAGCAGTAAGAGAAAGGAAAGATCGGATTTGAGAAATCGTTTTTAATACAATGGAACATCGAAAGTGGTTCTTAGGCCTTAAAGAAATTTCCCAAGGCTTTTATGAGAAAACACTTTAATGTATCAAGCCAAGTTCTTCATGATGACACTAATGAAGAATTATCATTCTTTTAAATGGATTTCGGAAGAGAAGAATTCCCGGGAGAGCACAAAGCAATCTCGAGTAATGGAGTTAAACCAATTGTGTCTTTCTTTTATCTCTTAATGAGTAGTCAGCGGTATTGTATCTTTCAAAGCAAATTTCTGTTCAATTTTTCCTATAAGAGTAAAAACCAAAAATCAATTTCTACAGCACGCGATTTCGGTTTGAATATTATACTAAAAGACTGATTGAAATGAAAAGATTTTCACTTTGGTTTCCTGTAGATATTTTTATTTAATTGAATAAAATTTTGCAGCTGTTTGCCATTTTTTGAAAATAATAACATTTTAAATCATAGTTGATATCTTAAATGAAAAATTATAAAAAAATTCTTTGATAATGAAGAGTTTATTCATACATTAATTTTTAACTGGGGAAGTGAAAATTTAGAACTTTACAGGGAAGATTCGTTCTACGAGACCGCAGTTTATTTACACTCAAAATAAATTTTCGAATGAAAAAAAATCAGTATGAAAATCAGCTTATATTCTGCAGATAATTCTTCTTGATATAATGAAATTCTTCAAAAGAAATTATCACTAAAAAATTAAGTGCGTTAGAACATATATTATCTTCTCTAATTACTGCTGTTGTTACTAATGGCACTAATGACAATTTTAAGCCGAAGGAGCATTTCTTGCTTATGAAGTAGCGTCAACTAAGGCTAAGAGTACAACTTAGCTACACGCTCACTTGTACAGGCCCTTTTTACAGGGGAGCACATTCACACACCTAACAGATAGTTCATAGAAGAACAACCATACCCTAACCGGGACTCGAACCCGGGACAATCGAACCACAAGAAAGACGCTCTACTTCTGCACCAGGATGCCGGTTGCTAATTACTTGTTACAAATATTATTCTAGAAAATACAAATAACTCATTAATTCATTTTTATTTTTCTTGTATGTAAAGATATATCGAAAATATTAAAATGAGAAATTCAACAATTATATAAATAGAAAAAAACTGATTATTGGTAAAATTTAATCTTTGTTTTTTTTATCCGCATCCTTTCTACTCAGAAACTTGTGATCATTCATTGTATTGTTTTTGAGGATATTTTAAACATACAAAAGTTCTAGTATAAAAAGATATTTCTATTGGTATATCAATAAGTTTAAGAAATTTTTCCCAATAAATTATAACTAGGAAAATTAATTATATTTGAACATACATATCAGAATCAGTCGAAAGCGATCTTTTATCGAAAAAATCCTCTGTGCAAATATACTCATCGCTAAAATCACTTTCAACTTCATTTAAAAGTCTCTGGAGCTCTGCTTCATATCGAGGATCAGTAGATTGGATGATATTTCGAGGGCCAAGTTTTGGAACCATCTGCAAAGCCTTGTTTTAAACTAGAACCTTAAAGAAAGGTGTAGCAGACATTCGGGAAAAAATTTAAATAATTTCAAAAGCATACGTCCGCTCCAAACCTGTTGAAAAAGTGCACTTGTAGTGACGATCACGAGACAAGAATCTGCAGGGTCAATCCATTCAATTGCACTAACAATAGCATAGGGATGACCCAAAATCTATTCTTAACGGGCTGAGAAAATTCACTTTACCAGTTAAGGGCTAATCAACTATCATCATAAAAATCAAGTTTTAATATGGAAATCTCAAAACTTTTAAAGATATTTATGCTCGAAACGTTTTTTTATAAACTTATTTCGGAAACAAATAAAAATGCAGGAATAAGGATTTGAAAAATGCGGTCATCAAAATAATGCAAGGCACATGTTTCTGAGATTTGAAATCTGCGAGTAAAATAACCAGTAAAACTCCAGTTTAAAAAATTCGAATTTAGATTATTGGAATTAGAATTTAGATTATTCGAATTGGTTATTTTAATATATTTTCTTACTTCTGAAATCACATCATATTCTTTTTTCTTCCTTTCAGCATTTTTTCCCTTTTTTTTATTTGTAAAGTAAAGGTCGGGTGATTAGATAATGGTACGGATGGCTCAGTTGAGGGATCTGAAACCCAAATCAAGGAAAATTTATAACGTATGTAAGATAAAACTTTATGAAATTTAGGAGAGAGGGAAAGATTTCATGGATTCCACCCTAGTCATTGAATTATAATTCAAAACTGTGAGGTCAAATTTATAGCTTTAAAACTGTACAATTTTATAAATAAATTTCTTTTTCTCTTAAGCCTTTTCCTCATTTCATTTTTCTAAAATTTACTTCGCATTTATTTGAATCATATGAGAATCTGAATCAATCCATTGTTTATTTTTCTTAAATTTTGTAAAACAATAAAAGAATCTTTCACAATAATCTGATTAAGTAAAGAACAGCGAAATGCACTATCTATATTTTGAAAGACTAACAGAAAATATTTTTAATACTTAGCGAACTCAGTGTGAATTTCAGTTTTTGCTAAAAATATGGATTTTATTTATCAAGAAAAATTACCCAGTATTTATTAAGTTGAAACATATATTAAGAACCTTAACGTCTGTATTTTGTAATACTATTAACTCTGTTCAATTCTGTTTTTCTGAGTATACTTATTCCTTAAAAAGTATATTCAGACTTAAGAAGGAAAGAAAAGGAGAGAATATATTCCGTTTTGTTCGCTAATTTCGCTGTGGAGACATTTCTGACTTTCTTTTTCTTCCTCTTCCTTTTTTTTTTAAATCTTGAAGCATTCATTTTGAGTTCTAAAACTTACTATGTGTTTTCTTTTTAATTAAAAAATATGCTTTGTTTTCTTCAAACCCCTTTTAAATTTATAAACAAGGACTTAGAAAAATAAGCTTCCGAATTATTTTTAAGTCATTTATTACCAAGAGATTCAGTGCAAGAATTACAACTATTGATTTAGGAATTTAAGAATTTCAGAACTTTTTTTACTATTTTTTTTTGCTCCACCACTATTTTTGAACTATTAGTTAAGATAAACCAACAAAAATCAGGCTGAAGCATTTATACCCTTTTTGTATTTGTTTTGTAAATGCAGTTTCCAATTATCTGCGAATATCAAAATGAATTAAAGCGATGACCCTAGAATTCAAGTAGCAATAAAAAGTATAGTATTTCTTCATACATATTGTAATTATCTGACCGAAATCAATCAATATAATTTCTAACCCAAAAGCAAAGTTTCTTTTTACAGTTTATTCATTTTCATTCAATTTACATTTGAAGATTAGTACTCCTGCCTTAAAATGTCTTTCATTCAAATTGTTAAGAACAACTTAACTATAAAACCATATTTTATTATAAAACACTTAAAATAGATTCAAAACTTTATATCTTACATACATCGCTTATTTTCATTTTTAGCTTTCAAAATTTTGAAGCAAATAGAAATACAGAATACGCATATTAATTAAGCTTCATCTGAGGGATTAAAAAGAAAGATTCTTTATTAAGAATTTATATGAGAAAATTCCTCAATAAAAATTGTTTTTATTAATTATTTCTTAAAAAAGAACCAGAAAAATTTATATTTTTAAAAGTTATCGCTTTTTAATCTTGTATTTAAACTGATTTGTTTCACCTTTGAATTAATTTGTCTGACTAATTTGTTGATGAATTTGTATAATAAAAGAAATACTCGAAAAATCTCTTTGACAAATGCTTGTAGATATAAATTATGGGTAGAAAATAAATTCTTCCGTAATAACTTTGAAGAATTTTTTTTTACTAATACTGAGACAAAATAATTCCCAAGGCTTTATTTTTTTATTGACATTGGAAATAATATCGACTATTCCCTTTTGCCTCCTACAACATTAATCTCTTTTTTTATCTTCCATCATTACAAGAAATTTTGTCCCCAAGAATTACGTAGTGCAATCGAATAAGAAGATAACATAATTTACTAACAGATTCAAATTGCCACGAATTAGTTAATAGAAAGAAAATAAATGGCTCATCAGATTAGTGGGAAAAAGTCCGAAATCAGGCCAAATCTAAAGAAAAATATACTATTATAAACCACAAAAATAAACTTAAATGAATAAAGTCCTGAAAATCAAATCTAATCTCATTTAAGTATTTAGAAATAGCTTAAATAGAATTTGTGTGTTTTGGGGAATTTGTGTGAATTTGACCATTCAATATTTAAAAGAATCACAGTATTTTTAATTGTATTTTTTGAATGTGTTTTACATATCAATTTTAGTATATTTAATAATTCGATATTTCCTTTTCTCCGACTTTTTCAAGTATATTTAATTTTGAATAAAAGATTATTAATTGCATAATTTTACGTAACAAACTTTTCTTGTACTTATCAAAATCATGGAAACATTTGTGAAGTCTAGAATGAGTTGAATTTCTTGAAATAACTGCATAATTTAATTTTGCTTAAATTATTTTTGAACTTTCATGACATTTTGTAGTTACAAATTAAAAAGGAGTACAGCTTCAATTCTTTTATAGTTTGCATGAAATCTAGATAAGCAAAGAACATTCTTTTGTGAAGTTTGATACTAAGTAATGCGTTTTTGTACTTTAAAATGCTCAAAAATGAAAGTTGATCACATTTTTAAATATCTACTGCCATTATTATTAAAATTTAGCGAAATATGGATAAATTGCATCGTAAAATCAAATTAACTTCTTTCCACTTAGCAAATGGAAATTGAAATTAAATCAATGAATATTTCATTTTAATTTTATAACAGACAAAAGATGAATAAGTTTATATTCCCTGATTTCAACCAACCAGCGTTCGGGTTTCAGTAAAAAAATTATGTATATTCCTATGCAAAGTGGTTAAACTTCTTTATTTAGAACATCCCATGGTTTTGGATAAGAAATTATTACTAGTAAGACTTATTTCAAGAATACCACATTCCAGAATTTTATTAAATAAACGGAAAAACATTTTCCAAATTTTTTTTGGCATAATTCCGTATTTTCGAATTTCTTAAAAAAAACTGCAACCAATAACGCATCGTGATTTTTCAAAGAGAGTTATTCGAAGTCAATTTTGAATAAAATCAGATTCTTATGTCAACATAAGCATCTGATTCCATAACATGTGGATGTAAAGTATCGAAAACAAAGCATTTTTAAAAGTCTGCTAGCTATCTGAACTGAGAATTTAAAAAAAAAGTGCAAGATATAAAGCACTTAACTTTTTTATCGGAATTTTCCTTCTTTGGTTAGATACATAGAAGTGACAGAGTACCTTTTTTTATACTAACAGAAAATCCATTTAACGTCCGTTGGCTGTAAAAGAAGCAAAGTTTAGAATCATTTTTCTTAGAATGCTATTTTTAAAGCACAAAAGACAGCATTCCTTTCTCATGCAGTGACGTATTTATGAATAAATGGTTGTTGTGGCTTTTGAATGACGCAGCAAATAGATGAAGAATACCTCAGGGTTTCAATATTTTCCTTTTCAAGTTTAGTAATATTTATGCGCTGATATGCGCTAAGATTTAAATGAGCTGCACATCTAAGTCAGAGGAAAAATGAATGTGATATTGACATATATTCTTTAACCATTTTGATGATAAATATGCGTCATAAATAATAGCATAAGAAAAAAGAGTAAGAATTCAACAAATGATGCTTTAATTTTTTAAAAGTGTATCCATGATACATAAAAAGAATTACAAAGAATATTATTTTTTATTTATTGAAAATTTATGTACGTTTATACTGCGTGATTAATGGTTTACATTACGAGGTTGGTCTACATAATAAAACTTCCTTTTTTGCATAAGAATGTTTACTCAGGAATGACTTGTTGGACTCAAAAAAATGAGAGATGAAAACTGAAAAAATGTTGAAAAAAGCAGTGTTATTCCAAAATGTTGACAGTAATTGTGTGAAATGCAGACTACTAATACTTTTCCAACTTGAATCATTAGGCTTATTGTCTAGTAATGTTAATGATACAGAACAGTAGCTGATCCTATTTTTAATTTTGTTATTGGTTAAGATAGATGACTTCATATGCGCCAAAAAATCAAACATGCGTTTAATGTGCAATGGTGTTTATTGTAAAGAAAGAGAAATACTGGGATCACATCACACATGCATGTGCGATGGTGCATGTTGTAAAGAATCAGAAATAATAGGGTCACATCAAACATGCTTTTTGAATAAATTATATTGAGGCATAAAAAAATGTCAACACTTATGACAGTAATTTCTGTAATCGAGTCTTCCACAGCCCATACTGAAAGAAAGGATTGATCAAAAATATCAGTTATCACCACAGGGTAAAAAATGTTTTGAATCTTTCCATCAAAAGCA
Source organism: Argiope argentata (assembly GCA_026289955.1). Classification (NCBI taxonomy): domain Eukaryota; kingdom Metazoa; phylum Arthropoda; class Arachnida; order Araneae; family Araneidae; genus Argiope; species Argiope argentata. Next base: position 547,938 of record JAOUZG010027119.1, read on the forward strand.
AACCAAGAGATTCAAGAGCTACTATGGGTGCTGGGTATCTTCCCCATGTTTCAGAGAAGGTTTCACAAAGAACGCTTACACTCATTTCCAATTAAAAGAATCCAAACTTTGGGGAGCTAGTAAATGATTATCTTCTACCAATAGGTGTCCGAAGAGGCTATTTCTGAATTTCCCAATTCCTATGACATTGATGGAGGAAGAGGATTTTATACATGAATGTATTTTCAATCTTATGTGTGGATAGAACGAAATTCGAATTCGAGCGGCCAGTGTGCATATCAAATACCATTTCGTCTTGTTTGTAACCAATCACCACATCTTAACTGAATGTATCGATAGGATCCTACCAAATATGACTTGTTGGACATGTTATATTTTTCTGTAAATGCCCTTTTTTATAATAAGGATATACTCAATTAGTTGAGCGTCAATTTTATGGTACGAGAGGATCACCATTTAGATCTCCCGTTTTATTTAGCTCTGATTACGCTTTCCGGGGAATCTGAAAAAGCCAATAGGTTACATTTTTAAGAGAAACATGTCGTTTTTATACGCATTCTGATTATATTACAAAATTACTACCAATGTTTGAAAGCATTCATACACAATTCTATTGCTGTTGTTGTTACTAATGACACTTGCCATGGATAAGTCTATGGTTGGATTTAAGCCGAAATAAGCGTCTGTTGTTTGAAGTAGCACCAAGTAATTGAAGTAGGGCCAAGAGTACGACTTTAGCTATGCACTCATCGCATTCGTTTGCATAGCAACTTTTTACAAGGGGGCCACATTCACAAGCCTCACAGATAAAACACAGAAGAACAACCATACTCAATCCGGAGCTTGAATCCGGGACGTCCAGACAACGAGGAAGACACACTACGCCTGTGCCAATTTTATTGATGCTCCCAGGATTGTTGCTAATCATATAATCATTCATTGCAAATGTTATAGCAAAGGAAAAATATTTTCATTGTTTCCTCAATTTTTTATAATTCCCGTACATTAATTTCTTGTAAAATGTGTTTTTTTTAGAAGAGTATGATTTAGTTAAGTTTTCCCAATGATTGTTGACTGATCATGAACGTATTTCAACAAAATATTTATTATATTTTTTAATGAATGGCAAATAAAAATGAGTTTTATAATATAAATAATATCTAGAAATTCTTTTCAAACATCAAAATTTGAACTTTAATCATCTCTAAATTTACTTAAAAGCTGTTTATTGAATGTTTTCTCAGTCCTCAAAGTTTTTCTTGCTCGTAAGACTACTAACCGAGATTTATTTTTAAATCAGTCTTTTTACAATAAGGAATTTAGTTTTTAACGACTTATTACGCTTTACTAATTATATGAAGAATATCTGAGAGTGGGGCGTGCCAAAACGTCTGTTTGTTGTTTCTATCTGCATAAGGGACCTGAAGAACTGAACTAAATAACTGAAATTCCCACCTCTTACCTATTTTTTAAATTAAATTTAATTTACTTTAATATTTAGCAAAATTGATTCGGTTTCTCTTCATAATGAGATATAAAATTATTTTAAAATATCTTTTTGTCTTTTCAGAAAACTTAAAAATATCTCTTATTTAAAAACTTTTTTAATAACCATAAGCTATTCATTCAGTTTTATCAATTTATAAAACAACGTGGACTCTTTCATGAAGGTTTTGTATAGTTTAAAAATTTTAATCATTTTAAGTGCTACTAAAACTATTTATTATCGGATCTTATTTTAATTTTTTGACTGCCAAGATATGCAGAATTACCTTTATTGCCTCCTCTCCCTAAATAATGATGACATTAAAATAATCATTTTTTATTAATTCATTTTGTGAAATTTAATGATGAAATTTAATTTCAAAAGCTAGAAATGGTGATTTTTTTATAGTTTGCACCTTTCCATGCAATATTATCTTTTTTTTTATAGTATAACTGAAAGTTTGAATTTTATTTTTGCTTTTAAAACTTTATTGAACCTACTTTAGTGTATAATTCGATAATAAGTGAAAAGATAAAGCAAACTCTTAAAATATCATGCATCCAAATAACTTCCAAGAAAATATATCGGCCTTTCCAACCTTTACTGATATCCGTGAACAATATCGGGAAAAGACTTAAGAAATCCAATTTATTTTTAAAAGGGCGGCAACTAGAAAGGGTTTCCAAAATAAAGAGAGGGAGAAAAGAAATCAATGTGCTAGACTTCCTTTTTCTTTATTGATTGATATTCTAAATTCTTTTGAGTAATCCCTTTGTTTCGAAAGCCATTTTTTCCAACCTTCCAAGTGGCAATCCAATTTTTTGGCCAACGATATCCTTACTCAAAAGAAGCATTCCAACATGAAAGAAACAATTCTTGTTTTGTAATCTCTAGTAAAAACCTATAGCTACTACTTGAGTGGAATTTTTTGAACAATAAAAGCCCGCTTTTCTTGATTTAGCAGCAAATCTTGTTAAGATACGTTTCGGCTAATTTAAAATATACGTTTAATCATCAAGTCACTGAAAGAATTTCCATGCCAGCGTTTCTTTGAGTAAGCTTTCACGAATCTGCCGAGTTAATTTTGCATTGTAAAATATAATTCAAGAATTTTTTTCTCATTCCTGTCAAAGAATTAAAGTAATTCTTTCACTTAACCCTTTCCAGTAAAATGACGAGTAAAGCTCGTCTGATTTTTCGTAGCACGTAGCAAAATGAGAGTTACACTCGTCATGTGACTAAAGTTACTGTCGAGTATGATTATAAATTTGATTTAACTAATATTCTGAATCCGGCTTCATTTCCATTCTTATGTTGGTATCATAAATAACTATCAAATATGGTTTAACGTTAGTTTGTCTTGGTGCAATTTACGACCCAATTGCTAGTCAATGGTCTTCATTCTTATGAATATTTAGTCTGAAAATTTGTCTTACTAAAAGAAAAACACGCAGAGAAAAAAGAAGCATAAAACTGAGCACTAATCCGAAGTCATTGATAGCTTCCGAAAAAGTGTTGAATTTGAACTTATGAATTACAATAACATCCATATCAATAATTTAATTTCAATAAAAAATATGTCAGAATTATAAAATGAGCTAAGATTTTCTAATAAATATTTCATGACTATTTCATACATAATTGTTCATTGTTAATCTTACTGGAAGGGGTTAAGAAGGGAACAACACTTCTCGAGTATTCAAATGCTGGTCTCTGAATAAAAGTTTTCCTGTTTCAGCCCAACAAATATTGATTATTTGTACAGATTTCATACCAATCTATTCAAGACAATATGCTGAAGTATATTAATATGGGCTTAGTTATGGGGACAATATCACATAATTAAATAATAATTAAGATTGTTGCTATGATTTTTATTTGTATTAATCGTATGCGTAGGATTAGACAGAATGATTCGGTTTGTAGGATTGCATTTAATAATTGACAAAAACATAATCTTTTGATGAACATATCATGCATTAAATTGTATTTCAGAAGCCCGTTGTATTTTGAGCTATTATATGTAATGTTGATAAAATTTCAAAAAGGATTTTTTAAACTCAAAGACATATGAAATTTGGAGAAATGTCGAAACTTCGATACAGAATTCACGATCACAACTTTTCTAATTTTCTCTGACATGCTGTTGACTGGCCTAATGCACGAAAGCAAATCAAAATGAAAACCCATAGCTCGCGGTCCGAGTAGTGTGATTGGTAGGGCGTTGGATTCGCATCACTTGGGCTGCGCATTCGAACCCGGCAGCCTAAGACTCTCAACGGGTGTGTGGTGGCTGGCGAAAGGTAAATCTGAATTTCCTATAGAGAATAATAACACTGGGGATATTGGATCAGAGGTGATCGTTCTCTGTCCCAGATCTAAAATATGAAAAGGAATTCTATGGAAGAAGTCCGTCCTGTAAAAAAGGTTTGTAGCATATGTGAGCTAGAAGGAGGTTTTCACCCTCGGGTGATCAGGAATCCATGCCCTCAGAAGCTACTGTACTCCTCCTGCCGTTGTAAAGCGGAACACGAGAGCTACAACAAACTCACAATTTGAAATTACGATTTTTTCTATCAAAAACTTAGGATGTTAATATTCTGATTTCTCTCTGATGAAGCAACTGCGCGATCAAGAAGCGCGCCCTGGTTCTTAAGAAGAAATATAATTGATTCTGTAAATGATAAATATTAAATAATTTGGCTTCAGTTATTTTTTTCTTAAAAACTTCTTAACAACGCAATGTTATTTTTAGCATTTTCTTCCCTTGCCTAATATCTAGTATCCCGTTCCAATATATATTTAGCATTTTATCCATAAGCTTAACTTGAATTAATGGTAAGTACCTATTGATAAAGAATCGATTTTGTCCTTCAAAACTCGTGTATGCAATAATATCTTATAATTTCATTCAATAGCTAACATCTTATAACTGTTTTAATAACATATTATTTTAAAGTGTTCCAATTGACTAATAATGCTGAGCATATATGATCCTCTCTGAGACGTTAATGTATGTACTACATGGTAAATAAATAAAAAAATATGCATAATAGGTATGCTAATGACGTAACCCAATTATACCAGAATACGCCTTAATAATAATAATAATAATAATAAAATATCGGGCAGCGTAGTCGTGCCGATGACAGTGATTAGACCCAAAAACATAGGAATAAGTACAGCTTGCTACATTAAAGACAGAATTAAGCAGAAAAAAATAACACAACATACATACTGTTAAACACACAACACAAATTTATATTTCTTTTACTTAATAATTATAATAATAAACGGTACTTTTCCGTTAGTCGGGCACCAGCAAAGAATCGCCAAATAACGTAAATTTCTGCCAAATTTCTTACAGCGGTTTTAAAGTGAAAAAAAGCCAAATAATGTAGAATTCCACCAAATTTCTTTTTGCTGGCGCCCGATTAACAGAAAGTTACCTAATAAACATGCCGGGGAGCGCAAGGCTACTGAAGATATCAGCAATACTAAGAACCCTTAACAAGCGTACCACAACCTTAAAGAATGAAAAGGGAGAAAATTAGCGTAGTAGGCAATACTATTAACCATACAATTCAAATTTCCCCAAATATTCATTGGTGCTCATAATAGGAAGCGCAGTCTTATCGAAGTTAGCTTCAAGATCTGGACGAATACGCACGCGTATTGCTGCAATAGAAGGGGAATTCGTCGATTTTCAAGGCCACTGTAAAAATCAACAATCGGATTTTTGCAATTACTTACTTTCGCCGCCTTATGACTTAAATCAGATCTATTGTAATTTATGAATGCAGTTTCTTTTTAATTTTATATCAACTTTGCCAAATAGTTAAAATTCAAAGCTTTAGATTCAATCAAACTTTTGATTTGATTTCAATATAATTTTATATTATTGGCAGGTTTTCTAAGAAGAGACTTTTCTCCATAACTTTATTATATATATATTTTTATATTTTTAGGGGTATTTAAAATTGTTTCGCTCTATTTATTGCAACCTATTACAACTGCTTCTTACATCTACTGCTACTATTGTAATTTTGTGTTATACATTAAGCATCCTAATTGTGTGGAATCTCACTATATTACAGCGAAATTAATCATTTTAAGATAATTGATATTTTTAATTAAATATCAACATTAAGACCGAGAAATATTTTCCGAAATCTTTAACAGAATTAATTAAATGGGCCTAAATGATATGGAACCTGAATGATACCTCCAAGATTACATGCTACTAATGTTGATATGAAATGGCAACTTAAAATATCAAAACTGTTATTTTGAAGGAATTTCATGAAAACAGTTACTGTTTTGTTCACGTAAGTAGATGTTTCATTTTCAGCTACTCGAATGACATTTGGCCTCACATCCAAGAATAGAATATTTCATCTGAGTAAAGAATTTCCATTGCTTAGAGCAAAAACGACACAGTAAGGATGATTTCTCTTCTGAGATCAAATAAAAGTCTTTCCCGAATTGGGTACTTCAGATCAGATGTCAGTAAATGATATTCTTTAAATGGACATGCTTTTAACTAAAATATCCAATCGGGTATGGAGGTACTTAAGAGGTTAAAAGAACTATCCGGGTCATTTAACTGCAACATCAAACCTTATTCTTCACATATATTACAATTTCTGCAATGGACACAAACTTTTTACCTTAGCTTTCAACAATGGATATATACGAATTTTTCAAATACAAAAACTATTTGTATTCAATAGAAGAATAGAGGCACAAGTATCCCATACATATTTTCCAAGAATTTACAAAACTGAATACTAAAGATACTTTAACTATATTAGTATAATTAAAAATATCTTTACATTTTAATACAGTAAAAAAATTGCTTTCGATTGTTAATTTTTCGGAAAGTTAAAGATATAAAACTACAGATTTTAAAATTCTAATTAAAATTTCAAATACATATCATAAAAGTAAACTTTCCTACTCTGAAAGTAAATATATTCTAAATTGATCAGTTGTGATAAACAGTATTGTCAAAGTGCCAAAAGAATCAAATGCTATCACATACTAACTTGCTATTATTATTATTAAAAATTAGCCGCCTTTGGCAACCATCTGAATTTTGGGGTTATTGATTAAATTTTAAATAAATCATTTAGATATAACTTCATTACCATGATTTTATCAAACTGTTAAACATTAAAAACAATGTTATTTTAGCTACATATACTGAGTTTCATGTGTTTTATTCAATATGAAGACTTATCTAATTGAGATAGTCCTCTGTAAGACATTATTAAAAATGTTATTATATTTGTGGTTGGTGGAGGAACCACATGTTGTTGATCAATCATTCAATTTTTATGATATTCATAATTATATGTCTAAAATCTGTCACAGATATTAAATGGAATCAATTTTTAATTATGTAATTTTTCTTTCGATTGATTTCAACAATGGAAGGAAAATCACATCATTAAAAATTGAAGGAAGCAATGAAAATGGTTTGAGAGCCAAGATAACAATGCAATCCACTGTTAGAAATTTAATAATAAAATATTTTTTTAAATAAAATGCCAAAATTCAGGATCAATTCCTGTGACGTTTGAAATTGTATCATTAAAAAACATTTTTTATTTTGAAACCGCGTAACATTTATTTTTGTATAGTAATTTTTTTAAATTTTGGAATTGCGGAAAAACGTCCACATTTAACTTGATTTTTATTTAAGTAAAATTTCAAAAGTTAACCCTTAAAGTGCCTATTCCTCAGACAATTTGCACTAACACCCACGTTAATTTACTTTTCATCTTCATTTTTGGCAGAGAATCAACATATGTTGTTAACAGAGAGGTTAAAATATTACATAAAAGCAGATGAATAGAATTTTAGCTATCAGAACCGTTTAAATCGAAATAAATTTCATTAAAAAAGTTATTATGTTAAAGCATAAAAATGAAAATTTGTTTATTGTACTATTTAGTTTCAATTTTAACAGAATGTGGTTAGACAAAAAATGAAATTGAGAACTATAATCCTCTGAGCAGGAATGAGTAATAGGAATCACAAAGAATGTTTAAATGCATTAGCTTATTAAAACATCTTTTATTGAAATATGTATTGTTTGTTGAGCTTTTGCTTTTTTATTGAAACAGAAAGTTTATCATTTCGATTACTATGAAACAGCGTTCATTAATCTTTAGAAGTCAGAAATATCAATGAACAATAACAAAAATAATAACTAGGAGTAAGTATTTAAAACTCAGCCAGTTTGTTTAATTTAAATCTCTTAAAAATAAAATAAGCGTCTTAGCACTGCACTTCAAGATATTAAGTAAACCACAAAGAGAATTTTGAACTAAATTCTTGAAAGAACAGTTTTTTGGACATTTCTAATTCAATATCTTTGCATTTATAAAATGAAATTTCCAATTTTTGTTTTATCAATATATTGTGAGGTGATTAATTTGCTATCTTGTAATCGTTGGCAGGTTTACTTGAAATATTCATCTTACTTTATTTTAACTAAATCACTTATGCATGAATTAGTATCTACGGTTCCCTTAAAATAATTTTAAGAATAAAACGGTGACAAATATCAAGGTGATTCTATTTTAACAGCTTGACACTTAATTTTCATTTTTTTTTCTTTTGGGTCAAAATCAATTACATCAAAGTTCCAATAAAAATTTCGATGTCTCAGTAATCACAATGGCAAATTGATTTTGGTGATTATACATTTTTTTTTTTATTTTTCTTTCAAATTGTATAACTGATCAGCGGAATCCTTCTTACTTTGTTTCTTTCAACTAAAACAAACAACAAAATCAATTATCTGATGTTACAAAAAGGTTTCAATTTCTTTCCAACAATGAAATCTATGGCTAAAAATGAAGTAACCATGCAATATTATTGAAATATTTGGTATATTTTGGGGAGGAAATTACATGTCAAGTAAAGAGGTGTCCTACTAAGATAGTTCCAAATTTTTTTTATTTTATTTACAAGTTTTGTTTGTTTGTTTAACAATTGTTTTCCACAATAAAATTATTTTGTTATTGTGGAAAACAATAAGAATTTAACATTCATTTTTAGAAAGTGGAAATATCAAAGAAGAAAAGTAAAATGTTGCTTAATTGTAGATTAATTTATTAGAAATTTTAAAGAAATCATCTACAATCTGCTCATTTCTAACCTCTAAATTATATTTGTTCAATATTTCGTATCATTAAATGAAACGATCTATCTTGGAGATTATATATATATATATATATATATATATATATATATATATATATATATATATATATATATATATATATGTATGTATGTATGTATGTATGTATGTAAAGGATATTTTTAATAGTTCGAAGTAATATTGTTGATGTGTAAGTTATGAATGGAATAAGCAATCTTACATGTTTGATTCACTAAATTCATAAATTGATTCCAAATCGTCTTATAACAGTGATAACATAACAGAAGTGATACTGCCATGTCAAAGAAAATAATAATTAATATAATATTAATTTTAAAATTCGAAAATGAAACTGAATTGTCAAATGTTACAAATAATAATATATAAGATTTTAAATTAAAAAAATATTTTGTTAATATGCATACTATAAATTCTTCCAATAATCTCTAAAAATTCTATAAGATGATTTTAACCAACATTTAAAAAAATAATAATGTTTATTTTAAATAATTTCTTTATATCAGTTTTTCTATCTGGAACGTGAGTAAATTAAGTATCGCGAAGCCTTAATTGAAGTTGTACAGTATCCAATTTTAATATGTTTTATTTCTATTGAAATCATTATTTCATTTGATTTTTCAGAAAAAAAGTAAATAAAATTTACAAGAACAGCAAATTGCTTCAGACGATCATTTCGGAAATTAAAGGACATAATTTTGTGCTGCAAAACAAACAGAGATCAGCATTGCAAATGAAGTTAAAGCTTTTGTGATGAAAGCGAAATCAACTGAACTGGAGTAAGAAAATCAAATATTTTAGATGAAAAATGTAAAAATCAGAACCAATTTTCTTTTCAAATTGTTTAGAACTGAAATAAGGCTGAGTAAGCGGAAACTGAAAATTCATTAAAATAAGATTCTTTTTAAATAAGGTACAGGACAGTTAGTTTTAATTAATTTTACTCTATAATAATTTTGGTTTTATGAAAGAAATTTAAAATTTCTGTTACATTTAGTAGAATTAAAAATTATTAGCATTACAAAGAAAGAACTCCATCTGTAAGCTACTCAAAGGTAATAGAATTTTAAAAATTATATAACACTTCAATAAAATCGATCTATTTAGATCTCACCAATAAATGCAAGTAATTTTTAATTAAAATATTATCTTCAAGTGCTACATTGTACAAAACTATTTTAAAATTTTGAAATTCATTGGATGGACATTAAATTCTTTTCCATATTTTATATATATTATCATGAAAAAGCCAGAAAATCTATATGACTTTGGAATAAAATCATTGTAATAACTGAGAGGTTCGTCTAATAATTGATTATAAAATTTTATCAGCATTATTGAAGCAGACTCAAATTCATGAGTATTAATGATGTGTATGTGTTCATTATTTTTACTCAGCATCAAAATCAATAGTTAACAGTAATTCTGGAATTTGTTAAAATTCAAATCTGAATATTTTGTATATATATATATATTTAAATATATACATATTTATATATATATATATATATATATATACTGAAGTAACAAAAGTTATGGGATTAATATCATGTCGGTCCTCCTTTTGCTGGGCGAAGGGCAACAACTCGACGTGTCATGGAGTCCACAAGTCATTGGAAGTCCTCTGCAGGAATATTGAGCCATGCTGTCTGTATAGACGTCCATAATTGTAAAAGTGTGGATGGTGCAGGAGTTTGGGCACGATGATGTCCCATAAATGCTCGACGGGATTCATATTGGGCGATCTAGGTGGCCAGATCATGCACTGGAATTGTCCGGAATGTTCTTCAAACCAATCGCGAACAGTTCTGGCTCGGTGACATGGCGCATTGTCATCCATAAAAATCCCATCGTTGTGTGGGTACGTAAAGTCCATGAATGGCTGCAAGTGATCTGCAAGCAGCTAAACATAACCATTTCCAGTCAATGATCGGTTCAGTTGCCCCAGAGGACCGAGTCCATGCCATGTAAAAACAGCCCACACCATTATGCAGCCACCACCATCTTGAACAGTGCCTTGCTGACAGTTTGGGTCCATGGTTTCGTGGGATCTGCGCCACACTCGATCATCAGCTCGTAACAACTGAAATCGTGACTCATATGACCACGCCACGGTTTTCCATTGGTCTAGAGACCAGTCGATATGCTCATGAGCCCAGGAGAGTCGCTGCAGGCGATGTCGTGCTGTCAGTAAAGGCACTCGAGTCGGTCTTCTGCTGTCATAACCCAAACAAGACAAATTTCGCCGCACAGTCCTATCGGTCACTTCCCATGTATGTCCCGCATTGATTCCTGCAGTTATTTGACGAAGTGTTGCGTGTCTATTAACATTGACCATTCTACCCAGACGTCGGCGGTCTCGGTTGTTAAGTGCAGGTGGTCGCCCACTGCGCTGTCCATGATGGGATGGGATGCCTGAAATTTCATACTCTCGGCACACTCTTGATATTGTGGATATCGGAATGTTGAATTCACTAACGATATCCACAATGGAATGACCCATGCGTCTAGCTCCAACTAACATTCCACGTTCAAACTCTGTTAATTCTCGTCGTGCCGCCATATATCACGAAAAACCTGTTCACATGAATAACTTGGACACAAATGAAAGCTCTGAAAAACGAACTGCGCATTTATACTTTTTCGCTGCGATACTACTGTCATCTGTATATTTGCATATTGCTATCCCGTGACTTTTGTCACTTCAGTATATATATATATATATATATATATATAACACATTAGTATTTACTATATAATTAAATACACTATAATGGATGTATACCATTCTTTCCCAGCAGTATTAATCTCATCAATGATTAACAAGGATTTTTAATAGATTTTGAATGAATGCCAGATTATCAATAAAAAATGACTTTTACGAAAAATGCAAAAATTATAGCAACCTTGATTTAGATTTGTTCCAGAAAATTCCTTTTGAAATCACACTTTGTTCGGCTATTTTATATAATAGAAGTCACTGAAGGGACCTAATCTTTTCTTTACACAGGGGATAGAATTGCTAACTGATGTCATCAGGTATGATTGGTTATACTGTGATTTAATTAAATATGTGATTCCTGCCGGTTTGAAACAAATTTGTACAATTGCTGTATTGCGCGTAAACCTTGGATGTGATTTTGTAATCTGTTAGTTGGGAACCGCTTTGGTCTGGTGTTAAGACCTTCGCTACAGTACCAGAGGATTTCAGTTTCGAGACCCGATCTCACCCAAGGACAATCGTGTAAGCGGACCTGGTTAACGCTAAACTCATTGGGGCCAAACCTTCTCTCGCTGATGAAGTGTGGAAGTTTGGAGATTGAGTCAACTCTGTCATTCGTTCCCTTCATCTGACCACGGCTCAAAATTATGATATGCAGCCCAAAGTAGACACTAGTCAACACTAGTGTCTACATTGGAATCTACTTTGGGTGTGTACTTTGATTACTCTAATATCACTAAATCACTTCTCAACAAGTTTCTCTAATATCCCTAAATCACTTCTTTTTTTTAATATTCGTATAATAATAAATAGTTTTAAATTGTTTAGCTTGTTTTACTTCTTTCTACGTAAAACCCCTATTTATAACATTTTTCATGCATAATTGCACTTTAATTTAAAATAATATTTAAAAAAATTCAGATTATAAACATAAGCAAATAAGATATGTTGAAAGAATCATTGAGATTAAGAAAGAATGGTATTGGCGTTTCAATTAATTAAAGAAAGACTGAAATATAAAAAAAATATTATTTTGTCATTACCAGTAACTTATGAAAAGTTTGGTATGCGTCCGGGTTCGAATCCCAGAAAAGTTGTCCTTTTTCTGTGTTCTATCTGTGAGCTGTGTGAATGTGCCCGTCTGTAAAGATGCATAGTACAAGTGAAAATGAAGCATGAAGTCGCTAACATTTTTCCCTTGTTAGCTTTATTGAAAAACAAGAAAAGCTCATTCTGCTTAAATAGTTGACAGATCGGTGTGCTTCTAACGTGTCATAATTCACAACAACAACAAGTCCCGGAGTTATATTTTACCTTTATCATTAACTGAATCAAAATATATCATATTACAATGCAATATATTGAATCGCACGTAAAATTATTTCTTGAGGATGAATAATTATTTTTTATCCTCAATGAAGATGAACCCATTTGTAAACAATATCAAAAACTCTAAAAGGAAGATATTATTATTTTATAATATTAATCTGTATTGTTTCAACCAAGGCAGTACCAAAGATTATTAAAAGTAGAAAGATCTTAGAGCAAAAATAATCTTTTTCCGTTATCAAGAATGTTGCCTTTAACCAGAATTTAAGTAATACAGAAGAAGAACTCTGTAGAAAATTTAATTATCCTTTATTAAAACGTATTATTATGAATAAGAATGCAAGAAGATCTTAATTGTTCCTAACAATAAGATTGTTTATATTTCTTCAAACATAAGAATTTCTGACTTTTCCACGTCAGTTATCCTTTTAAAAAATGTCTTGTTAATGTAGTTTGGAATGAGAATATTGGGGGGGGGGGTGAAACAGAAGTTCTAGAACTATATACGAAATAAATGTGAAGTTATCATAACATCCTAAAATCATGTAATTCCGTTTTCTACTTTTTCTGAAGTTTGTTCTTGTCCTTAGAATTAAGTTCAGGGCGAATTTCTTATCTTTATAAGTACTTTTGCATTTTCTGAGTACTTTTAGCATTTTCATTATTTCTTTCAACTGGAATATTTCATGTGTTTCATTTCACCACTACGAAGTAATTGCTCAAGGGAATGATAATTAGTTTACTCTTTAAAAAGGACTAATTAATTCTTATTTTTGCTTCAAAAGTAGCGAAGGAAAAGTTTTATAATTTGTTATATCTGCACATTATATACAAGTAAAAATCAAAGACCTCAACCCCAACTTAATTAAATATTAAATTTTATGCTCAGACAGTAGTTACTTTGCAATCAGATTAAAATATAATAATTAACTTTATTCTTTTAAAATGTATTCATTACTTATAAATGTTACCTTCTCTAATAAATAATATTAGAGGAGAAATGATTATATTTCTTAGGATAAGCGAATAAATTAAATTAACTCATCGAAAACCGCTGCTTTTGTTAAAAAGAGAAAAAAGAAAATATTAGAGATTTACCATTAAGGTATTTTTTAACCATAGATACGAAATAATATATTATGGCATTTATAATGTGAAGATCAAAAATAAGGGGTTGAAATGCATAATAGGGCTCTAGATATTTTTGTAGCTTTATTCTTTAGTTAAAGGCAGGCTTTTAAATTTATCCTTATAAACTGATTTTTTTTCGATATTTTTTATTTCTTTTAATACTGTTTCAAAATTTACCTAAATTTATATTATTTTCTGAATAAAAATGTGTATATATTATAAACACATAATTTTAAAGGATTTGTTTTATAATTTTGAGTATTTTTAAGTGTATTTGCATAAGATTATCTTTTACGGAACCTAAATTTCTAGTATCAAGATACATTAAACTAGTTATAAACATATATTTTTTTGATTTACACAAAAATAAATAAATTTTGTTGTTGTTTTATTGTTTGAGCCTAACCGTGAGACAATTACCTTGCGAAAATAAAACATTTTAGCAAATGAATTATTATTTAAAATTAAGACATTTTTATGTAAGAAGTCAGTGGCAGTTTATATAACTAGGAATTCTGTAAATAGAGAGTTTAGATAAATAAGTGAAAACTATAATTATGTTTTGTATAAGTATCAAGATATTCCGATGAGACACACAAATGAAATCTACTAAATTGTCCCTAAACATGAAATATAATTAAATTTGATGCTTTTTACATTAAAGATAAATTTCTTTATATTTATTTTATATTCTCATAACTTAAATGTGAACATAAAAATAATATAATTGCTTATTATGTAAAACAAATAATATAAGAAATAATTTTAGAGTCAATTCTTTCTTAGGTCAACAAAAAAATCCTATTTAACTTATTATTAAATAACTATAATTGATATATGAAAGTATCACAAAATTAAATGGCAAACTAGAAAGCAAATTTCTTTGCAATTTTCATTCTCCTTCTCGATATGTAACTGTAATCCCAAGGTTAGGTAGGTAAAGTGATCAACAATTGATTACAAATATTTAAAGGTGAGAAAACAGAACTGAGCCCAAAGATAAAAATTTCTTCAATTTAATTTTTTGAATTTTTTTTTTATTCTAACCACTAAGTCTCAACTGCTAACGCAATTCTGAAAACAATTTGAATAAAATGCAACCTTAAAGCAATATTTTTCAAAACTTTATCAAAAAATGATTGATTTTCGCATGAAATGAACTCGCATTCTTCACCTTCACGCGAAAAATAAGGAAATCCTCGTATTTTACCGATTGAGTTACTGCCTGTTGATTTCAATTTTCGTTACAAATTGCTACAACTCTATTTAAAGTATGAAAAACAAATTAAATTTAATCAATGAACTAATATTTCAAGAAACTGTATCAACATCAAATGTCCTCCATAAGAAGTTTTAAAAATATGAAGCATGGAAATAAAACTTATTTGATTAACGACTGAAAAATTGAATAAGATATACATGGGGAGAATGGGAACTAATATTAGAAATTAAATGAATCTATAAGCAAGTTTCTCAAATTGAAAGCACACTCTGAAGTTTACATATGCCATTTGGCTCTCGAGTTGAAAAAAATATATATTAAATAATTCGCAACATAAATGCAATAAATTTATATTTTATATTTCTTTAATGCAAAAGACACAAAAAGGATTGAATTATTTTTTTCAGTTTTTGTTTAATAATAAATGATGACAACACAATTAACTAGATTTGTACTATGAAAAGCACAAATAAACTTTAGGGACGATACCAACTTCTCAGAATAAACATTAAATAACATTCTAACTCTTTGATCTATTTGAACGACGTTAATTCTTTTCTAAAGTTTCCTTCTTTATCTTTTAAAATTCTACTCACTCCTTTCGAGTGTCCTGCCGAGGCACATAAACTGCTTTAAACGAGACAACTTTTTACGAAGATCCATTTCAAGCATCTGTCGGGCAGCTTTTCCCCAATCCGGAACAAAGAGGTACAAGATTTCTTATAGGAAAAAAGGGTTAGTTTCTTTTGTTCAGAGATAAAACAGTTTTTCCTCGACATGCGAAAAAATAGAGTCCAATAAGTTTTCGCATGCCACTGTCGTGGTGTCCAAAAAAGCAACGGAAGATGTCAGAAAAGAAATGTAAATATTAATATCTTTCGCCAATCTAAATCAGATAGAGGATGGAATTTTTTTTCGAAGTCATTGTTTTCTAAATATAGAATCAAGAGTGTTCTTTTTATAGATAAGGTAAATCTTATTTTCAAAAAATTGGTAAAGGTGAAGAAAAGAATAATCCTATTTTTCTAAATCCTTTTATTTGATAAAAATTTGATCCTTCGAAGTTCCGCATTTTTTATTGCATTTCTAGACATTTTTGGGGAATAACTGAGGAAGTGAATTAATTTAGGTAGCTTGCTCTTAATGCTTCCCTTAATAAAATTTTTTTGACTTTTCACATTTTGATAGGACCTTAGTATTACACCATTCAATGTAATAAGCTATGAATCTCACTAATTTTCTATCTACTCAACAAATATTTAAATTTTAATTTGAAATAGATACAATTTAACTTCGTCTTATACAAAATTTTTCTTGCCAAAATAATTTAGAAAGAAACAGAGTTTATTTCACCATTTATCATTGCTTATTTCTCAGGTTAAATCTTATTTTTAAGTTTTAAATAAATTGAATTTTCATAACATTATTAAATAGATTAATTTAAAAAAATATTATATTATTTTAATTTTTAAAATTAATTAAATTATTTCTAGGTTAGTTTTTCAGGTTTAATTGTTTTTAGGAATAATGATAAGGACTTCAATTTCACTTGATCAGGGATATATATATAATTATATTTAAAATTTAGTTTGAATAGAAAATATCACGCAGCAAAATAAATGGCATTATTGTTACGGTAATTTTTTGAGTTCTAATATGATGTAAAATTATCTTAGTTTTTTATTAATTGAAATAATTAAATTTCAAAAAAAAATCTCTCTTAACATTCCCATTCTCACTGTATATGTTTCAAGTTCAATATTTGTAGTTCAAATAATTTTTCTTACAGGTTATCAAAACATATATAGACACAATATTTTATAACTGGTAGAGAAATGCCTATGCATTATTTTATACATTTAATGTCAGTTTTTTCCTCTTATTTTGACGGTTTTTTAATATTTGAACAAATTATTGAACCACGTGAAATAAAAATATCTTGTACAATACACATTCGTTTTATTATGAAAATGCGCTTTCATTAAATTAATTTCCGTTAATGCAGTGCTTTCAATCATTTAACAAATCTCTTGCAGAATTGCTGCATATATACTTTTATATTGGCTTTTAAGTGATGAAATAATGTATTCTACAGAAATTATTATTTGATTGGCAATTGGACTTTTTTACTGGTATCACTAAAATGTATAGAAATAATTATTTCTGTAATATATTTTTTTAATTTTAAAATTTTAGCTTCTAGGGAAATTGCATCTTTAAAATATTTAAATATCACATAATTATTTCTACAATTTTCAAGACAAACGTGCGACCGTCTTGAAAATAGTTATGATTGCACTAAGACATTTTTCTATATATTTTACAAAAAATTTGGAGATAAGTAACAAATGCCAGATATGTCCAACATTTTAAATATTTTTTTTAATTTTTTTGTCTATACTGCGTTTATTTCATCATCAAAATATTAGACATATGTATGAACATTTTATATTCATATACATGTCTAACATATTGTAATTTCATACAGTACATGTAAGGGAATGTTGAATTATATATGATGTTGTAATATTAATCATTACCACTCTCATTAAGAGTAAAAATTAGGAAAAATAAATTACAACTAAGGACACTTTTAGCAGTGTTACGAATTCTAAATCCCTTCGCTATTATGTTATAGGCTTCTATTATTAAGAATGAATATTCTGCTTCCAATTCCTTTTCCACGAAAATGTGAAAGGATTGTACAAGAAACAAACAAAAGCTTAGAGCGTTAAGTGTATATAGACCTCATTTCCCAGGAATACTGGATTTTTTTGTTGTTTTTACTAGAATGAAGAAAGAAGGCACTAGCTATGATATATTACTTCACTACTAAAGTTTATGGGATATTAGGTAAACCTCATTAATAGTTCGTTATTGAAGACATTAAATTTATTTAATTTCTGAAGTTAGAAGTTGCAATCTACTCAGCAAGCATTTATAAGAAGTTGTCCTAAATACATATTAAGTCAATTTTGAGCCTACCTAGTTTTTACGGACTGTTTTCTGTAGAAATTAAATTTTACTTAGTAAAAAGTATTTTTCTTCGTTGATTAAGCCCTTCGACATACACAATAACGATGTTGATCTTCATCAACACCATTATTTTTTCACTGAGTGCACATTAATCACAACTGAAGGAAAAGCAAATATAGATTCCCACTACACAATTAATTATTTCCCCGTCACTTCAATTCCATCTTCTCTTTAATTGCTAAATTGTATGGGTTTTTATTTTCTTTCGATGAAATTAAAACGAGCCGGGCTAAAAATTTTGTTTTAATGAATTTCTTTCTAAAGTTGTATAAATCCAAAATGCACTTTAACTTGCACTTTCTTTTAACTACTTTACGCTGACAAATTCGGGTTTCAGCTCTGAATAGAATGACTGCAACAACAAAAAAATGAATACCGTATAAAAATTTACATCTTCCAAAAATGTCACGGAGTGAACAAAAATGTATTAATTTTTCATAGTAATGATTGCTTTAATTAAACTTGATCTATTTATACTAATAATAAAGATGAGTGCGCAAGCGTGAATGTGTATAGGATGTTTTAACTTATCAAGCTACAGCTTAACTTAATAATACAGCCAAAACGTCTCAAATACAGATGTCAAAATTAGCAAAATTATACTTAAGAGGTCGGAAAAGTTCACCACAGTTATACATTTTTAAAAATTTAATAAAAATTTTACTTTAAAATTAAGTGAAATTTAGGCTTTTTTCGTAAAATCTCTCGAAAATGTCACTGTAAAATTAAATTTTAAACCATTTTAAAATTTAAAAAATGATTTTCTTATTCTAATTTCATAATCGGGGAAATTATTATTGAAATTTGGTAGTTTTTAAAAATATACTTGTGAATATTTCTATCAACAGAATTACATTTTTGCCTTGCAGTTCGAATTGTTTTCATCATTTCATCACCAATCTGTTTTTATAACCTTTTCCATAGTTAAAACAAAGGAAGAAGGTTTCTTCTAAATACACGCATAATTTATAAATTATGCAAAAACGTTTTAATATCTCAAATTTAAAAATAACAGAACTGTGTGTGTGTGTGTGTGTGTTCTACTGGCGAGACTATTTATTTGATTTAAAACTACGGACCATCACTTCTACTAATTTATTGTATTTCATTTCTTTCTAAACTTTTGTAATCGCAAAATTAACGGCTGCAGTTTCTAAGTACTTTATACAGACCAATACCGGTTACAGATCTAACTAGAATGATTTCAAGAAAAAAAAAATACTGAATAAAAATTTAAATCTTCCAGTAATGTCACAAAAATAAATTACATTGTTAAAATATTTCATCTCAACTTCTCCTTAAATAAATAGGAGTTCACATAACTGTTAAATTTATAGTAGGGTGCTCATTTTTAAATGTCTATATTTAATTTAAAACGAGAAATGCACTCTTTTAGAGGGAAAAAGTTTTATAATGATACAGCTAGGAGGATGAACTTTTATATAAATGGAAATATACATCTAACTATATTTTAAGTAAACCGAAAATATCTGATTTACCCTAATCAAATTTTAAATGATGGGTATCAATATAATAAAAAATTAATTGATTCTTCCAATGATATGACATGAAAATTTTAAGGAGGAATTACCGATTTAGGATGTTATTTTTATAATCCTATCAAAGTTCAGCCTTTTTAAATCCATCTCTTAATATCATTTGTGTAGTATAAAGAAAGATTTATTGTATTACATTAAACTAAATATCTAAATCTAATATTCATAATCCCTTATGACATTATATCCCTAAGACATAATTTAAATGAATTGAAAAACATAATTATTTTAATGCCATTCAAAAACAATAAATATTTCCCATCGTAAGTGATTTTTATATAGCAGAAAGAACATTTTAAAAACTCA